>CM021110.1:326979837-327341762 GCA_007115665.2 Sequoiadendron giganteum
TACATGAAAAAAAAAAAAAAACATAATATATTTATTAAAAGAGAAAACTAAAACATAATCTTTCTTTTAAAATAGCTTGCATTTAGTACTATCGGTTAATTATGCTATATAAGTTAGGTTTGGATAAATGGATAAACGTGTTGAGATATTAAAATTTAAAATAGCCTATCATTTAATTGAGAGTCTCTAATAAAATTGTTTGGTATAGCTTAGTCTTAGCTTAGTCTTAACTTTTCCAACGACATTCGTAGGTGAAAAAAAATTGCATTGACCAAAACAACGCGTGCTGCCAAAAAGAATATGTTTATCATGGTGAAAACTTTCTGTCAACCGTGGACAATCTAATAACATAGAATAAAGTCACGTACAAGGCAGGTAAGTAGCACGAGTTAGCAGGCACGGGCAACACGAATTAGCAGGTGTGGCCACTGGCCAAGCCGGTCTGAATTAGTGCACAATCACATTTATTTATATCCCCGCTGTAAAGTTCGGGAGTCCCGCCGGCGTCAGACTACTGGAAATGCCGGTGGGGTTCCCCTACATATAATAGCTTATCGGCTAATAAGGATGTATGCAATATATACAAAAATATTTAAAGCCCTAGACTAGAAAGGGTAACCATTTGAGTGGCTTTATTGGTCCTATTATGAGTTGTGGTTAGAAATATATTATGTTTTAACTAATATTTCTTATTTTGTGAAGATTTCCTCGCTAGATAATATTTTATTAGACCTTCTTTCGGTCATTAAATCAAATGGTATAAAAGAGAAAATGTTGACAAAATTAAAAAAAATGAAGGTGTTACTAAGTTGTCAGGTAAAAGTTATAAATATATTCATTGATTGAAGAAAGTAAAGTTGGTTTTCAACATTGTAATGTTTGGTAAAGATAAAAGAAATTTTATCAAGGTTATTGTCAATGAAATAAAGGTGAGAAAACTAGAATAAAATTAATGAGTCGGAGTGATAAGATTAAATAAATAGACCACTAACTAAGAGGTAATTAATGTAATACAATTACCTTTCCAATAGTAAGGAAATTGTGTAGTGGTACATAAAATTAATTAAAAAATGTGAGATCTTAAAGTAATTGTGAAAGAAAAGGTAGACTGATCACTCAGTGATAGGATAGTTTTATAATATCAAAGAATTAAATAAGGGATAGATGTTAAAGGTGAGCATATAGATCACCTGAATTGAGGTAATCTACAATTTTATTTTATGATTCAAATTATTATCATAAAGATTAGAAGAATGAATTAGAAACCTAGAGTAAACGCTCTTGGTACATAACAATTCCCTAGAAACTAAATGGAAAAAGTTAGAGTTTATGATGAAGAATATACTAGGTAGGCTCAATAATTTACAATAAAAACTTGTAAAAGATGAAAAATGTTGAATATGAAAGGGAATATTATAGGAAGGAGAGGCTCTAGAATATGATAAGCTAATATTTTAGAATAATGTAATAAGAGGTGTGGTAGAAAAAAGAGACATTGAAGATGCAAAAAACAAATATCTAGCATGAAGAAAGGTCAGAGAAACTATCCTACAAGAAATCACTAATTGTTTAAAATAATACATGATGCAACCAAAACAACCATTCACAATGTTTTCTTTAATGTTGAATCAAACCCATTAGAAACCAAAACTCTGTCAAACCCATATTATTTTAATAATCCTCTTTTCTCTACAATGCAAGGAAAAACCTGCATATAAAAAATCTAAAAAGAATTAAAAATTACCATTCTTGGTTGTTTTGATAATTGTCATTTTTTGCTATTTTTAGTAATTTTGTACTCTTATCCCTTTGAGCTCAAATTTTTCCATGAATATCCCAAAAAATATGGTGCCACTAATTGTCAACTTACAATATCAATTGGAAACATGAGTTCAAAATTATTTAAAACACAACTTTCTAAAAAATTGAAGAAAAACTAAAGCTTATTTTGAAGGCACAAATGAAATAATCTAGCCCTGAAAAAGTGTCAAAATAGCCACTTATTGACTTCCAAGTCAAAATTTATGACTCTTGGAAACCCTTGCATCAATACAGAAATAAGATCAAGATAATATTTAATTTTTTCATGTTACTAATAACTTAGATGATTTTTGCTATATGACCAGGAATTATTTCTAATCAATTATTAATTTTTGAAAAAAATATTACAGAAAATTCTCATGATATTAATTTAATATATATATATATATATATATAAAGATGAGGAAGACATGAAAGATATTGTTAACCTGCCAAAAACAAGTTAAAAAAATCATGATTATGAAATTCAATATGCATATTGTCCCTATAGACCAAGGAACCCTTTCTCTCTAGAGAGATCTAAAATTTTAAAGCTACCTTGATATTATTTTAGCATTATTAACATTTGAATCACCACAAGTTATTTTATAATTAATGAATTTTTCACTGATTAATACACATCTCTAGGAAATAACAATACCCTACAAATTGCCATCCATTATATATACATTAGAGACTCACTAGAATCCCATTATATGCTAGTCTAAACAAAATTAACATAAAAAATAAAAAATCATGACATTAGTTCAAATAAAATAAAATATAAAGATGAATATGATATTAACCTGACCAAAAAAAATAATTTATTAGATGATTGCACAACATTCAATATGCTTTTTTCCTTATTTACCAAGGAACCCTTGTTCTCAATAGAGATCAACAATTTAAAATGTACCTTGATAGTATTTTAGATTTATTAACATTGACATCATCACAATCACTTTTATAATTAATTTATTTGTTGCCAGTTACTACATATCTCTAAGAAATGACAATAACCTACTCATTCCAATCAATTATCTATACACTAAAGAGACTCACTACAATCTCATTATATGTAATCTAAACAAATTTAACATTGACAACTATTTAGGTATTGTGATACAACCAATGATACAACAACTATTTGGCTATTGTGATACCACCAATGATACAACTAGGATTCTAAATATGTAATGTAGATCTATACAATGATTGTGAATTCTAAAAATGTTTTTAAAATTGTAGTCCAAAAAGTGTATTGTTATGTTTTGAAACATAGGGGCTTTATCATTATGATAGAACAAAAAAAAAACACTTGGAATGAGTTTTATAAAATCTAAAATAATCTATCAATTTTTTCTCCATTCTATCAATTTATGATCCTTAATTTTTAGACCACTAGATTTATAACAAGAATGGGTTATTTAAGATAATTTGAAGTAATTTTTTGTTATAATAATTGGAATGGGTATACTCATAGTAGCTAGAACTTGGATTATTGCTACACAAGATATAGTCAATATGATGTCATGTGCTTTATTTTTTCAATTAATATTTTTAAACATTTAAGAAATTTTTGTTTAAGGGAAATATAAATTTATTTTAACTATCATGTAGGAAAACATTCTCTTACACCTTGTGTTGATTTTATTATGTTCAAATTTTCTTTCTTTATATCAATTACATTATTAAAAAATTTTAACTTAAAATTAATATTTTTAAATAGAATGTAAAATGTTAAATATCATACACATTTCCTCCAAAGGTAAATGAATATTCTTCAAATTATAAAATGAGGGTTCCAAGATACTTCTACATTGAAAGATATGTTTTTTAGGCTTATTTAAAAAGTAGATGGGGAATATCACTTTACTATAATTTTTAAATAAAATTATCTTTTATTTCATTCATAATAATTATGTCGAGCACATGTCCTATTTGAAAATAGTCATCTGATTTTGTCCATCCATCACGCACACTACTCGAGATGAGATGCAATACGGATCATAAGTGCATAGTCGTTGATCAACTTCAGTCATTTTAACCATTCCATGACTTTTATTCCCTTATTTTGGCAGATGCAATGTTAAAGTTGGCTCTTGATTTTGTCCATCCACTGTGCACACTACTTGAGAGGAGATGCAATACAGATCAAACATGCATAGTCATCGATCAACTTCAATTGTTTTAACCGTTTTGTGGCTTTTATTTCCTTATTTTGGCAGACGTGTAGTGACCCTAATGATGACGTTTCTATTTTAGTTGTTTTGAGTTGTTGTTAGTCGTTAGATTGCTTTTGAGACTATGTTACTAAATGCATTATGTCATGGTTTACATGATCAGTTGTGAAACTCAGTTGATGATACACTTTACTTATGATGTTTTGTTTAATTTCATGAGATAACGTAAATTATGATGGTATATGATGTTCTGTAATTATTATGATGGTAATATGATGTGATTGGTTTTAGATGCTATGTATTGCATTAGTTTGGTGAAGGAGATGGTATAGAATTACTCATCTGTTAGTGCCTTGCTACACCGCGATTCTTCTTCACGATGTTTGTTTTGTTTTATATATATATATATATGTTGATCATTTCACCATGCAGTGTGATGCAGCTTTTAGGTACATCCATCGACTCCACCTACTTTTTCAGGTCTGAGCGTGCCATGGCCCAATGGAATTGTTGAAGGGAGATAGGCTTGTCCTCTGTCATGAACCATCATTCTAAAAATAACAAGTATCTTTTTTCACACTTATGTTATGTTGTCATTCCTTTGCCATACTGTTCATTGTTGTCACATCATGTTGTATTTTTCATGTTTTATAATGTTTGGTTAGATTAATTTAATGATTTAATGTAATTGTAATGTTATGATTAATGATCTATTTAGTTTGAAAAGTTATTTTTAGAATATTGAGGAATTGAATGTGAAATATTAAAATATCTTAATTGTGAAAGGTTAATTATCTGTAATTGATTTATTTGTCCAATTTAGATGTTTTCAAAAATTAAAAGAGTCAGTTGTGATTAAAGTTACAAAATACTTGTGTTCTGAACTTAATGTCTGAAATCGGTTGATTAAATTACATGCAATCTGAAAGTGGAGGGGGTGAATTGTATTTATTTGGGAAAATGATTTTCATAAATGGGAGATGGTTATTTTCATGGGAAAAAGTTGCCTCTAGATTGTTTTGGGGGAATTTGGTTGAAAAGTTGGAAAATTTTAACTGAAAGGAATTGTTCAAGTTGATTGTGATATCGTGATTGAAATCGTGTGTTTGATTTCATTGTTGCTTAAAGGAGGAAAACTAGGTTCTTCTCTTTGTATTTTTGTCTTTTGAGAATTTTAGGTATTGTTAGTAGCAGTGATTGTTGTTAAATTTCTTGTGAATTTTTTTGAAATTTGTATAAACAAAGACACAAGAATGTCATTAGTGAAATTTATTATCTTTGAAATGAACATCTATAGGAATATAGTTTGTATTGATTTGCATTAAAATATTTATTTTAAAGATAGAATTCCCTTTATCGGTCCTAGGATTAAATAAAAATTATTATTCGAGAGGATGTTGACTATTCAATCTTGTACACATATTAAGTCATCTTGTGTCTGTATTTAGTTTCAATAGATGCTTTTACCATATGCATGTGCTATTCCAATACAAATTTATCAAAAACATGACTTTGGTGTGAATTAAAATGCATGCACCTAATTTGGGTCTCTATTTGGTAGTACGCTTGGGGTATTGGCTGGTTGTGAGCATGCCTAATGCATGCAATTTTGGTTTAACCATTTCCTTTTTATCTCTTATCTTCTCCCTTTTAAGTCAGTGATGGTAGGGAAATATGGAAATCTGACATAAATACACATCTTAGCCTTGTGTTTCTTTGGTTCGTTATTAATACTTGTATACTTTTGGTGGAGAGGTTGCCTCCTGGTAATTTACTTTGCATTTCCTTTGTGATTCTTATACCTTTTTTCTATCGGCATTCTAATCATTGATATGGACTTGTAAACACTTTTCTATTTGCCATAGACTTCTGGTTTATACATTTTCTCCTATGTTGATTACATATTCTTTCTCTTGCGGCGAGCATATACTCATCCCATCTGTCGCTTATGATGTGTTTCATTTAAATCTCCTTATGATTTGTATGTTTGTTTGATTTATTGTCAATATTTCCCTTTTCATCTTTGGGGAGAAGACCCAGTACCCACCAGGGCTAACTTCGCGCAATCATAGAATGTGAACCGTGCATCGAATCGGAAAAAAAAATTACGGGTTTTTTTCGCCCATGAGTTAAGAGCTTATAACTAAGCTTTTGGCTTCTGGGCAATTCGGTAGAGTGCGGGAGCATTGTATATGCGTGCGGAGGTCAAAAAGACACCTTTTAGAGGTGTCGTCCGCTCCCCACCAGCTAACGTCCTAGTACTCGCCAGCTACAACCACCAATTTTTTTTTCAAAAACAGCTAAATATGTCACTATTAACATTTAAATAAAACTATTATATCATTCAAATTCACTCAAAAGTCAATGGGCCTAAATCATGTTGGCACCTTAAAAAATCATTTTCGTGCCCATTACAAATCACTCCTACATATTAATCTCCTTACCCTAGCACCAAACACCAAACACATTACACCCCAATTAATCTTCATTTGGGGTCTGATGTAAGCATATGAGTAATGTTTTTTTTGGTGGGCACCATCATTTTTCCGCACTCGCTCTCTGGAAGGTTCTCATGGCGATGGAAGTGACTGCTGACTAGTCTCCATGCCCATGGAAGTGAATGCCGTCTGGTCTCCACGACTCCTGCACAGGTAACATCAAACATCATTTTCCTTTGAAAATGCAAACAATGGTATTGGTTAATCATTTTCTTCTGCATTTTCATGACCCGTGAATGGTTTATGCGATGATTGAAAAATTATTACTGCTTGTTTATTAAATAAATTATTCCTCTTACACGCATTTCTGCCGTGTGCTATTTGATTTTGTTGGCTCATGGTGCTGGTGTTTTGCACATGGGTTTTTCTGGGGTTAAATGATTTCCTCTCCCTGTTCTACTGCGTGCTCACAGCCTTGTAAAGTTCATTGTATCATGATTTTGTCTACAAAAATGATAGGGGAATTTTGTGGGTTTGACCACATGTCTGCAAAAAATGATTACTGGTCTGCATCGATCTTTTTATAAAAAACCCACATGAATATGAGCATAAATCGGCAAACCCATTTAGTATACACCATTTTTGCGAACACCCTTGCATTGTTTTTCCAAATACGATTTTTCTTGGGGTTAAATGATTAAATACGACCTGGTAAAGTCGACTGTATCATGATTTTGTATGCAAAAATGGTGAAGAATTTCATGGGTTTTGACCACATGTCTGCAAACAATGATTAATGGTCTGCATTGACCTTTTTATAAAAAACCCATGTGCATACAAGTGTAAATCGGCAAACCCATTTAGTATACACCATTTTTTGTGAAAACCCTTGCTTTGTTTTTCCAGATACTGGTTTTTTTGGGGTTAAATGATAAAATACGACCTTCTAAACTCGACTGTCTCATGATATTGTCTTCAGAAATGATGAGGAATTTCCTGGGTTTGACGAGATGTCTGCAAATTTTTGAAAACCCTAGTGTATTCCTACAAGTGAGGAATTATTATTATGAAACCCTTGGTTAATTTCTTGTGCACATTTCTAAAAACCCAAGTGTGTAAAAAATCTACTTCTGTTAAAATTTATATCCTATTGTTATTGAATATAGCATAGCTTCTTTCATTTACTGTATAATATATATATGTGTGTATGTATGTGCATACAGACATATATATATATATTTCTTTATGTATGTGCAAACATACATGCATACACATATATATGTATGTATGTATGTATGTACATACATAAATACATACATATATATATATATGTATGTCTGTATGTATGTACATACATACATAAATACATACATACATATATGTATGAATGTATGTATGTATGAATGCACATACATATATATATGCCTTCCATTGCCATGAGAACCTTCCAGAGAGAGCACGCGGTAAAATGATGGAAGATAATGGGGTACCCAAATAAACATGAAATCCATAATGCAGAATTCACTCATATCATCTCTAAAAACCTACGTAACTAGCATCTACAAATTCATTTCTTCAAACAAATTCAAATTTTAAACTCATCAACCAAATTGAATGCATTCAATTGCCACATTCGAATTCCTAAATAAAAGGGGGAAAGTAGCTAGTTTCATTTGTTATCTGTGACAACTTGTTCTATGCATCCTCTGCACATTCCTTTGCAGTTTTAGTCTGGTACTTTATACACATTCTACTTATAGTTATTTTCATGAACTATGCATTCAACGTTTATATTTATGCAGTGTCTTCTTACTTTCATGAATTGTTCATTTAACATTTATATTTATGCAATGTCTTTTTACTTTACTTTATAGGTAAATGAGAGGTCTTTTTTGTTGTCTTTACAAGATCTGCAAACGAATTCTCCTAAGTTTTGCAACAATTATTTTATATCATTTTCTACGTTTCCTTTGCCTGTCCAATACAAGACACTAGAATTTCAATACGTTTCCTTTGGTTGTCCAATACAACAGACTAGCATTTGTTTATATTTTTATACATTCCATTGCACATATAACAGGCCAGCATACATATATTTGTCATTTTATATTTTGTCTCTTGTTCATTTAGAAAATCGATATATATGTGTGTATCATTTATCTATCCTTTGGGAATGCAAACAATGGTATTGGTTAATCATTTTCTTCTGCATCTTATTGAATTTGAAAAAGAATGTGTACAATGTTATATATATATATATATATATATATATATACCTGTAAAACATACATTAAGCAGTGTGTTTCAAATTGTAAATGAATTTGTGCAATGTTTTATACATTCATTTACAAATTATGTGTCTATTGTCCCTTGTTCATTGAGCAAATTGATATATATGTCTGTTTCCTTTAACTATCCTTTGAAAATGCAAACAATGGTACTAGTTAATCATTTTCTTTTGCATCTTTCATGACCCGTGAAAGGTTTATTCGATGATTGAAAAATTATTACTGCTTGTTTATGAAATAAATCATTCCTCTTACATGCATTCTCACCGTGTGCTATTTGATTTTGTGGGTCATGGTGCTATTTTTTTCTCCCATATTGCATGTATGTATGTATATATAAAGTTGTCTATCCATGCTGTGAGGTAACAACAAACATCATTCTCCTTTCAAAGTGTATGTATGTATGTATGTGCATATATACATACATACATACACACATACATACATACATACATATATATGTGTATGTATGTATTTATGTATGGACATTGTATACATTCTTTTACAAATTCAATAAAAATGCAGAAGAAAATGATTAACCAGTACCATTGTTTGCATTTCAAAAAGGATAAGCCCAGGATACAAACATATATCAATTTGGTCAATAAATGTATGTATGTACATGTGCATGTATATGTATACATACATACATACATATATATATAATGTATGTATGCACATACATACACACACATATATATGTGTGTATGTATGTGTATTCATACAGTATGTATGTATGTCTATTCATATAGTATGTATGCATGCACATACATACACACACATATATATGTGTGTATGTATGTGTATTCATACAATATGTATGCATGCACATACATACACACACATATATATGTGTGTATGTATGTGTATTCATACAGTATGCATGTATGCACATACATACACACACATATATGTGTGTGTATGTATGTGTATTCATACAGTATGTATGTATGCACATACATACACACACACATATATATATGTATGGTATGTATGCACATACATACATATATATATGTATGTCTGTATGTATGTACATACATACATAAATACATACATACATATATGTATGTATGTATGTATGTATGTATGTATGTATGTATGCACATACATATATATATGCCTTCCATCGTCATGAGAACCTTCCAGAGAGAGCACGCGGTAAAATGATGGAAAATAATGGGGTACCCACCAAAAAAAAAATTAGTCATATGCTTAAATCAGACTCCAAATGAAGATTAATTGGGGTGTAATGTGTTTGGTGTCCGGTGCTAAAGTAAGGAGATTAATATATAGGAGTGATTTTTAATGGGCACGAAAATGATTTTTTAGGGTGCCAACGTGAATTAGACCCATTGACTTTTGAGCGGATTTGAATGATATAATAGTTTTATTTAAATGTTAATAGTGACACATTTACGTGTTTTTTAAAATTTATTTGCAATGTATATCAGAGATTTTATGCAATGTATATGCATGTATATGTTTATATGAATACATGCATATATGCTTGTGTTTCTATGAATGTTTACATGTATGCTTATGTTTGTATGACTGTATGCATGCATACAAACATGCAAAAAATCACAAATATATAAGGCTCCCCAAATAAACATCAAATCTTAATATAATGTAGAATTCAGTGATTAATTATGTGTTGTTGTACATGCATTATTTCAAATGTTGTATGATGTTTGTATGTTACTAGCCTCGGTTGTGACTACCTGTGGTTGTAAATATTTTCTTGCAGGCACGAGAGAACAAGGAGAGGTGGTGCAACAATGTTTAGGGTGGGCACTTTGATAAATGTGTTTGTCAACACACCAAATAATTAAGGATTTTTTGTTCAAATGGATCTATGTTTCAATTATTTTGCTATATTGTTCACTAACTAGTATGTCTTTGGTATTTATTTCAATAACTATTATCCATGTTTGTTTGTTCTGGTAGGCATGTAAAATGGCTAGGAGGCTTTAAAGAGCATGTCAAATTGCAAGATTACAATTTAGGTAAAGTCTTTCAGGACTTTACTTTTGCTGTGACCCGGTAGACATAGTGTTCATTTATAATGCTCATTTTTCATATTCATTGTAAACTTACATTTAAAATTTACAATTAGATTGATTTCCAAGTGTAGGTGTTGAAAAATTTATAATTTCAAATAGATTAATTTTTGGATATGCTGCATATAGATGTATAGATATATGTATACATATACTTAGTTGTGTATACATGTGTACATGTATGTATGTATGTATGTATGTATGTACATACATACATATATATTTACATATATGTATGCATGTATACACAACTATGAAGGTTGTAAAGAGCATGTCAAATTAGAAGATGACATTTCGGGTCAAGTATTTCAAGAGTTTACTTACATATAAATATGCATGTATATATATGATGTTCATTTTTCTTATTCATTGTAAACTTACACTTATAATTTACAATTAGATCGATTTCCACTTACACTTACAGTTACAATTTTTATGTGTACATAATTTTCTGAACTTCATTTACATACATTTCTTAGTGTACATTTATATTTCCAACAATGTTAGTTAGATGAATACAACATACACATATCCAACAAAATGATTGATGAACACAACCAACACAAAATCGATTTCGAACCATAAAAGCATAGATCATTAACTTTAAACATGATTAAGACAAAGTTGGAAAGAAGACAAGGAGTCTTCAGTCTTAGAAAAAAGACACTGGCAGACATCAAAGTATTATAAGTTGACTACAAACTACCATTAAGTTCTACAAAATTGGACAATTGTATCCTTTGGCTATCTAATACAACATACTACTATCCTTTGGTTGTCCAATATAATAGACTACCATTTAGTTTTACAAAAAATACTCTAGCACACTTCGAGGTAAAAATTTTGACAACAAAAAATCCTAATCAGACATCCACATATCTAATTAAGAAGTGGTGTTTCCTTGGGGTTCAACTGACTCTGCATCAACTGGAGAAGATGTTAAGGACTATGGATTGTTCTGTATGGTACTTGCGATACAAGCAAGCAATGCATGATTTTCCTCTCGAGTGAGTTGTAACTGTGGAGAGTAGCCTTTAGAAGACCCATTTTGTACGTTGCTAAGAGCAACAAAGGTTGGAGCCAAAATTTTAACCATGTCCCTTAAAATTAGATGTTGACATGGAAGAGGAGTTGTAGGAGTACTCTTACTTCTGTTTCTTTCTGCTCTTTCTGCCTGCTTTTCGTTTTCCTTCAACTGTCGAGCAATCTTTGCTTGCTCCCTTTGAAGCTCCTTTTGATGTCGCTGCCTCAACTTCTCCTCTACAATTTTTTATTTTTTGCATCACGCTCCAACCTTTTTGCCTCCCTCTGTGTGAGGATTGCTTCTCTTTTTGTCTTCTTTTTAGCCATTTGCTCCCTTTTCCTTTGCTGCAATTCTTGTTTTCTTCATTTTTGTGCCTCTTGTTCATTCAACAAATTGAAGAAATCATTTGATGTCAAATTTTGAGACTGCCTACTAAGGCGTAAGACCCCATTGTGACCTGTATTAGATGATTGGTGCACCCTTTTCATTGGGGGTTACAAAAAAATTCTTCTCCTACTTGCTAGTTGCTAATCATTGACTTTTGTGCATGGAACATAGTCAACCTCTTCGTCACTTGAGTCATTACCTTTGAGTCCATCCTCATCACCTTTGAGTCCATCCTCATCATCATTTGTAGCCTCCCAATTTCTCCTAGTTGTGAAGTAATGGATGGCATCTTCAGGATCAACATCTGGTGATGATGGCATGGACAACCCTTCATCCACTTGACTGAAATTGAGATGTACCCCTAGGTTCAAAGCTACATCTTGAAATTCAGATGGTAGATTAAGACTCTTCATTTTCAACTGCATGACTGCATGAATGAACTACTGGTTCTTGTTCAATTTTTGTTGCTTCAATTTTTTTTGGGCAATATCCTTCTTCACTTGTTGGATTGGGGGGTATGCTTCCAAAATAGGTGTCCACAAACTATCCAATTTGATCGTCATTCCAACCTGCTATCCTCAAACATGTTTCTGTTGCCATGAACTATGCCTCATCATCAACTGTATCACCCTATGTTTCTGCTCCCAAGGTGGTTCCTTCCTCTTCAACCATGAAAGCTTGGCTTGGCCCCATATCGAAGTCAAGTGTATGTCTATTCAATGGCCAAATTCCTGTTCTTCGAAAACCACTTGCAATGTTATTAGAGGTCAAAGCTTGTGCAAAAGCTTTGTTGGCAAGGGTTGCCAACTCTACCCTTCCAATGTCAAGTTGAGTATTTTCAGAGAGCCATATACTCCTTTGTTGTTTGAAGTAGTTCTTAAATGGTGAGAACACACTAATATCAAGGGGTTGCAATTTGTGGCTGCAATGTGTTGGAAGTGTGAGCAAATCTATTCCCATAGTTTTTGCTTCTTCAATCATTTTGAATGAAACATGGCTGCCATGACAATCAAAGATGAGAAGTTGTCCGTTGGATGGTGACAACCCTCTTGGGACATTTCTTGGAAAGTGTTTTAACCATTCCAAAAATAATTCTTTGGTCATCCAAGCATGCTCTTGGATTGCCATGCATGCCCTTGGCTCACAGTTAACAATATAGTTTCTAATGTTCCTTTTGGACTTGAACAAATAGTAACCAAGTATAGCTTGACCTGCTGCATTAACACAAGCTAGAACAGTGATCCATTCTCTGCTTTTAGCAATTAATTGTGGAATACATTTTGTCCCTATTTTTGCAATAACTCTCATTGCACAGTTTCTGCCAGCCTACACACCTGTTTCATTGTAGTTCCATATTTTGTTGGGCCCATAATTATGTTTGTTGTACAACTCCTTCAAGTTATCATAGAATGAAGAAACTATTTCTAGGCGTAGCATTATAGCTCGATCCGTGTCCAATCCTTTGGGTGTTCGAATTGTTAGATCGAGATGCCTTTGATGAAAGCCAACCCACCATGACCTCCCTGGTATCCCATTTGTGAATGGGTTAGGCCTTGCTCCAACCATTTGGGCCACCATTGACTTAAGCTGTGACACTTGAAGGCCATGGCCAATATTAGCCATATCTTTACACCACTGCACAATTTCAACTTCTTCTTGATCAGTTAGGATTGCTCGGGGCCCCCTTTTTTTGTGGATGTCACACCATTGAGCCATGCCCGCAAACTGCTAGGTGGGATTCCCCATTTGATCGATGAACCTCTAATTGACATTTGATTGTCGTCAACATCTGCAATGGATTTTTCCACGTCATCCATAGACCAAGTTTTCATGCACAGATCTGGGGTTGTCACATGGTCAGTAGGTGGCAGTTCCATTTCTACCTCAGTATTATGAACAATAGGTTCAAAACCATCATTTTCATTGGTCTGTTGTGCATTTTCAGAAATATCTTCCTCGTTGGTGTTCACTATTGGCTCTTCATCAACAACATCCAGAACATTGAATATCACTCCATGAGGTACTCTAATCATGCGCCTCCTAGTCGATCTCTTCCTCTTCTGGCCTGGTGCCATGATTGTCAATGATCCTGTACATTGTAAGCCATAAAGAGTCAAAAAACTGTGATCCTATACATATAATTAGATAGACATAATTACAAATAAAATCACTGATATACAGTGCAAAATAGAAAATAGTGCAAAATGTGTCACTATTAACATTTAAATAAAACTATTATATCATTCAAATCCGCTCAAAAGTCAATGGGTCTAATTCATGTTGGGACCTTAAAAAAACATTTTCCTCCTTATTAAAAATCACTCCTAAATATTAATCTCCTTACTTTAGCACCAGACACCAAACACATTACACCCTAATTAATCTTCATTTGGAGTCCGATTTTAGCATATGAGTAATTTTTTTTTGTTGGGTACCCCATTATTTTCCATCATTTTACTGCATGCTCTCTTTGGAAGGTTCTCAATGCAATGGAAGGCATATATATATGTATGTGCATACATACATATATTCATAAATATATATGTATGTATATATGTATGTATGTATGTGCATACATATAGACATACATAAATTCATAAATATATATATGTATGTACATACATACAGACATACATATATATATGTATGCATGTATGTTTGCACATACATAAAGACATATATATGTGTGTGTGTGTGTGTGTGTGTGTGTGTGTGTGCACATACATACACACATATATATTGTACAGTAAATGAAAGAAGCTATGCTATATTCAATAACAATAGGATATAAATGTTAACAGAAGTAGATTGTTTACACACTTGGGTTTTCAGAAATATGCACAAGAAATTAGCCAAGGGTTTCATAATAATAATTCCTCACTTGTAGGAATACACTAGGGTTTTTAAAAATTTGCAGACATTTGGTCAAACCCAAGAAATTCCTCATCATTTCTGGAGACAATATTATGAGACAGTCAAGTTTAGCAGGTCGTATTTAATCATTTAACCCCAAAAAAATCCATATTTGGAAAAATAAAGCAAGGGTTTTCACAAAAAATGGTGTATACTAAATGGGTTTGCCAATTTACGCTCGTATGCACATGGGGTTTTTATAAAAAGATCAATGCAGACCATTAATCATTGTTTGCAGACATGTGCTCAAACCCATGAAATTCCCCTATCATTTTTGCATACAAAATCATGATACAATGGTCTTTACAAGACCGTGAGTATGTGAAAAAATAGGGAGAGGAAATCATTTATATATATATATATGTATGTATGTATGTGCATACATACATACATACATACATACATATATATATGTATGTCTATATGTATGTATGTGCATACATGCATACATACATACATATATGTATACATATATATATAAACATATGTATGCATGTATATATGTATGTATGCATGTATGTATGTATGTGCGTGCATACCAACATACATACATCCATACATGCAATGTGAGAGAAAAAAATAGCACCATGACCCAACAAAATAAAATAGCACACAGCGAGAATGCGTGTAAGAGGAATGATTTATTTCATAAACAAGCAGTAATAATTTTTCAATCATCGAATAAACCCTTAATGGGTCATGAAGGATGTAGAAGAAAATAATTAACCAGTACCATTGTTTGCATTTTCAAAGGATAGTTAAAGGAAACAGACATATATATAATTCTGCTTAATGAACAAGAGACAACAGACACATAATTTATAAATGAATGTATAAAACATTGCACAAATTCATTTACAATTTGAAACACACTGCTTAATATGTGTTTTATAGGTATATATATATAAATAACATTGTACACATTCTTTTACAAATTCAATAGGATGCAGAAAAAAATGATTAACTAGTACCATTGTTTGCATTCCTAAAGGATAGACAAATGATACACACATATATATTAATTTGCTGAATGAACAAGAGACATATAATGTAAAATGACAAATATATGTATGCTAGCCTGCTGTATGTGCAATGGAATGTATAAAAATATAAACAAATGCTAGTCTTTTGTATTGGACAGCGAAAGGAAATGTATTGAAATGCTAGTCTGTTGTATTGGATAGCCAAAGGAAATGTCTTGAAATGCTAGTCTCTTGTATTGGACAGCCAAAGGAAATGTAGAAAATGATATAAAATAATTGTTGCAAAACTTAGGAGAATTCGTTTTGCAGATCTTGTAAAGACAACAAAAAAGACCTCTCACTTACTTATAAAGTAAAGTACAAAGACAGTGCATAAATATAAATGTTAAATGAATAGTTCATGAAAGTAAGAATACACTACATAAATATAAATGTTAAATGCACAGTTCATGAAAATAACTATAAGTAGAATTTGTATAAAGTACCAACCTGAAACTGCAAAGGAATGTGCAGAGGATGCAGAGAATAAGTTGTCACAGATAACAAATGAAACTAGCTACTTTCCCCCTCTTATTTAAGAATTCGAATGTGGCAATTGAATGCATTCAATTTGGTTGTTGACTTTGAAATTTGAATTTGTTTGAAAAAATGAATTTGTAGATGCCAGTTACGTAGGTTTTTAGAGATGATATGAGTGAATTCTGCATTTTATTTGGATTTGATGTTTATTTGGGGAGCCTTACACCTGTATTTAATTGTGCAGGTACCTACAGGAAATGAAGTAAATACATATATCTGCCAGGGAGTGTGTGGAAGACTGTGCATTTCAAATCCCATAGAGTTAATAGGAGATTGTGATTATGTCATGTAAAGCACCATTAAGTGTGCATGTGTAGTTGTAAATATAAAATACAATGAGGGACAAAATTTTGCAATTGGGGCTATTTGTAACAGTAAATGTTTTAAATTAAATTGTAAATGAGCCTTTTTATGTGCAAGTTGACTTTATTTATAAATGAAAAAGCATGTTTAGTTGTCTATTATGATTGGTGAGTTACTCATTGTGTTATGAGCAGCTATTGGTGTTGTTGTAATTTTTTATTTGTTCAAATAAAGTTTTGTACTGGATCAAAGTTAAATTTTTTTTTGGGGGTGGAGTGAGCATGGAGGTGACGGTTATTCAATGGGGGGCGGTAACTGGGTCTTCTCCCATAATGCTCTTGATATTATCTCTTGCGTGTTTGAATGGAATTGTGTGAGGACTTACCTATATATTTTGTTTGGTGCTTAGATATTGAGTTTTCTATAATCTTCGGTCAAGGAAGCATGTCAATTTCCATTTATTCTTATTTTTGGCTTTTTTTTTGGGAATTACCATTCAGCCGTGAGCGTCGACCTCCCCCTTTGTCGTTATTCCAATTCTCACTCGTGCTAGGATGGCTGCGAGTAGACGAGTTCATATTTTATTCCTATCTCTATGATTTGTGGTTTTGACATAAATTTTTAAGTGTGTTTCATTCTTGGACCTGGTATTGTGATACATGACACCATGCATGGCCGATAGAGAGTTTGTGTCTGATGTTTAGTCTGATCCTCCTCTCTGAATTTCTTCCATCCGCATATCCTTGTGTGAAATTTCCATAGATGTGTGAGTGTTATTGACCTTATCCCTTATTGGATACCCTGAATCTTGTCTAGCCATAACCAATGGTGAGGATCTGAACCGTCTCTTTTACTAGCATAATTCCATTATCATGATTACGCGGGCATGCTCTTGTTTGTTTTTGTAGTATCATGTTTATGGTGGAAAGTTTCTGACTTGAGAGTTCTGCGTCCCATACATTATGTTTCATTTAAAGCCTTTAAGTATTATCTGTTGTAGCGAATCAGGTATTGTTTTAAACTCAGTCCACTGCAATATTGAGATAGGATGTTTGAATTATGCGGTGAAGTTTTGAGCATGCAGTCTGCATGAAATCATCTGACATCGACTTCACTTGTGATAATATGATTCTTGCATGGCATCGGTTGTGATTTTGGAGGTTTTTTTCACCCTAGACTAATTCGTGATATCTTGTGTTTCTTTCAAATGAAGGTCGAATTACTATTATTATGGTTTTTAGTAATTTCAATGTTTAGATAAAAGAATTCAAAACCTATAGTTAGTTTGTAATCTTAACCTTGGTACGACTGTTGAAACATAGATCTTGTTATTTTCTTCAGACCTTGCATGCAATAATTTTGCATGTTCATCAGAACCTTGACTTATCACATGATAAGGGTATTTGTAGTTGCCACGAGCCATTAGACTCCTAGTCATTAGTTGGTAATTTTTCATTGTTAAGTCTTTGCGTAGGTTATGTTCTCACTTGCAGTTCGCATGCATGTTCAATCTGTTAGTAACGTAAATGCATACATAGCATAGGTTTCTCAAAATAGAAACTCTTCACTTTGTATTCTCCTCGTAACAAGTCGACTATGACTTCTTAAGTCGATGCAACACTCAGTTTGTGTTATTAAATCTTGAGATTTCTATGTGGTTGGTGGTTATGTTACTACATTCAAAATGCGGAAGTATTCTTTCAGATTTATTGTCTCTATAGTTTAAATAGGATTCATGAGATATCTTCACTTTATTTGTTACAAGATCGACTTAGGTTCTACAAGTCAGGTCAACGTAACGCTTTGTTTATAAAATACGGTTGTAAGCCTTGTTTACATAGAGTTGGCTTTATTTATTAAAAGTGATAGGACTTATTCATTTTTATATAGTCTAACATTACTTTAGTTACCTTCCTTTGATTATTTTAAGTGTTGATTAATGAAAATAAAGTATCTAGTTCATTCTTGATAAAATATGAATTTATACTTATTTATTGAAATAGTACAAAGTATATAAGATCATTAAAGTTATGACAATATATATTGTTTTATAAATTGTATTATAGGTAATTAGTAATGTTTATCATTTTGGGTAATGTGGCTGGTTTTTAAATATAATGATTCTAAATTGTCCTTTATAAAGAGTGTTTATTTTATTTGTTAAACAGAACAATATCGTTATGACTTTCATGTTCTGATTGTGTATTGTCTTTATGGACTTTTTGATCACCGATTGAGTGGAAATAGTAAGTGTTAGTTAACAAGGAGAATGGACACTTCATTATTGCTTTATTTATGTTTATTCTTAAAATAATAACATAAAGCATATATATAATTAAGTATTCTATTATAGATCCCTTTTATACTTTGCAATATATATATATATATATATATATATATATATATATTAATTCACATGTGTTGTTAAACTTATATGAATTGTCTTAGATAGCTGCAATGAATATTTGTGTCTAGTTTATAAGATTAAAAGTGACTGAGTTTATTGAGTAAAGGAGTATTAATTTAAATATGTTAAAGTGAAACAAATAAATAGACCTTGTAATTAGGTCAAATGTTATTTCTTTTGGAATCTATTTTTGAGTTGAAATATGTGATTATGGTATTGTCTTCCAGAGCTTTGGAATTGTCATTTTATTGAGTATAAACATGGCTTCAGGTTCTTTGTCTAGATTTCACAGTTGAAGTGTTAAACATGCATGTTATATAATTTTGGGATATTACTTTGGATATTTGAATCCCTTAGCATGGAAATGTGTTTGATCATGAAAGACTTTTCATGCATGTTTTATAGTGTTATTGAGTTATATTAATTTCATGGTATGATGGGTCTATGTGGAAAGAAGTTCTCTTTTGCATGCATGTTGGATTTATAGTCTTGTCATTTTGAGAAGTTGTACTATAGGAGGAGCGGCTTTCGTTAGGGGCCGGACCCAGAAGTGGTTGCATGGGTAGCCTATTGAAAGTTGGTAGCCAAGTGATAACTTTAACAGATTTTAGGGGTTTGGGTAGTTAAATTTAACCATTCAGATAATGTTTTCCTCACCTTGGGCTTTAACGCTTGTTTAGATTAAAGTGGGTTGAGAAGGCCTAGAATAGAAACTCAAACACTTCATCTTTTCAAGAAGTGATTTGAAGCCACATAAGTTTGAATAGGGGCTGAAATTCGTTAGAGGTTGCCAGGATAACTTTGGTAGAGGTCTAGTAACCTATTACGTTTATGTGATGACACTCTTGTCCTTATACACTTGATAATTCTCTAGTGTTAAGTTACTTGTGATGTGAGTCACCTCTAGGAGTATGTTAGTTGTCTTGTCATTATGATGTCATGTATGTTGACCATGTGTTTTGTGATGTTCTTGTTATTGTCTATTTTGACTTGAGGACCTGTTATATCTCCTAGCACGAGGGGTGGGATTTCAAGTTCAACACGGTCGGGAGGAACCTGCCACATCTTCCATTGGGTCCCCTACAAGTGATATTGTTCGAGACATGCTTGTTCTTGGTAGGATCTTTATTACACATCGTTCACAGAGATTGGTTCCTTGGACAATTTCATGGGCATGGTCGTCATCTATTCTGGATCTTATTCTTTATTATACACACTCATGATGTTACATGAGGTTTCATTGTACTGTTACTTTGATGTATCGAGATTTGTCACAATCTTTCTTGTTGTATATGAACTTGTAATATAAATTTTGGTGTAATGTAATCTAGGTACATGACTGCTCACATGATTTGATATATATATATAGTTCTTGATGTGTTATGATGTTTATTTACTTTAGTAGTGTAGTTGTGGAACCCTAGAACGTTCAAGTTAGGTTGTTAATCACATGTTGTTATTAAATGTTTTTTTTTAAATTATCCGATTGTTTAGCATTATGGCATGATGTTCCCTGGGCTCCATGACGAGGTGTTACAAGATGCAATGTTAAAGCTAGTTCAGCATAATCCTATATGAACTTTACAAAGCTCATTATGTCCATATAGGGACTAAGGCGTGCAAGATGATTAAAATAATCATCACCATTTTTTCACGTTTTTCGCTCTATTTTTATGTCCACTTTTATCCTCTATTTTTAGAGCTTCCTTTTTCCATCAGGTTTCACACCATTCTTATTTTCACCCCAATTGTAACACCCTGCCATGCAACCCTAGAGGAAGTTGCAATTAACTACTTGAACGGACAATTTTTTTGTTTGTTTAAGTACCATAAACATGCAAGTTCACTATCTAAAGCCAACAACCTCTAAGGTTATGAGATAAAGGTTATATAGAACCTCAACAAAAAACATTAATCTAAACCATTTCATTTATTTAATTAAGAAATAAAACACATACATTCCAAATATGACAACTTACATCAAAGCATAAGAGATAACTTTTCAATTTAATTTATCCATAATTAAACATTACGATTACATCTCTCATTCCCTGAATGAGGCAAGTCTAATAAATATGGTTACAACAACTTTCCACCTCGATAACAAATGAGGGGTAAAATTATAAGATTAAATGAAGTGGAAATGCATGAAATAAAATTGGATGCCATGAGCTCTCCAACGAGAAATATCATCCACATGATCAAGAAGTAAGCCCAACGGATTAAGGTGCACGCTACCCAACCAAGTGGAGCCCAAAGCCCCACCCCTCGTGCTAGGAGATAGTAACAAGGAATTCTAGCCAAGGCCATCTACCTCTAGACACATGATAACATGTAATTGAACCAAACTGACACAACCAATCACATTTACCATACAAGTACAACACAAGCACAACTCTGACATGGTCACATTGCTTCTAGATATAAAGAAGATCAGGTATGTTATGAGAACCATACACACAGAATCAAATACCAACTATTGTCCTAGATAGAGTGTCATCACACAACAAGTCATGAGTTACCCACTACAGATCTTCATAGGCTCTGGCCATCCTAGTCACCTAAACCGATCCCTAACCCTCATACTTAATAATGCATGATCAAATACCTTTTGTACAGACAAGATAGATGACCTTACCATTTCAGGCATTCTCGCTCACCCCAAGTCTAAACGAGCCCTTGTGTCTATGAGTGAGGCAAAATTATCTTGAATAGTGAGAAGTGCCACCTAATCTTCTAAGTATTGTTTTAGTTATCACTTGATTAACTACTTCTGAAGGTTACCCAATCTTACCTCTTATGGTCTTTGGCCCCTAAAGGAAGACACTCTTCTACTTGACAACACACACACCATCTAATCACCAAGGGTACCAAAGTGCATACAAACAAGATAACACGACCAGGCCTTTCTCAGGAGGTGACATAAGTGCAAACCCTCTCCAACCACTAGAGGTAACAAACATAATAAAGTGACTCCTTACAAGGAGGCATAAATCACATAATCCACTCCTTCCAGAGGAGGTACAAAACATCCCCATTCATGGAAAGTGAGTAATAAAAATGACATAACTTCATGCACTACCCAAAGAAATAACAAATAGTAGTCATTACAAAATGACAACCCCCAACCTCTAGGGTCCTCTAGAAGACTTACATAATAGAGACACTTAACCCATCTCCCCAAATATGAACATAGAGGAAATAATCACATAAGGCAATTGCGAGGAAATAACTAATTTTTGATATATTAAATCCACTTCCCCTAATAACATCAGTAGTTTATTGCACATTAAATTGATTCAATAACATCTCTTTTAGACAAAGATGAAATTTAAACCAACACTTAAATCCCTAATTGCCTTAAATAATAAAATAAGCATTTACTTCTATAATTCAGAATATATCATTAAGATAAATAACTGTTCGAACTTGCAAACTAAATCATTTTAAATGAAATCAATTAATTTCTCTATTAATCACATTTCTTTTAAATTCAATATTTATCTTTTTAAATATAATATTCTAAAATCATTTCATCGATTCAGCTATTATGCATTAAACTAAAAAGTTCCTCAAATACATTTAAATCATGCCATTTGAAAATCAACATTTTCCTAAGCATATTAATTTATCTGTACAACTATAACATATGCCTTTTTATATTAATATATAATAATATTTTAATATTATAAATTACAATATAAAATATTATTTTCAAAAAAGTTATTTCGATATTATAAAATATAGTATATAAAATATTATATATATTTTATTAAGAAGATATATTTATTAAAATGTTAATATTATAAAATATTATAAAGATGTTTATTTAATTTTTTAAAAACCAAGAATGAGAAAGAAACCCCACACATTTTCCTCGGGCCACGTGCATGAGGGTTAGGGTTGGGCAACCACGTATTTACCTCAACTGTGCATTTTTGCACAATGGGATGATGGTTTCTTTTGGGGCCGTGCTGCTAAGGATGGGCAGTGGGTGTGTGCATAGCTGACCACCATTGTTAGTGGCGTTGCGCTTTACATAGCCACTGCCAACAATGGCGGTGACTACTTACACAGCAGTCGTGGGGGTAGTGGGGGCTGCCCTGGTCGCGACTCCCCCCACTCGCCTCCGATGGGGGCATGGTGGGGGTGAGCCCCAAATGCCTCCCCTCCCTTGTATATTTTTGAATCCGTTCTTTTTTTATTTATTTATAAAAAAATGACGCGCAGTTTTAATCCGCCCAATATTCTTGACTGGGTATTTTTTTATTCCCCCACACAAACAAATCTAAATATATATATATATATATATATATATATATATATATATATATATATATATATACCAATTTTATTCAAATCTATTACAAATATAAGTCCAGTTGAGCAAATAAATCCTAGAAATGAAACAATTACAGCCATGTTGACATTTTTTCCTTTGAAGAACATTATTTCCAAATAGAGGATTTTTGAATTTTGAGACAAGATTTAATTTGGGTTTTCTCAACATAATTCCTTTATAAATTCCTCAAGAATTTCAAATAACATAACAAATATATGAATCTTTTCAATAATCAAAATTAATTTAAATAACATGAACTTGGTTTCCAACAACTTCCAGCTCTTCCAAGAAATCCAACTTAGCTTCTCCAAAATCCAAATCCCAAGCCAAACCAAAATCCTTTCCTCTCTATTTTTCCCATTTTCTCCTCCTCCAAAATATCTCAATAATAGGAAAAAAAAAAGGAAAAATATCTATGCAACCACCCTCATAAATTTTCCAAAATAGAAATCAAAGAATATATCAAATTTCAATTTTTGCATTGAAAACTTAAAAAAAAGCAATTTGAAATAAGTTTTCAATTTTCAAATTTAATTCCAATTTTTAATTGAAATATCTTTCAATTCTATCAAGTAACTTAATTCAATTTAATTACTCTAATAAATTCAATAAAATGATTCTAATCTCAAGATTAAATTACTTTATTAATTAAATTAAATTAATTAATTAATTAAATAACATCTTCCAACATAATAGCTAGATTAATTTAAGCAACAACTTAAATACAAAAGGCCATTTAATTACCTTTTTGTAACTTGCAATTTAAAAAAAATAAAAGCACATTGAATAATATTAAAAGAACTGCACCAAAGTAAGAACAACGACACACTATGACTAGGGTGACGACTTGGTACAAAAAACCAAACTACTATCTCCCAATCAAATACCATTGAGTAATGGAAACACTCAAATCCATGAAACCAGGTGGAGTTGATGTCCTGTGTTTGTCAACCTACAAATAAAGAGTATATCCACATGCATAAATATGTCATAATTAAAACACACCGTGAAGAGGAAATCTCAGAATCGCAGGGTGGTCATAACCAAGTGATGTGATATCGTCCCCTTCACCAGTACAGTGTAACTAATTGACAATCTAACATAATATTTTAGTCAAAAGCATAAAACATCATTAATTCGAATATCCACTTATGTTAATTCAAAACATGCCATAATGATAACATCTGATTAAAATACCAGCACATCAAAATATAACATTCACATCGCTTTACAGATAGCGATCAAATAGTAACCAACTACCATAGTCAAAGGACTAACAGAAAACACAACATAACCACTAGAACTTTGTTTGATGAAAAGAGAAAAATAGAGGGGCATTACATCCTACCCTCTTAGGGTTAGGCTTACTCCTGGAAGCCTGTAACTACCCCTAATGCAAACTCCATACAATCACACATAGCCAAGGGTTCCAGAGTTGAACCACTTGATACCTCAACATTAAAAAACTAGCAACCCGTGCCATATGCAACCCAGCCGAGTACACTGCCAATCCATACTGACCAACATGGTGAAGCAACCACCAACCAAGTCTCCAAAAACACATAACCATGGATTAACATACATAATACACATATGTACCAATACACATCACTGATAATCATCACAAGACTACACATGGGTCCATTTGGACATCGGAAAGCAGCATACCAATCCATGATAGAACACTCCATGAACCAAGAACAAATAACCACCTCAAATAAATCTAACCTCAAAACAGAGGATTGATGGTGTTGGGTCATACCTAGAGTGAGACCATCCAAACAGGACCACAATGACCTGTCTCTTATTGTATAAGGTGATCAACCTCCAAGAGATAATCATCACACAAAGGTGAGTAGTGGGTCATAGTTGCATAACAACCTCACATACCCCCATCCTCTTTGTTTCTTGTGTCTACTTCCTTGTATACACTCACCTAGTCCGTCTTATACATCCTTGGAGAGGAATCAAAATAAAACACATAGCTGACATTGAAAACAACAATGATAAATAGCTTAGCCACCAAGTTCATAAAGAAAAAAAAATTAAAGTTCCATTTCAATAATAAGGCAATAAATGTGCATAATTTCAACACTGAGTCAAATATATATAACCACTAGGGTTATAAGAAAATAAGATCACAAGTTGTGGCTAAACCTTCACAATCAAATATAACAAAGTTTCGGCCCTCAAAATCAATCGAAAATTCATCAATAACCAAAATAAAGTTCACAATATTTAACATTGCACTATACAACACTATGTGACTAGATTCTAGCCACTAAACGAGGAAGGAGGAAACAACGTCCAACTAGAATGATAATAGCCCTCATGTGATGTAGAGTGAGCCCATCACACAAGTAGGCTAACAATAAGAACATCTAATTCCATAACCCATGGGATACGTATCATAACTTTCCCAGTATAACCTTTAATCAGGTTTCTTTCATGCTATTCTTTTCCACAAAGTACATCATGCTAAAGCAAAAGCCATGAACATGTGATAACTTAACAATTCCACTTAAAAAATCATAGGGATAACCTAGTGGACTCAAATGCACCTAAAGAACCCAATGTATCAACCTGGGGCTCTGATACCATGTGTAATGCCCCACCATGCAACCCTAGAGGAAGTTGCAATTAACTACTCAAACAAACTATTTTTTTTTTTGTTTAAGTACCATAAACATAGAAGTTCACTATCTAAACCCAACAACCTCTAAGGTTACGAGACAAAGGTTATATAGAACCTCAACAAAAAACATGAATCTAAACCATGTCATTTATTTAATTAAGAAATAAAACACATACATTCCAAATAAGACAACTTACATCAAAGAATAAGAGATAACTTTTCAATTCAATTTATCCATAATTAAACATTATGATTACATATCTCATTCCCCGAATGAGGAAAATCTAATAAATATGGTTACAATTACAACTTTCCACCTCAATAATAAATGAGGGGTAAAATTAAAAGATTAATTGATGTAGAAATGCATGAAATAAACCTAGATCCCACAAGCTCTCCAACTGGAAATCTTGTCCACAAAATCAAGAAGAAAGCCCAACAGATTA
Source organism: Sequoiadendron giganteum (assembly GCA_007115665.2). Lineage (NCBI taxonomy): Eukaryota > Viridiplantae > Streptophyta > Pinopsida > Cupressales > Cupressaceae > Sequoiadendron > Sequoiadendron giganteum. The sequence continues at coordinate 327,006,629 of CM021110.1, forward strand.
AGGTGCATGTCACCCAACCAAGTGGAACCCAAAGACCCACCCCACGTGCTAGGAGATAGTAACAAGGAATTCTAGCCAAGGCCATCTAGCTCTAGACACATGATAACACATAACTGATCCAAAGTGACACAACCAATCACATGTACCACACAAGTACAACACAAGTACAAAATCGACATGCTAACATTGCTTCCAGATATAAAGTAGATCAGGTATGTTACGAGAACCATACACACAAAATCAAATAACAACTATTGTCCTAGACAAAGTCTCATCACACAAATCATCATGAGTTACCCACTGTGGATCTTCATAGGCTCTGGCTATCCTAGTGGCCTCAACCGATCCATGGACCTCATACTTACTAATGCAAGATCAAATACCTTTCATATAGACAAGATAGATGACCTTGCCATTCCAGGCCTTCCCACTCAACCCAAGTCTAAATGAGTCCTTGTGACTATGAGTGAGGGAAAATTATCTTGATTAGTGAGAAGTACCACCTAATATTCTAAGTATTGTTCTAGTCATCACTTGATTAACTACTTCCGAAGGTTACCCAATCTTACCTCTTATGGTCTTTGGCCCCTAATGGAAGCCACTCTTCTACTTGAAAACACACATAGCATCCAATCACTAAGGGTACCAAAGTGCATACAAACAAGATAACATGACCATTCCTTTCTCAGGAGACGACATAAGTTCAAACCCTCTCCAACCACTGGAGGTAACAAACATAACAAAGTCACTCTTTACAAGGAGGCATAAATCACATAATCCACTCCTTCCACAGGAGGTACAAAACATCCCCATTCATGGAAATCGGGTAGTAAAAATGACATAACTTCATGCACTACCCAAGGAAATAACAAACAATCATCATTACAAAACAACAACCCCCAACCTCTAGGGTCCTCTAGAAGACTTACATAATAAAGACACTTAACCCATCTCCCCAAACATGAACATAGAGGAAATAACTAATTTTGGATATATTAAATCCACTTCCCCTAATAACATCAATAGATTATTGCACAATAAATTGATTCAATAAAAAAAATTTTAGACAAAGATGAAATTTAAACCAACACTTAACTCCCTAATTGCCTTAAATAATAAAATAATCATTTACTTGTATAATTTAGAATATATCGTTAAGATAAATAATTGTTCACCCTTGCAAACTAAATCATTTTAAATGAAATCAATTAATTTAGCTATTAATCACATTTCTTTTAAATTCAATGTTTATCTTTTCAAATATAATATTCTAAAATCATTTCGTCGATTCAGCTATTATGCAGTAAACTAAAATTGCTCAAATACATTTAAATCATGCCATTTAAAAATCAACATTTTCCTAAGCATATTAATTAATCTCTACAACTATAACATATGCCTTTTTATATTAATATATAATAATATTTTAATATTGTAAATTATCATATAAAATATTATTTTCAAAAAACACATTTTAATATTATAAAATATAGTATATAAAATAATATATATATTTTATTAATAAGATATATTTATTAATATTTTAATATTATAAAATATTATAAACATGTTTATTTAACTTTAAAAAAACCAAGAATGAGAAAGAAACCCCATGCATTTTTGTTGGGCCATGTGTTTACCTCGGGACATGCACAGGAGAATTATGGTTAGGCAGCAACGTATTTACCTCTGCCACTCGTTTTTGCATAGTGGGGTGGCGGTTTCTTTTTGGGTCCTACTGCTAAGGATGGGTGGTGGTTGTGTGCATAGTCGATGACCATTGTTGGTGGCACTGTGCTTTGTACAGCAGCCGCCAACAATGGCGGCAACTGCTTACACAGTGGTCGTGGGGGTAGTGGGGTCTGCGCTGGACGCGGCTCCCCCCACTTGCCTCCCACGGGGGCATGGTGGGGTTGAGCCCTCAACACCTCCCCTCCCTTGTGGATTTTTGAATCCTTCTCTTTTTTTATTTCATTAAAAAAAAATGACTTGGGGTTTTAATCCGCCCAGTATTCTTAACTAGTTATTTTTTTATCCCCCCAAATAAATAAATATATATATATATTTTTGTTTTCTTCAAATAGGTATATATATATATATATATATATATACACACACACATACCAATTTTATTCAAATCTATTACAATTATAAGTCCAGTTGAGAAAATAGGTCCTAGAAATGAAACAATTACACCCGTGTTGACATTTTTTCCTTTGAAGAACATTATTTCCAAATAGAGCTTTTTTTAATTTTGAGACAAGATTTAATCTGGGTTTTCTCAACATAATTCCTTTCTAAATTCCTCAAGAATTATTTTGCAAATAAAATAACAAATATATGAATCTTTTCAATAATCAAAATTAATTTAAATAACATGAACCCGGTTTCCAAGAACTTGAGTAGATGCCAAACGGAGCATTGATTCTCCCTCAAATTCCAACTCCTCCAAAAAATCCAAATTAGCTTCTCCAAAATCCAAATCCCAAGCCAAACCAGAATCCTTTCCTCTCTATTTTTCCCATTTTATCCTCCAAAATATCCAAAAATATCTCAATAATAGAAAAAAAATAAAAAATCTATGCTACCATCCTCATAAATTTTCCAAAACAAAAATAAACAAATATCTCGAATTTTATTTTTTGCATTGAAAAGTTAAAAAAAAACAATTTGAAATCATTTTTTAATTTTCAAATTTAATTCCAATTTTTAATTAAAATATCTATCAATTCTATCAAGTAACTTAATTCAATTTAATTACTTTAATTAATTCAATAAAATCAATCTAATCCCAAGATTAAATTACTTTATTAATTAAATTAAATTAATTAAATAATATCTTCCAACATAATAACCAGATTAATTTAATCAACAACTTAAATACAAAAATCCATTTAATTACCTTTTTCTAACTTGCAATTTAAATAAAATAAAGGCACATTGAACAATATTAAAACAATTGGACCAAACTAAGACCCACGACACACTATGACTAGGGTGACAACTTGTCACAAAAAAAATAGCTACTATCTCCCAATCGAATACCATTGGGTAATGGACATGCTCAAACCTGTGAAACTAGGTGGAGTCAATGTCCTGTACCTGTCAACCTGCGAACAAAGAGTATATCCACATGCATAACTATGTCATAATTAAAACACACCGTGAAGAGGAAATCTCAAAATTACAGGGTGCTCACAAGCGAGTGATGTGATACCATCCCCTTCACGAATATAGTGTAACTAACTCGCAGATCTAACATAATAATTTAATCGAAAGCATAAAACATCATTAATTCGAATATCCACTTATGCTAATTCAAAACATGCCATAATGATAACATCTGAGTAAAATACCAGCACATCAAAATATAACATTCACATCACTTTACACATAGCAATCAAATAGTAACCAAGTACCATAGTCAAAGCACTAACAGAAAACACAACATAACTAACAAAATATTGTTTGATCAAAAGAGCAAAACGGAGGGGTACTACACCAATTTTATTGTCATTTTTTATGTCGTTCTCCTTGTTTTGACCCTTGTTTTATTTGGGCTGCCTTTTTTTTATTTTATTTGCATTTATTCCCATCGACTCAAGCCTTCTTTACTTATAATACTTCCCATCAGAAATCAGTTTTTAAATACGTATATGTTTTTAATTTGATTTTGTTCATTTCTTTAATAATAATAGCAGAGTACAAAATTCTATATTAAAAAATATTATATATTTATTATATAGTATGATTATATTTAATAATATATTATATAAAATATAATAATAAATAAATATATAATTAAATAATAAATATGAAATAAATATAATTTTATAACATATTTAATATAAATACATATTTCTAATATATAATAATATTTTAAAAATATGTTATATAATTTATATTATTGTATGATATTTAAAATATACACATATAATTTAAATTTTATGTTTTCTTTCAATTGATAACAATGTGAAAAAAAGGTGTATATTAAATTAAGTTAATAGTAATTATTTTTAAGATTAAAATGATAATAAGTTATGCAAATTACTTAGAATTGATTTTTTAACTTTACAAATTTCAAAATAAAAGTTAAAATTTTAGCTTTAACAATCTTAATTTATTTAAGTATGAACAATATTTATGCTCAATTTTGAAAATGAGTTTTATAATTTATTAATTTTTAAATTTTAGCAATTAGTTGCATTTAAAAATATTCATTATTTTTAATAAGAATAATGTAAGTAAAGTATATTTTATAGTAACTTTTAATTATATAAAGGAAAAATTTATATAATTATATCATTTTTAATTTAATTTTGTCTTTATTTAAAGACGATAATTTCTATATATCATATTTATTTTTTAAAGGTGGGTCCTTTCTTTATATAATTTATTTATTAACTTACACACATTCCAACACAAATATTTTTAATCTTACATATATGCACATAACTAGATATATTTTCCTTATCTATTATTAATGACATATATTTGTATATATAGCCCTATGTACATGTTAACCATCCCTATGTAGTTGTTAATCATCTTAATATGGTCAATTATACACCTTGGATCACTTGTAGAATTACAAACTTGATCATCTTCTATTAAAACTCAAGTTCAATCACCATAATAAAACAAGTTGGATATGGATAGTTTAGATAGTTATTTAGTTCCCACCTATTCATTTTCTACCAATGGGAAATTAAATGCAAATTTGTATGATTGCTATGTCCTTGTATTTATAGGAATCATATGCATTCATTTATAGCGTTCATCATCTCAACCTCACAAATTCAGAGTATTATTTGCATATCACTCACATTGAAATAAACATTTTAATTGATGTAATAAAATGAATATATATATATATATATGATAGCCCTAAGAGAATATGCATGATTATCTTCAATCATTTACACATATTTATGTGGGATGCCTCAAGAGAACTTGTTCCATATTGGTGTAATGAAAACACTTCCAAAATATTTCTAAATATAGCCAGTCCCATATAATAGAAAAGATAGAAAAATAAAAAATAAATTAAGTGAAATAAAAATTAGTTGTACTAGCTAAGCTATTCTAAAGGTAATTTCCACAAATATGGGATATTTAAATGTGAGCATAGACTAGACTTAGATCTAGATATACTTACTTTTCACAATGCAAATAAAATTTTGTAATTTTGAGTTGAATTATATATTATCCTTATCCATTTTTGATCCTAACATATCATAGATTTATAATCTTCACAAAAATTACTCATTCTTTAATCAAATAACTAAGTATGATTAATTGCTACATTTAATTTTTCATATAGTAACATTTATTGTTTCAAAATAAAGGATAAGTGCACAAATGGGGGTCAAAAAGTGGTCATTTAAATGTAATTTTGAAGATTAAATTTCCATTCTTTGTTAAACATGAATGAACAATAATGACTTGACATTCACCAAGCCATAATGCATGCTTGTTATAATAAAGTTTAAGTTTTTCTAAAAAAATATAAATAATGTGTGAAAATTATTCATACTATAATTTAAATTTGTAAAAACCCTACCCATTAAGGTTAGATTTCAAAACCTAAGAGTTCCTTCTCCATTTTAACTTATAAAATTTCTTTTTCAACATAAAATGACATATTCAAATTTCATTTTTATAAATTTTATGTATGTTACAACAAAATATAATAATAATGTAACATTATCTAAATTGATATATTAATAATAAAAAATATAATAGTAAATACATAAGAAAATATTAATAGAATAATATTGTTATATAATAAAAATATAATACGGATAATCCTAAAAATAATAATTATACTAATAATAATATAATATATAAACAAAAAAAATCTAGTTGACCTCCTCAACCACAAATGTATGCCAAAAGATCAATTTATTTTCTAATTGAATTTTCACAATTCTTCGGTGTACCCATTGTACATCAAGGTGGGATTGCTGGTATATGATCATATTAAAATGGGAGTACAAGAGTAAGTGCAAGAAATTGAGTCCACTTTTAATCAATAAATTAACAGAGGGGAAATTATCAATAGTAAGAGATACATATTTTGTAAGAAAATGTACTCACTTAGGAATAGAAGATTGAAACCAAATTTGTATTATCTATAAAGAATGGGTACTCATTTAGGTTCAAAAATCCATTTATAAATAGGTTTATATTTGTTATGTTTACCAATTTAAAAAAGGTGTCAATTTTTTTTTAGCCCCATGACCTCATTTTCTTTTGTTTCAATTTGTAGGTTTTTTGAGAATGGATAGACTTTTCATAACAATTACACTTTAAAAAAAAAACCAAATTAAAAACCAAATTTTGACATACATTCTCAAGTACATTTTTAAGGCTTGGAATAGACTTGAAAACCCAACCTTGACCCATGATCTCACAAGTAAAATGTCAGCGTATGAGAATACTAAGAACTAATTTTTCCAATATGGTTGACAATTTCCCTTTTTAGATTTCTTGGACATAATTCAAACCTATTATAGATAAAAATTACTACTTTTTAAATAAATATTTTTTAGTGCTGAATTTTTTTCCTATTTTTTAATTAAATTTTAAATAAAAATTCTCATAAACTTAAAATGACATATATTACTAATTTTTAATTTGAAAAAAATATGTTTGAAAAGTTTAAACATAATTTTGTATACAATGAAAGAAATCATTTTATAGTTAGTTTACGCAAGTTATGTTAACCATACACTGGAGGGTTTAGAGAAAAAATTAATCATCTTAAAAATATTTACTAAAATATTATAGAAAATTTCCTCGCAAAACTTTAGCAGCATATGTATCTTTCCCCAAATGAATTTTAAAAATACTTTTATTTACTAATTTTGTTGGTTGTACATATGCATGTTGTTTTCTTTACCATAATATTTTCATGGTTTTGCTTTTGTGCATTCTATTCAAAACTAACTTTTATAAGATAGGTACCAAAATACATAAATGTTTGAAAAAAATCCTACAATTTATATTTTTACATCATGTTAATATTTTATAAGTGCTTCAAAAATTTACCTCAACTATGAAAAACGTTGATGTTTAGGACCAGAATGTTTCACTTTTTGACTTAAAATTAAACCAATTATTTCTTACTATCCCACTAAAGAACTTAAACACACTAAGAATTTTTAAGCATTCTTCATCTACATGTAATTATTCCACCTCTTTACCTATTAACATAAATTCTACAAAATTTCATAGTATCATGAAAATTTCATAATACTTAAATATATATATCTACCATTAACTAGTTTAATCAATAATTCACTTATAGAAATAGTAATTTCAAAGAAGCAATATGGAAGGGTAGACATTATTACATTCAAAATGAAAACTATTTATGTTTCTAATTATTATTTTTCTACAATCTTAATTATTGATTATACTTTATCGTGATTCATACTTAAAAATTATAATCCAAGAAATTAATAAGTATCATAAGTATATTTACACTTTAATGGTTAATTTAAGTTTATGATATCTATTGTATCTATTATATATCAAGAATATAGGTCTAGCCTATTAGCTAGGAAAAATATTCACTTATGAATTAAGATCTTACATACCCAACAAACTATATTTCTTAAAATAAAAAGGTTAAAATTATTAGGAGATGCAAAAGATCTATATTAATTGTCACTAAAAAATAATCCTCTAATATTCTTCATTTTTTTAAAAAGTTTGATCGGAATTCCACTAATAAATTAAATGAGAATTTAAATTTTGACTAACAATATAGATCCTACCATGGAAGAATATTCCAACGAGTTTATAAATACCAATGAATATTTATAATGCCATCTACATAAATATATCATTTCAATTTGTAAATTTATTGACCTATTATCTTTGATTCTTGCTTTTGAAATTGACTTGGTAAAATCCCTTAGTACATGTATTGAAGGTATAGAAGCCTCCTCAAGATATGTAGTCACAAGGTGATCCATTCAACTCCATTTAAAAATAATAGTAATTACTCCCCATACAAGGTATAAAATATTAAAATAAAAAAAATCATTGAATTATTAGAAAAGCTACGAATTAAGAATGCTTAACTAAGATGAGTATTAAAATTTATGATGCTTGTGGAAATTTTAAAATCGGTTCTTATCAACTTGGGATTATTCAAGTTTTTCCTTAGATGAAATCCATTTACATTTTTTAGAATGTTGAACATTACACCATCAAAATGTCTTATAATTTTTGCTACTTTTATCATTAGATGTGAAATTTACCTTTTAACTATTGGATAACACTCAAATATATAATTCAATTATTGCACCCATCGAATTTCTCTAAATCACCTATAAAACTAAATTGAATAAATACCTACTATTAAACATCTTTATTATTATTTAAATACAAACAAATCTTTTTTTTTTGTCTATCTGTAATAGGTAGATACTTTACATTAAATTTTAGATGCAATATAATGTATAAAACAAGTATACTTGTATATATGTAGATATATTGATGTAAATATTGGATAAGTTAGTTCAAAAGTAATAATTAGTTGTTAATAACAAGCAAACTCAGTCAATGCAACTACAGCTAGCTACTACTATAATAGTGATGGTCTTTTTTGAGACTAAACTATATTTAATAAATAAAAATATATATATATATTTATCAAGGATTTCAATATAAGTTACATTCTATATAAACATGATTTTTCTTCAATTATAAAATGTGAAGAAAATATTTGAAGCATATAAAGATGAATCCACAAACAAATTTTATTAATAAAATTACTATTGAGCATCTCCCATAGCCATTCCATCCAGAGGAGAATAAAAATTCTAAAAAATGATACATACAAAATGAAGGTTGCAAGATAGTTACTCAAACAATTATTTGGGATGGGTGGCATTTTAAGGAGCTCATTATTTTAGGTTTGTGAGCCAACTACTTATTGTTCATTTAATAACAATATGGGGGATGTTATTTGTTTTTAAAATTTACTTAAAAGATTAAAAATTATTCAAGAATGAATCAAGTACATATCCAAATGACTAAATGGAGTATACTCAATGTATCACATGCTTAAAATATGCCACAAAGGACTATGCATGCAAGGGAAAGGACTTTTAAGACTTGGAGACATTGTTCTTTGACAAACTTATTGTCAAAACTTAACAATATATAGAATAAGTGATATCTATCTATATATTTATATAAAGATCTAACATGAAATTAAATGATTTTATCCTTAGTCTCATTTATCTTTAAAACTAATGTTTATTTTTTTCAAATCTAAATTTAAAAAATTATTAAGTTAGTTAATTTATGGTTTCAATTCTATCATTAGATATTTTACAAAACGTTCTCAAATTTTCACAAAAAATTAATATCAATTGATTAAATATTCTTACATTTGATTGATAGAAAAAATAATACAAAGATATCCAAGTTTTAAAAAATCTGTTAACTATAAAAACTTTTTTGTGAATGAGATCAACATTGACATCAACATGAAAAGTTGGATAGAGATTCATCCTCATGACATTTAGATCTAATCATTATAATCTAATTGCTCATTCTTTTACACTCATAAGATTGTGATATTTTATGAAAACACCTTATATATCCATCCTGAAAAAGAAAGCTTTCTTATTTTTATTAAAATTAGTAAATTAATTTATATATAGAATCAATATCGTAATATTATTAAATAATTTAAAATATCTAATGTAAATTATAATTTTATAAAATATTGAAAATTTAAATAATAGTTGTTATCAATGATTAGCTTCGTAGGCTGACGTAATTAAGGACCCCCTAGGCCGTGAGATTCAGTTCGTCGTTACAAATGCTTTCATGTTTCCTATAAAAAATTCAGCCTGTCCTGCTCACGAAAAGGTCGAACATAAAGGCTAAGAGGAAAAATCTAAGAAATTTCAGAATCCTCTAGATGGTGCTGCGTAACATATTATCGTCTAAGTTTTAAAACTAAAATTAAAATCATTGACCATTGACGGGCAAACAGTTTAAGAATAACCGTGCAGAGATGATCTCCATTTCACTCCTCCCCTCCATCCCAAATGGCCATCTCTATACAGAAGCTTTGTATAGCTATCATTTCAAGTTTGGTTGTCTTCTTTTCCTCTCCAGGCACAACACTTTGCCATGGATTAATGTCCAATAGATGTATTTCCTATGAATCTGAAGCTCTGCTTACCTTCAAAGCGGCCTTCGTTGACTCCCAAGCCTATTTCAGTTCATGGGTAAATGGAACAGATTGTTGCACCATGTGGACAGGCATATCCTGCAACAATCAAGACAACCACGTTGTCTCTCTCGATGTACGTCCTTTGGGCTTCATTCAAGGTGTGATATTTGACAGCCTTTGCCAACTTCGCTTTCTCACATATTGAGGATAATAGGAGTAAAAGGTACTACCACTCTTCCTCCCTGTTTAGGAAATCTTTCTTATATAGATAGTTTACGTTTATATCTAAATGACTTAAGTGGGACGATTCCCACTTTCGTTTGTTTGCTCACCCGGCTTACTAATCTTGTTCTTTTTAGCAATAATTTCAGTGGCAGCATACCTTCCTGCTTGGGCAATCTTTCTTCCTTAACTGTCCTTTCCCTTGCTTCCAACCAACTTAGTGGAAGCATACCGGCTTCTCTGGGTGACCTTCCTTCTCTAGTTGGCCTCGACCTCAGTACGAATGGACTGAGTGGAAGCATACCAGCCTCTCTCCATAACATTTTTTCTTTAACTTACGTTGTCCTTGATAATAACCGAGTTAGTGGAAGCATAGCGGCTTCTCTAGGTAATCGTTCTCTTATTGAGGCTCTTGCCCTTAATCACAACAAACTCAGTGGCAACATACCAGCTTCTCTTGGAAGTCTCTCTTTGTTGAGGGATTTAGATCTTCGAGACAATCAACTGAGTGGTACCATTCCAGATTCCTTGGGCAATTTTTCTTTGCTTGAATATTTCCGTATTACAAATAACCAGCTAACTGGGACCATTCCCCCCTCATTTGCTCGACTTTCCTCCCTATATGAATTCGATTGTAGTGGCAATCGTTTAAATGAAACCATCTCTTCTTCGTCACTTCCATCTTCTTTAGTTAATTTGGTCCTATCGCTAAACCATTACTAGTTGATTTCAGAAACTTTCTTTCACAACCTCACAAGGCTAAAGTTCTTGTATTTATCCGATTGTGTGCTAAATATTAGCACCACATGGATTCCTCCTTTTTGGTTGGATGAGTTATCTTTAGTGTCATGTGTGATTGATAGTGAATTTCCACTTTGGATTTCAACACAGTTTTCGCTTTTTCTACTAGAATTAGTTAACACCGGTCTCGTCGGAGAAATTCCTTCTTGGCTGTGGAACATCAGTCCTCTCTTGCGATTTCTAAATCTTTCAGGAAATCATTTAGAAGGAAGCCTATTGTCAAATACTTCAATACGGATGCAACTAGAAACGCTAGATGTGTCTAGAAATGCACTGAGTGGGCATATGCCAGCATTGTGGTCTCCTAGTATAAGACATTTGCTACTTAACGATAATTTGTTTAGTGGCAATATTCCTTCACGTTTGGGCAGATTATCTCAACTTGAGCTATTAAATCTTGCAAACAACTACTTAACCGCGGTGATCCCTATGAACTTGTCCAATTGCTCGCTTCTCGTTGTCTTAAATTTGGGAAATAATAGTTTGAAAGGAGGCTTACCACATGAGTTCAACAAGTTAACCAAATTATATTCATTAGTTGTCCATGGTAATAACTTGAATGGATCACTCTTTCCGTCAATAATAAATTGTTCAAAGCTACAAGTTCTTGATATTGGAAACAATTTATTTGGAGGTGAAATACCAAGATTAGTCATAAATATTTCAGAGCTAAGAGTATTGGTCATGAAGGAGAACAATTTTACAGGAAATATTCCTCCAGAGATAGGCCAATTAATGAACGTCCAAATCTTGCTCATTTCTTCTAATCATTTATCAGGGTCAATTCCACACACAATTACATCATTACAAGCAATGACAAAAGAAAGCCAAGATGGTTTTATATTGTCCACAACCAAACCATCCAATGCAGTATTATATCAAGATGGATTGGATATGACTTTAAAAGGCATAGTTGAGTACTATCCATATATTCTTTCTACTCTCACATGTATAGATCTCTCAAACAATGAATTGGAGGGAGAAGTTGCTTCTAATTTTGGAAATTTTAAAGGTTTGATGCTTCTAAATCTTTCAATGAACAATTTGAATGGGACAATTCCAAATAGTTTGGGAGAAATAAGACAATTGGAGTCATTAGACCTTTCAAGAAATCAGTTTTTAGAACAAATCCCTGTAGAGCTTGAATCTATAAGCTTTGTGGGTTCATTGAATTTATCAAACAATAATCTTTCAGGGAGTATACCACAAGGACAATATATGACCAACACATTTGAAGAATCCTCTTATTTAGGGAATCCTAATTTATGGGGGTGTCCCCTACCCAAAAATTGTTCTTGGCGAGAATTTTCTCATGCTTCTCCAGTAACAATGAATAAAGAAAATAAAATGATTGAATATTTTTGGTATAATATAGCACTCGGATTGTCATATGGAGTAGCTTTTGGAGGGATGCTATCACTGATCTTCATAAAAAATAGTTGGAGAAGGAAGTTCTTTGACAAAGTTGATACAATCCTAAAGTTTTTATTTCCATGGATGAAGAATCTCACACTATGAAGGGATACATCTGAAATCCAATGAAATGCTCAAGGTAAATATATAGTTTTTTCTTCTTTGAACTCTTTATCGTAATTTAAAACATTATATCACTAAAATTTAAAAGGACACTAGTACTTAATATTTGGAAAAAGAATGTTATTTGCTATTTCGTCAATGAATTCTAGATATTTTTTGGTGCTTTTAAAATTTGTAATCATTTGATTGATATTAATACCTAACTTTATATGCAGGAATTTATTTCTCCTTTGGATGGTTTCTTGCTATGTTAGCCTTACTGAACATGTTATTGTTGCTAGCCTCACTCAACATGTTATAGATTTTATGAGTTTAGTGTTTGTGTTGAAGCAAGATTGTCTATATTTTAACATTTTGTTTCTCTAATCTTATGCATGTGGTTTTGGGAATGATCTACTTGTAAAAGAAAGATCTTGTATTTCTATGAAGAAAGGAAATATTATGATTTTTTTAAAATTCCTCATTTCTTTTAGAAATGTGAAAGGAAGAATGTTGGTGAAACACTTGAGGTACCACCAAAAATCTAGTTATAAGAAAATGTTGAGGTACAAATAATGTGTATATTTTTAATAGTTTCTTTTTCATGAAAAAGTTTGAAATATTTTTCTTATTTATTCAACAAGATTAGATATCTTTAAATTTAAACTTCTTTATAGTGTACATTCATTAGTTCCCATTTCTCATCGACTCATGATTTTGTTTAATACATTTTTCCTCAAACTATTAAATACTTTTGCATAAATATTTGGTTGTTTGATGGATTTCTAGAATATACATAGTAATATCTTTTGAAATAGTACATATACATTCATTGGTTCACATTTCTCATCAACTTATAATTAGAAAATATTTCAATCAAAATTATAGAATATTTCTATGTAACACTTTGGTTGTTTGATGTATTTCTAGCATATATATGCTATTTTGAAGTACTAATTGTTTAGATAGAGAAAAAATTATAACATCACATTATAGACCAATATCATAATATCAATATGATGTCCAATTTGATATTTTCTCATATATAAAAGTATTATAAAATATGGTGAGCATATATTTGAATAAAAATATCACAAGAACCTTACAATATGGTTAAATATTCGAAGTGATTAGTCATGTGGTCATACTACATTTACATATTAATTCTATTATATACAATTCACATGACATAGTACAACTTAATCTTGGAATTAAATTTTTGTGTGCTTCCTTTGATGGTATATTGATGATTGTATAAATAGTGAACACCATTAAGAAGAGCTTAAAAAATTCAATGAGATAAGACTAAATACATTGGATAGCTAATGCAGATATAAAAATAATAAAGAAAACTTCACATAACAAATCAATCATTAAAAAAAATTCAAATTGGAACCTTTCAACCTAATTTGAACAAAAAATATTTATACATATATAAGAAAGGTTGAAACATTCCTCTCAATTACATATTTGAAAAGTAGACATTATCATCTGTGATGGGTTTCTTCTTTTTACTGAATTTAAAAAAAAATTATCATCCATTTTGTTAAACTTTGTTTTTACTCTTGTCATTAACATGTCATTGTACTTGTATGCCCAAATATGAGGGTTGGGTTTCCAATTACTTTTCAAGCCTAAGACCAAACCAAAAGGGTGGGTTGCATTTCATTTTCTATAGAATGTGTATTCATTTTAATATATCATTTATTTTCCTATTTTCAAATGAAATCAAGTTCAATAGTTATATTCAAGAGGAATAAAAATAGAGTACCTTTATAAATAAATCAAGCATATGTGATATATTCAACAAAGGATCTACATCTACTTGTAATTTGGAAATATCAAGGAGAGATTCAACTAAAAATGAAAAGAATATCATTAATTAATTTTATTAAGATGGTTTGATAGTTATGGGATCAAATAAACAATCAACAATTTAAAATAAATAGGAAGATCATGACACCAAAAGAAATTGAATCACACAAAAAAATAGATAAGAGAGTTACAATTCATGAAATTAAGAATATTTAAGCATCGAATTGTATTACTAATGAAGAGAAGAACAATAAAGAAACTAACATGGATTAGGTGAATGTAGATTATGTAAATGTGGAAATGGTGAATGTGGAAGAGTTAAAAAATATTTAAAATTTGATTATAGAATCAAATCTAGTTATGTATTCAATTGCACTTAGTGATAATGATATTAGTTATTTAATGGGAAATGGGAATAACGATGATATATAAATTATATTATTGGAAACATGAAAAAAAAAGATGAAAATAAAGTCCCTTGTAAGAGTCAAAATAAAAATATCTTTGTTAAATTGAAAGAAATGTGTTAGATAATCTTCATGGTGAAATTATTGAGAAAAATTTTAACCCACACAAAAAAAATCTTTTAAAATATTTTTTATGGACTTAGTATAAGATTCCAATTTGCACCCATAAAAACATTAATCAAAATTCAAAAATATGAAAATTAATGAAAATTTAAGATTTTTTTTAAAACCTAAAGAGATAGATGAAACAATGAAACAAGTAATATAGAGTGCTAATTTTATTGAATCTATTGGAAAAATATATACAGTCTAAAGATAGAAATGCAACATGAAGAGCTATAACAACTAATTTGATTAAGAAAAATGTTTTAAGTGAAAGAATGACAAGAAAGAGAAGTAAATTTTTATATCTAAATGCTACAAATTTCAGAGTAGTAAATAAATGATAAATTATTAAGAAAAAAATTGTTGACTAATATTATAATTTTAGTGGTAGACTGCTAATGTTTTAGATAAATTAAATAATGAGATAATATATTAAATTAAAAAATACTAGCCCGCATAGGTAGCAGAGTTGGCTTGGGCAGTGGGTTTTCTCCCCATTGATCTCAGGTTTGACTTTTCTCCTAGGTTTAAGAGGTGGGACTTATTGAAGGTTGTGGATCTCACCCGCAGGGGACTAGTCTCACCTTAGCTCGCCATAGGTACCCAAGATACGAGCTGCTAGGCCATTGGGCTTGGCTGCGGGGACACCCATGTTGTATAAAAAAAAATAAAAAAATATATTGGCTTGATAATACACGTGTATCATCTCATGCTACAGATGTTTTACAATTAAGAGTGTGATAAAAAATTAATCCTTATCCAAAATATCTATTGAACATGAATAAAAAATAAATAAAAATAAATAGATGATTCAATTTTATATAAATAGCATAAGTCAAATATTGTTGGCTTCTTTTGTGGCATTTGTCCTTGATGTCAAAAGTGCCCTGGGTTGGTGCCTTGGCATTTCACAGTTTGGTCTTATTATGGCATTTGATTGGCACATTCAGTATTTTTTATTCATTTTTCATTGACATGGCTGGCATAGTTTCTTGAAAGGGTATTCAGGATAATCATGGCACACATGTTATTGATCATGTTGAACACTTGTAGACACAGTTTTCCAAAACAATCAATACTTCAGATGTCAAAAAATTCATTCTTCAAGTACATAAGGGCTTCACGTTGTGTGGTTTTGGTTATCACATTTTATTGTGTTTTGTTTATGCACATATGTATACCTCTTGGCATATATGCTTGATACTATAAGTGTGTCATCAAATATTTGAAAATGGACATCAAAGTATGTGGATAAAATCAACATCAAAAGGTGATTAAGAGGTTTGCATGGTTTATAAGTGATATAAATTTTTGGTAAGTTCCTTGGTTGGCATTATTGCATAGCACATTTTAAAAGTGCACTCCAACTGATTATAGTTCTTGTGATCGAGTTATTTATAGTTGACATGGTTCACTATTTTTGGCATACGATATCTTGAATTTGGCATGGATGAATGGAATATTGAGTTTGGAATAAAAATTAGCCTTTATTATATTTCATAAGGCATTGGATATTATATGGCAATCGGTTTTGGATAAAGGCCAACATATTGTTCATTCTTGTGCATGTGATTTGGGTCTTTTTGCTAACACATTACTAGGCCTTGAGGCTGACAACAGGTATAAGGTTATGATGTTCTAAAATGTCACCATGGAAGTGACTTGGCCTTGATTACTAGGAAACAAAAAAATCTAAGGTAATGGGCATTTGGTGTGTAATGTGGTCATGTCCAATAATCAACCATTGTGAACAAATGATGGCCTCTACTAGCATCTCCCACTATCGGCTTTGACACCACTGGTCTCTGCATGAATCTCAACATGCCCTTATTGGGACACATACTAGCAATATGGCCCTGCTGACCACAAGAGAAGCATCCTCTGCCTCCTGCTAGAGAACTAGACTGATGTGCACTGCCTCCAAAAGTGGACTGGACGCTCTGAGCGGGTTGCTCAGAGTTGAAACGTTTCATGTGCGTCTAGTTCCTATCACCCTGTCTCTGTTGGAAACCTTTTCGTTTCCCCTGAAATGACTGCTACTGACTGCCCTATGCTGATACCAGTTGAGTCTTAGGAGGCACAACTCCCTGTGTCTGTCCCCCTTGAGCACTAGTCCTAGCTCCTCTACCACTGCCAATATGCACACCTATATGACCTCCTAGTGCCATAGTCAGGTTTTCCTCCACTAGCCACGCCTTCTCCATAACTATCGCCATAGACTTGGGTTCAAAGACCTGTACACCACCACTGATATGGGTGGTTAAGCCCCTGATGAAATTTTACACGAGAATCCCCTCATCGTTTCCTATTCCCGTGAACTATTTAAGTTCATAGAATCGCCTCTCGTACTGATCTACCATCATGGCTAACTGTCGTATGGCATGGAACTCATCACCTCTATGCTAACAACAATGATCAGAGAGAAAGAAGGATCTTAACCGCTCAAGAAAGATCTCCCAAGACAGCGTACTCATGTCTATATGTAGCTTTTGCTCCTCTAGTTTCCACCAAGTGGCTGCAAATCCTCAGATGTGAATAACAGTGCACCATGCTTTAGTATTACTATCAAAAGGGTGCATGGAAAAACATTGGTCCAAGCCTATCAACCAAGTTTCAACCTCGAGACCGGTACCTACTCCATCAAACCGAGGTGGCTACAATCGAATCAAATCCCTCATATAGTTAACTGCTAACATATTCGACTTAGCTATAACTATCCTAACCATAGGGTTAACCTCTGGTACTTCCCGTACCAGACCCAATAATGCCAAAGCCTCCTCAAAAGCTCTATGTGCAGCTTCAACCCTAGGAGCATATAACTGTCCACCACTACCTCCTAGATCATTCTATGAGCCTTGATGTTCCTCCTACTCTGGTATAAGTGGCACATGAGGAGGGCGAGTCATGCTGACTCCCATTTTGACCACCTACTCGGCCACGACCTCATCCTCTCCCTCGTCTGCATCTAGGAGGCATACTCCTACACAAACACAAAAAGGATATTAGACAAGGTACACTTGGAAACCTACACAACTAAGCTTAATGGGTACATCATAATCCCAGAGCACTCAGTGTTTAAACCTAGACTCTGATACCATGTGTAATGCACTCCCACCCAACCCTAGAGGAAGTTTCAATTCACAATAAAAGCATACTATTTTTTTTTTTTAAAGTGAATTAAACATACATGTTCATCTATAATAGACAACATCCCTTAAGGCTACATAACTGAGATTACTTAAATCCCCATTAAGATACATCATTTATAATTCATTGCATTAAACAACTCAAGTATTTAAAATTCATTCAACATAAATAAATAACAAGATAAGAAGTTAACATCCATAATATATATCCATTACATGAATAATTGATTACAACACTCATTTCCAGAATGAGTCATAAATACATAAGAGTTACAATTACATACATCCACCTCATAAATACAAGAGGGTAAAACCAACTTCATACATTTTGAAATACAACAGTGCTAGAAATGAATAACAAGATCTGTGAGCTGTCTAATTGGATGTCTCGCCTCAACGATTTGAAGATCAATGGGGACCCAATGGTTTATGGTGCATGTTCCACCCAACCTAGTGGTACCCGAAGGCCCACTCCCCATACTTGGAGATAGTAACAATGCAACATGGACAAAGAATTTACTACCTCTAACCAAAGACAGACTCATACTGACACATACCGACTCAACCAATTACATGCGCAATATAACTATCTAACACTAACTTGGTGAAATTGCTTCGAGACATAATATTAAACAAGTATGATAAAGAATTCATACACACAACACACATCTCAATTTTATCCTAGACAGAGTGTCATTGCAAGGTTTTTCATGAGGTCTCCTCTGGGCATTCTTCATAGGCTCTGGTAATCCTAGTGACCTCAACCCAATCCTGACCCTCAAACTCACTCATGGAGAATCAACTACCTCTCGTAAGGACAAGATAGTTGACCTTGCCATTCCAAGCCTTCTCACTCACCCCAAGTCTAAAAAATCCCTTGTGTCTATGAGTGAGGTTAAATTATCTTGATTAATGTGAAATGCAACCTAATCATCTAATTACATTATTTTAATTATCACTTGTTTAAAACACTTCTGAAGGTTACCCGGTTTACCTCTTTGGGCTTCGGCCCCTAACAAAAGCCACTCTTCTATTGGATAACACACTACACAAAATTAGACTCCAAGGGTATCTCAAGTGCTACTGAACTGAACAACGCAATCTCTCCTATTCTAGGAGGCAACAATTAAGGAAATCTACTCCAATACTAGGAGGAAACAAAACACTTATAACACTACCCAAGGGAAAAACGAAGATTATCTTAACAAGGGAATGACCGAAATCCACTGGAAGAATTTATAATAAATAACACAAATCACCCATTCCCAAAGCAGTCAATATAAGGAAATTTAATATTAAAATGCACTGGCAATGAATTTCACTATATTTCGATATCTTAAATCCATTTCATTATCTAAAGCTTCTCACAAATATTAAAATAATATCATTCTAAATTTTCATTAAAACAATAAATTCCTTTATTAAAATAAATAATTTTCACAACCTTATATAACTATGCACATTAATTGTATCAGTTTAAATTGTTGTCAAAGAACCTTGCATGCAATTACATGTCAAAACATAATATTAAAATATGAATACTTAAATATATAAGCAGCATACTTTATATATTTAAATACATATATTTTATGTTTAAACAATCAAAACTATATTTAAAAATTGAATCTACATTAATTATTGAATATAAAACCTCACATTTACTAAAAATTACCACACTATATTATTAACTAAATTTGTAAAAAGTTCACAGTGAAACATTAACTTTCCCAATATATGTATAAAATTACCTTTATATTAAATATTATATTTTAATATTTAATATACAAAAAGTATACATCATATTTAAATAAAATACTATATATATATAAAAAAGAAAAAGTTATAAATAAAACACAGATTATGAAAAAGTGAAATCTTAAACAATATAAATTAGTGACAGGGACCAAATGGTACACTGTCTGTCAAACGGTACCACCGGTACCCTTGCATTGTCATACGTTGGTACCCTTGGCTATCGCCGACTATACATTGTACAACAACCAACGTACTTTGGGGAGGCCGCACTCCCCATGGACAGTGCGTCGCCCCATATGGTGGGTGCACTGCCCATGGCCAATGCGTCCTTCCCATGGGGGTGCACTGCCCATGGCCAATGCGTCCTTCCCATGGGGGTGCATGGGCGGTGGGAGTTGACCTCCCCACCAACCACTGCCTTAACAATATTTTTTTTAAAATAAAAAATATAACATTGCCACATATGGATAAATGAAATCCAGATTTCCTAGAAAATAAATTCGTAAATATTTTCAATGAATTTTGTTCGAAATTCATGTCTCAGACACGCTGTACGGACGACGTTTTTTCCAAAAGCAAAATAATTTAAATGAATAACCATAAAAATAAATATACATATTTATATATTATGTATATATATATATATATATTATATATATATCTATTTACACAGAATAAAATAACTGGTAAAATTGAGAAAATAATAAAAAAACCAGTAACTGAAAATCAATTAAATTTTTCTAGAATACCTTCCTAAATTCAAGAGGTTTAAAATTAATTTGTTTTAAACCATTCCTTCAAATTTGCAAATAATATAAAAGAAGGAAAATTAAACAGATCTTGATTTTTCCATTGAAGGTTTTCTATAGAGGGTTTGTTTTGAATAACATATTTGATTGTTTTCTAATAGGTAAAAACTTCATACAACAACCTAAATGTTTGAAACACAATCTAAGGTTTAAATTAAAAATTCTTTCAACAATTTCCCCATTTATTGAATTAAAACCTATAGTAAATTTAACCAATCTTCCCCAAATTTTAGATTAATTTAAACCTAGATTCTATTAACAAATCCTAATTCAACAATAGATTCTTAAACAATATTTATTATATTAACCAAAGCACGAACCAGAAAAAAAATATAGATAAAAACTTGGAATTCAAAGCTACAGGAAAGGATGAATTTCTGATGCAAGCCTCCTCCAAAGATTTCCTGAATTTTCTTCAATCATTCAATAAACCCAAGCAATCAACCAATCCAAAAAATCAAACAATGTAACGGATTTTCCTGAAATCAATTCTCTTTGCAATATCTTTTCCCAAAAATTCTTCACTACCTTCAAGAAGTTTTTTCCCTTCCAAGATCTTCTCCGAGAATCAATTTTCAACCAAAAACTCCTCTTCTTAATTAAACATGCAATCCCCTTCAATCAAAATATCTTAGACAACCAAATCTATTTCTTTGCATGCAATATTGACAATTACAATATTAACCTAATTCCATTTTCGAAAACACACTTTGAATTTAAAATGCAGTTTGAAATGATTTTCAATTTTCAAATATCTTTCAATTTTTTCTTTTATTTAATTTAATCCAAAATTGAACTTAATTAATTAAATTCAAATATTTAATAACTAAATTCAACCCTTTTGAGATTAAATTAAATTAAATTAATTTCTATTAATAACTTTAAATATTGCTTCAATTTAGTATAAAATAATCATCACTTTTAACCAATGTAATTATTCTAAAAATTGATTTAATTAACAAGTACCTTTCAAAATCAAATAACATTAAAATAAGGTACACCATGACTCAACAAAGGAAGTTGATGACACGCTAAGGCTAGGGTGTAGACTTGACACATGTTACCTAGCTACTATCTCTCGTTCAAGTTAACCGTTGGATTGAAACGCTCAAACCTGTGAAACCAGGTGGATTCGATGTCATGTACCTACAACCTGAAACCAAGTTAACAACATAATATAGTATATCCAACATATAATACACATCATGAAGAAGAAATCACAGATTCGCAGGGCACTCACAAGTGAGTGATGCGAAACCATCCTCTTCACCAATACACTCATCAAAGACTGACATTAACATCAAAATCAATAATCTCATATAAAATCTCATGCTAACACTACTAACATTATAACACCATTAAAGTATGTAAAACAATCATCAAATAAAAACATCACACAATAATAGTTTGTCGCTCAATAGTAGCGATCAAAACATAAATAACAAGGTGTGTCCAATATCAAAGTAGTTGCAACCAACAAAGCATAAAGCAAACCAACCATGAAACAAAACGGAGGGGTATTACATTCTCCCCCCTAAAGACCAGGCTTACTCTTGGAAGCCTACAAACAAGTATGGATATAAATCCCTCATCCTAATTGCATCCTCCTAGGTGGATGAAGCATCATCCCTCAGATCCCACTAAACTCTGACCTCATCAATATCTCACCCTTGAAGAGCGAGCGTTTTGCACTCCGTTATGGCCACAGGCTCCAAAGCCAGCTGCCCGTCCTCTACCTATAAATAATTCCAATCAAGGATGTGAGTAACATCTAGATGATATGGTAGAAGAACTAAAACATGGAATATGTCATGAATATGTGCAAGACTGGGTGGCAAAGCAAGTCAGTAGGCAACTGGACCAATATTTTTGAGTATCTCGAAAGGTCCAACAAAGAGAGGCGCCAACTTAGAACCCTTTCCATATCAGATAGGACTATTTCATGGACACACCCACAACAATACTCAGTCGCCAACCTAAAACTGATGATCCACTCTATGCACATCTGCATACTTCTTTTGCCTATCCTGTGCTACTACCAGGTGCTTTCTAATCTGATCCACCTGCTGCTCCATGTCCTACAACATCTATGGCCCTAGTAACACATTGTCCTCTAATTGATCCCAACTAAGAGGAGTACGATAAGGACACTCATACAAAGCCTAAAAAGGTGCCATGCTTATGGAACTCTGGTAACTATTGTTATAAGCAAACTCCACCAAATAAAGGTAATCTTGCCATCATGTCTACTGGTACATAACATACATGCGTAACATATCTTCGAGGATTTGATTAACCCTCTCAGTCTGTCCATCTATCTCTGGGTGATACGCTAAACTGAAGTTCAACTATGTCCCCATCGCATGCTATAATGATGTCCATAAAGCTGAAGTAAACACTCGATCCCTGTCAGAAATGATCCGACGTGGAATACTGTGCAACCTCACAATATCCTCCATGAACACTCTAGCAACTGATGACACATTATATGAAGAACACCTAGGTGAGAAGTGTGCTACCTTCGTCAACCTATTGACTGTCCCCATAATAGCATCATGTCATCACGAGGAGTTGGGTAAACCAACAATGAAGTCCAACAAGAAAATATCGCATTTCCACTTAGGTATAAGGTGTGGCTATAAAAGTCCAGCTGGATGTTGGTGTTCAGCCTTCACCCGTTGACACTCCAAACATCTTGCTACAAAGTCTACAATATCCCGTTTCATCTCTACCCAAAAATACAAAAGGCGCAGATTTGCGTGCATCTTCTTCACCCCAGGATGGGTTGAATATGGTGCATGATGTGCCTCAGTCAAAACCAAAGTATGAAGGTCACCTACTGAAGTAACGTAAATATGCTTTGAATGCCTAAGTAGCCCATCTAACTCCAGTGAATAACCTATGAATCTTCCCTCAAGGTGTCTCCCTGCCTCAATCTCTACCCTCACATCTTGATACCAACTATCCACTGGAAGAGTAGCAAGAATCTAACTCCGTAAATATATCACAAGAGTGAACTCAGATATCTCATGCCTATGTCTACTGAGTGCATCAGCTATGATGTTCTCTTTTCCCTAAATATCCTTCACCTCGAAGTCATACTCACAGAGAAACTCCATCCAACGCCTCTATCTAGCATTAAGTTTTGGCTAAGTGAAAATGTATTGAGGCTCCTGTGATCTTTATGTAGCTCAAATTTGTGCCCGAGTAAAAAGTGTCTTCATCTGGTCAATGCATGGACTACTGTTGCTAACTCAAGATCATGTGTGGGATAATTCAGTTCATGATCCTTATGTTTTTGCCACTCATAAGCTATAACTCAACCCTCCTACATCAGGATTGCTCCTAAGCCCTCTAAGGATGCGTCTGTACAAACCACAAAATCTCCTTTGGGATCAGGTATCGCTAAAATTGGTGTACTAGTCAGCTTATCCTTAAGAATCTAAAACGCCGACTCACACTGTTCTTACCATCCAAACCTCTTCCCTTTCCTTTGAAGAGAAGTGATAGGATGCCCTATCTTGGAAAAGGTCTAAACAAATCTCCTATAATATTTTGTGAGCCCCATGAAACTACGTATCTTTGCCACATTCATGGGTGTAGGCCAATCAATAACAGCTTGGATCCTTGAAGGATCCACATATATTCCCTCTCCTAAGGTCACATGACCAAGAGACTTGATCTCAGTCTTCAAGAATTTGCATTTTGACAAGTTGGCATAAAGTTGGTTCTCACGTAAACACTGAAGTACCTATCACAAATGCTCCTCATGTTCCTCTACTATCCTGGAATATATCAGTATATCATCAAGGAACACAAGAGAAAACCTATCAAGGTATGTGCGAAATACTCCATTCATCAAACTCATGAACATAGATGGCGCATTCGTCAACCCGAATGGTGCCATAGTAAACTCGTAGTGACCATACTGTGTGCGAAACACTGTCTTATGGCTATCTACGTGAAAAATATGGAGTTGATGGTATCTCGACTTAAGGTCTATATTCAAAAAGATGTTAGCACCTTTGACTTGGTCAAACAAGTCATCAATTCTAGGAAGTGGATAACGATTCTTGATCATCACTTTGTTCAACTGTCGGTAATCAATGGACAACCGAAGTGAACCATCCTTATTCTTCATGAAGATGATAGGTGCTCCCCAAGGAGAAACACTAGGATGAATAAATCCCTTCTCTAACAACTTCTCCAACTGCAAATGAAGCTCTTTCAGCTCCTGAGTAGTCATATGATAGGGAGCTAATGAAATAGGCTCAGATCTAGGTACTAAGTCAATCTTAAAATCTATATCTCTCCATGGTGGCATGCCTAGAATGTCATCTAGAAAAAAATCTCTAAAATCCCTAAGAATGGGATGACTCTCTAGAGATACCTTCTCCTCTCCATCTCCTAATCCCAAGTGTTGAACTATAACTCCAAACAAGTGACATCCATGATGAACACAACTCCTCAACTGCATAGCTGAGATAATCCTCAAAGATATCGGTCACTACACTCCTGTAATATCCACCTCACCACCCAATGCATTAATGCACCAAATTGACTTATGTCGATAATCAATAATTGCTCGATGAGCCTCTAACCAATCCACACCTAAGACAATATCATAGGATCCTAATGGTATAACCTGAAGATCCAAGGTAGTAAGAAGTGGTCTAGTCTCCAAGCTACAGTTAGGTACAACAGAATGCCATGCGAATTTTGCACCAGATCCTAACTCTACCTGCCACCTATCGGCTTGCCTTATGGCTCCCAGTCTACAATGTGACACTACAGATGAAGAAATGAAGGAGTTGGATGCTCCTAAATCAAATAGAATAGTAACAAGGTTACCCAATAACATACCATAAGTCTCTACCATGGTACCCTAGTGCTCTACCTATCGGTTATCAATCGCTGTGAACCCGTGATGGCCTCTGCTAGCATCTCCCACTGTCGGCTCTGATGTCACTGGTCTTTGTGTGAATCCTGACATGTTCTTATTGAGACACATCCTAGAAATATGGCCCTATTGACCACAAGATAAGCATCTTGTGCCTTTTCCATAACCTCTACCTCCTACTGGAGCACTAGACTACTGTGCACTGCCTCCAAAACTAGATTGGATGCTCTAAGCAGGTTGCTCAGAGTTGAAATGCTTCATGCGCCTCCAGCTCCTATCACACTGTCTCTGCTGGAAACCTTTTTGATTCCCTTGAAATGACTATTGCTCACTACCTTGTGCTGATACCTGCTGATTCTTAGGAGGCACAGCTCCCTGTGTTTTTCCCCCTCGAGGACTAGTCCCAGCTCCTCTACCACTAGCAATATGCACACCTGTATGACCTCCCAGTGCCATAGTCAGGTTCTCCTCCACCAGTTGTGCCTTCTCCACAGCTATCACCATAGAATTGTGTTCAAAGATCCATACGCCACCACTGATAGGGGCGTTTAAGCCCCTGATCAAATGTTGCACGAGAATTCCTTCATCGTCTCTTACTCCTGCAAACTATTTAAGTTCATAGAATCACCTCTCATACTGATCTACCATTATGTCTAACTGTCGTATGGCATGGAACTCATCACCTCTATGCTGATGCCAATGATCAGAGAGAAAGCGGGCTTTGAACCACTCAAGAAAGATCTGCCAAGACATCGTACTCATGTCTATGTAGAGCTTCTACTCCTCTAGTTTCCACCAAGTGGCTGCAAATCTTCGAAGGTGAATAACAACGCACCACTCTTTAGTATTAATGTCAAAAGGGTGCATGGAAAAACATTGGTCCAAACCTATCAAACAAGTTTTAGCCACTATACCGTTACCTACTCCATCAAACCGAGGTGGCTGCGATCGAATAAAATCCCTCATATAGTTCACTGCTAACATATCCAACTGAGCTGTAACTGTTCTAACCACAGGGTTAACCTCTGGTACTTCTTGTATCCTCCAACCTCACAATATCCTCCATGAACACTCTAGCCACTAATGATGCATTATATGAAGAACGCATAGGTGAGAAGTGTGGTACCTTCATCAACCTATCGACTGTCACCATAATAGTATCATGTCGTCGCAAGGAGTTGGGTAAACCAACAATGAAGTCCAATGAGATAATATCCCATTTCCACTCAGGTACAAGGTGTGGCTATATAAGTCTAGCTGGATGTTGGTGTTCAGCCTTCACCTGCTGACACTCCAAGCATCTCGCTACAAAGTCTGCAATATCCCGTTTCATCCCTAGCCGAAATACAACTGGCGCAGATCTGCGTGCATCTTCTTCACCCTAGGATGGGTTGCAAACGGTGCACGATGTGCCTCGGTCAAAACCAAAGTATAAAGGTCACCTACTGAAGGAATGCAAATATGCTTTGAATGCCTAAGTAACCCATCTGACTCCAGTGAATAACCTGTGAATTTCCCCTTAAGATATCTATTTGCCTCAATCTCTACCCTCACATCCTGATACCAATTGTCTGCTAGAAGAGTAGCAAAAATTCGATTCCATAAATCTATCATAAGAGTCAACTCGGATATCTCATGCCTACATCTATTGAGTGCATTAGCTACAACGTTCTCTTTTCCCTGAATATACTTCACCTCGAATTCATACTCACAGAGAAACTCCATCCAACACCTCTATCTAGCGTTAAGGTTTGGCTGAGTGAAAATGTACTGAAGGCTCCTATGATCACTATGTAGCTCAAATTTTTTCCAGAGTAAAAAGTGTCTCCATCTGGTCAATGCATGGACTACTATTGTGAACTCAAGATCATGTGTGGGCTAATTTAGTTCATGATCCTTAATTTTTCATGACTCATAAGCAATAACTTGATGCTCCTGCATTAGGACTGCTCCTAAGCCCTCTAAGGATGTGTTTGTACGAGCCACAAAATCTCTTGTGGGTTCAAGTATCGCTAAAATCGGTGCACTGGTCAGCTTATCCTTAAGAATCTGAAAAGCCAACTCACACTATTCTGACCATCCAAACCTCTTCCCTTTCCTCTGAAGAGATGTGATAGGATGACCTATCCTAGAAAATCTCTAAACAAATCTCCTGTAATATCCTGCAAGACCCATGAAACTATGGATCTCTACCACATTCGTGGGCGTAGGCCAATCAAGAATAGCTTGGATCTTTAAAGGATCCACATATATTCCCTCTCCTGAGATCACATGAGGGTGATCCCACAAAGCTGGTTTACAATTTATGAGAGGAACTGATTTTAGCTGAAATCACATATTTTTAAAAAATATAATGATTTAAGCCTTTAAAATTTCCATTTTAAGGATTCCAATGGAATAGGGTTTGATCAAACTACCTTATATCAAACCCCCTTGGATAGAAGCTCGCTAGTTTTAAAACATACCTATAAATGACTCTCCTTTACACCTAACAAAATGCTGATAAAAAATCACTTTTGATTTACCTTTTGGGGGATCAAATGAATTCATTTAAAATTTATTTCAAATTATTATGGTAGTCCTCAAAATTAACTATCCCATGAATATAATTTTAATATGTTCTGGTTTTATTATGTAAGTGTTTTTTTAATTTTATTTAACATAGGTTTTTCACCGAAAATCAAGCTCTTTGTTTTGCACATGTGGAAAAATAGAAAATTATCAAAATATTTTTAAAAAAAAAAATTTTTGTGCTGGGAATTCATGTCCTTGATCCATTAAAAAAAATAAATTTGAATTTCCATAAATACAGAAAAAGTTATGTTGTATACAGTCCGCCTATGTCTGAATTGAAATTGGTTCGACTTCAAAACTCTATTAAGGAAAAAATATTCAATAAAAAACTATAAGACCAAATGAAAGTGCTATATATCATAGTTACAAATCTAAATTCAGAAAAAATAGAATTTTATCCTTCATATAAAAAAAATTATGTTGTATACAGTGAGCGTCACTTTTTAAAAATGTTGTTTTCTGAAAAAAATTTAGTTTTCATGGGAGATGGAAAAAGAAGTGCAGTCTTATTCCAAAAATTTTAAAAAAAATATTTTTAGAATCTACAAACAAAATCTGATGAGACTCTAGTTTGCATCATCTCCAAATTCCTCATTGTTTAGTTGCTATAAGTGCCCGAATGTGAAGATTTAATTAAAAATAATAATTTCAGTGTCCAATTTGGCCAAAAAGTGAAAACCACTATTGTGGGATCACCCATGACCAAGATACTTGATCTCAGTCTTGAATAATTCGCATTTGCGACAAGTTGGAAAAAATTTGGTTCTCATGTAAACATTGAAGTACCTGTCACAAATGCTCCTCAAGTTCCTCTAATGTCTTGGAATATATCAATATATCATCAAGGAACATAAGAACAAACCTATCAGGGTATGCGCAGAATACTCCATTCATCAAACTCATGAACACAGATGGTGCATTTGTCAACCCAAATGGTACCATAGTAAACTCGTAGTGACCATACTATGTCTAAAACGTCGTCTTATGGATATCTGCGTCAAAAATCAGGAGTTGATGGTATCCCGACTTAAGGTCTATCTTCGAAAAGATGTTAGCACCTTTGACTTGGTCAAACAAGTCATCAATTTTGGGAAGTGGATAATGATTCTTGATCGTCACTTTGTTCAACTGTCGGTAATCAATGCACAACCGAAGTGAACCATCCTTCTTCTTCATGAAGATGACAGGTGCTCCCCAAGGAGAAACACTAGGACAAATAAATCCCTTCTCTAACAACTCCTCCAACTACAAAATAAGCTCTTTCAGCTCTTGAGTAGTCATATGGTAGGGAGCTCATGAAATAGGCTCCGATCCAGGTAGTAAGTCAATCCTAAAATCTATATCTCTCCATGGTGGCATACTTGGAAAGCCATCTAGAAAAACATCTGTAAACTCCTTAAGACCGGGATGAGTCTCTAGAGATACCTTCTCCTCTCCATCTCCTAATCCCAAGTCCTCAACTGTAACTGCAAACAACTGAAATCCACGATGAACACATATCCTCAACTACATAGCTGAGATAATCCTCAAAGATATCAGTCTCTGCAGTCCTATAACATCCACCTCACCACTCGATGCATTACTACACAAAATCGACCTACGTCGACAATCAACAACTACTCGGTGAGCCTCTAACCAGTTTACACCTAAGACAATATCATAGGATCCTAATGGTATAACACGAAGATCCAAGGTAGTAAGAAGTGGTCCAATCTCCAACCTATAGTTAGGTATTACAGAATGTGATAGGAATTTCGCACCAGACGCTAACTCTACCTGCCACCTATCAGCTTGCCTTATGGCTCCCAATCTGTAATGTGACACTACAGATGAAGAAATGAAGGAGTCGGATGCTCCTAAATCAAATAGAATAGTAACAGGGTTACCCAATAACATAACATAAGTCTCTGCCATGGTACCCTGGTGCTCTGCCTAGTGGTTATCAACCGCTGCAAACACACGATGGCCTCTACTAGCATCTCCCACTATCGACTCTGATGCCACTAGTCTCTGCGTCAATCTTGATGTGCCCTTATTGGGACACATCCTAGCAATATGGCCCTGCTGACCACAAGAGAAGCATCCTATGCCTCTACCATAACCTCTACCTCCTACTAGAGCACTAGACTGTTGTGCACTGCCTCCAAAAGTCGATCGAATGCTCTGAGTAGGTTTCTCAAAGTTGAAACGTTTCATGCGCCTCTAGTTCCTATCACCCTGTCTCTGTTGGAAACCTTTATGTTTCCCTTGGAATGACTATTCTTGACTACCCTGTGCTAATACCTGTTGAGTTTTAGGAGGCATAGCTCCTTGTGTATGTCCCCCTTGAGGACTAGCCCCAGCTCCTGTACCACTGCCAATATGCACACTTGTATGATGTCCTAGTGCCATAGTCAGGTTCTCCTCCATGAGCCGTGCCTTCTCCACAACTATCTCCATAGACTTGGGTTCAAAGACCCATACACCACCATTGATATGGGCATTTAAGCCCCTAATGAAATGTTGCATGAGCATCCCCTGATCGTCTCCTATTCGTACGAACTATTTAATTTCATAGAATCGCCTCTCATACTGATCTACTTTCATGGCTAACTATTGTATGGCATGGAACTCATCACCTCTACACTGAGTCCAATGATCAGAGAGACAGCAGGCTCTAAACCACTCAAGAAAGATCTCCCAAGACACCGTACTCATGTCTATATGGAGCTTCTGCTCCTCTAGTTTCCACAAAGTGGCTGCAAAACCTCGAAGGTCAATAACAGCGCACCACGCTTTAGTATTACTATAAAAAGGGTTCATGGAATAACATCGGTCCAAACCTATCAACCAAGTTTCGGCCTCTACACCAGTACCTACTCCACCAAATTGAGCTGGTTGAGGTCGAATCAAATCCCTCATATAGTTCACTACTAACATATCTGACTGAGCTATAATTTTCCTAACCATACGGTTAACCTCTGGTACTTCCTGTCTTGGACCCAATAATTCCAAAGCCTCCTCAAAAGCTCTATATGCAACTTTGACCCTAGGAGGATCTAGTTGTCGACCACCACCTCCTAGATGATTTTGTGAGGCCTGATCTTCCTCCTGCTCTGGTGTAAGTGTCATGTGAGGTTGCGAGTCATGCTGACTCCCCTCTTGACTGCCTACTTGGCCACGACCTCGTCCTCTTCCTCATCCGTATCTAGGAGGCATACTGCTACACAGACACAAAAAGGATATTAGACAAGGTACACTTGGAAACCTATGCAACTAAGCTTAATGGGTACATCATAATCCCAGAGCACTCAGTTTTTAAACCTAGGCTCTAATACCATGTGTAATGCCCAACCACACAATCCTAGAGGAAGTTTTAATTCACAATAAAAGCGTACTATTTTTTTTCTTTTTTAAAGTGAATTAAACATACATTTTCATCTATAATAGACAACATCCCTTAAGGCTATGTAACTGAGATTACTTAAATCCCCATTAACATACATCATTTATAATTCATTGCATTAAACAACTCAAGTAATAAACATGCATTCAACATAAATAAATAAAAAGATAAGAATTTAACATCCATAATTTATATCCATTACATGAATAACTGATTACAACACTCATTTCTAGAATGAGTCATAAATACATAAGACTTACAATTACATACATCCACCTCATAAATACAAGAGGGTAAAACCAACTAAATACATTTTTGAAATACAACAATGCTAGAAATGAATAACAAGATCCATGAGCTGTTCAATTGGATGTCTCGCCTCCACGAATTGAAGATCAATGGGGACCCAAAGGTTTATGGTGCATGTTCCACCCAACCTAGTGGTACCCAAAGGCCCACCCCCCATGCTAGGAGATAGTAACAATACAACATGGAAAAAGAATCTACTACCTCTAATCAAAGGAATACTCATACTGACACATACTGACTCAACCAATTACATGCACAATATAAGTCTAACACTAACATGGTCACATTGCTTTGAGACATAATATTAAACAAGTATGACAAAGATTTCATACACACAAAACACATCTCAATTTTACCCTAGACAGAGTGCCATCACAAGGTTTGTCATGAGATCTCCTCTGAGCATTCTTCATATTCTTCGGTAATCTTGGTGACCTCAATCGAATCTCGACCCTCATACTCACTCATACGGAATCAACTACCTCTCATAGGGACAAGATAGTTGACCTTGCCATTCCAAGCCTTCTCACTCACCCCAAGTCTAAACAAGCCCTTGTGTCTATGAGTGAGATTAGATTATCTTAATTAATGTGAAATACAACCTAATCATCTAAGTACATTACTTTAATTATTACTTGTTTAAAACACTTATAAAGGTTACCCGGTTTACCTCTTTGGGCTCTGACCCCTAACAAAATCCACTCTTCTACTAGACAACATGCTACACAAAACTAGACTCCAAGGGTATCTCAAGTGCTATTGAACTGAACAACGCAATCTCTCCTATTCTAGGATGCAACAGTTAAGGAAATCCACTCCAATACTAGAAGAAACAAAATACTTATAACACTAACCAAGGGAAAAATGAACATTATCTTAACAAGGGAATGACCCACATCCACTGGAAGACTTTATAATAAATAACACAAATAACCCATTCCCAAAGCAATCAATATAAGGAAATTTAATATTAAAATGCACTGGCAATGAATTTCACTATATTTGGATATCTTAAATCCATTTCATTATCTAAAGCTTCTCGCAAAAATTAAAATAATATTATTCTAAATTTTCATAAAACAATAAATCCCTTTATTAAAATAAATACTTTTCACAACCGTATATAACTATGCACATTAATCGTATCAGTTTAAATTGTTGTCAAAGAACCTTGCATGCAATTACATGTCAAAACAAAATATTAAAATATGAATACTTAAATATATAAGCAACATACTTTATATATTTCAACAATCAAAACTATATTTAAAAATTGAATCTACATTAATCATTGAATATAAAACCTCAGATTTACTAAAAATTACCACACTGTATTATTAACTAAATTTGTAAAAAGTTCACAGTGAAACATTAACTTTCCCAATATATGTATAAAATTACGTTTATATTAAATATTATATTTTAATATTTAATATACAAAAAGTATACATCATATTTAAATAAAATACTCTATATATATAGAAAAAAAAAAAGCTATAAATAAAAACATAGATTATGAAAAAGTGAAATCTTAAACAATATAAATTAGTGACAGGGACCAGATGGTACACTGTCCATCAGACGGTACCCCCAGTACCACTGCAGTATCATACGCTGGTACCCTTGCCTATCACTGACTGTACATTGTACAACGATCGACGTTCTTTGGGGAGGCTGTGCTCCCCATGGACAGTGCGTCCCCCCATACATTGGGCACACTACCCATGGCTAATGCGTCCTTCCCATGGGGATGCGTGGGAAGTGGGAGTTGACCTCCCCACCAACCACTGCCTTAACAATATTTTTTTTAATTTATAAAAAATATAACATTACCACATACAGATAAAAGAAATTCGGATATCCTAGAAAATAAATTCGTAAATATTTTCAACAAATTTTCTTTGAAATTCGCGTCTTAGACACGCCATACGGACGACGTTTTTCCAAAAAGAAAATTAATTTAAATCAATCACCATAAAAATAAATATACATATTTATATATTATTTATATAGATATATATTTTTACCAGAATATATATATATATTTACACAGAATAAAATAACAGGTAAAATTGAGAAAATAATAAGAAAACCAGTAACAAAAAATCAATTAAATTTTTCCAGAATACCTTCCTAAATTCAAGAGGTTTAAAATTAATTTCTTTTAAACCATTCCTTCAAATTTGCAAATAATATAAAAGAAGGAAAATTAAATAGATCTTGATTTTTCCATTGAAGGTTTTCTACAGAGGGTTTGTTTTGAAGAATAGATCTGCTTGTTTTCTAACAGGTAAAAACTTCATAGAACAACCTAAATGTTTGAAACACAATCTAAGGTTTAAATTAAACAATGTTTCAACAATTTCCCCATTTACTGAATTAAAACCTACAGTAAATTTAAACAATCTTCCGCAAATTTTAGATTAATTTAAACCTAGATTCTATTAACAAATCCTAATTCAACTATAGATTCTTAAACAATATTTATTGTATTAACCAAAGCAAGAACTAGAAAAAAAACACAGATCAAAACCTGGAATTCAAAGCTACAGGAAAGGATGAATTTCTGATGCAAGCCTCCTCCAAATATTTCTTGAATTTTCCTCAATCATGTAATAAATCCAAGCAATCAACCAATCCAAAAACTCAAACAATGTAATGGATTTTCCTCAAATCAATTCTCTGTGCAATTTCTCTTCCCAGAAATTCTTCACTGCCTTCAAGAAGTTTTTTCCCTTCCAAGATCTTCTCCCATAATCAATTTTCAACCAAACACTCATCTTCTTAATTAAACATTCAATCCCCTTCAATCAAAATATCTTAGACAACCAAATCTAATCCTTTTCATGCAATATTGACAATTACAATATTAACCTAATTCCATTTTCGAAAACACACTTTGAATTTAAAATGCAATTTCAAGTAATTTTCAATTTTGAAATGAAATTTTCAAATATCTTTCAATTTTTTCTTTTATTTAGTTTAATCCAAAATTGAACTTAATTAATCAAATTCATATATTTAATAGCTAAATAAAACCCTTTTGAGATTAAATTTAATTACTTAAATAATTTAAATTATATTAATAACTTTAAATATAGCTTCAATTTAATATAAAATAATCATCACTTTTAACCAATGCAATTATTCTAAAAATTGATTTAATAAACAAGTACCTTTCAAAATCAAATAAGATTAAAATAAGGTACACCATGAATCAACAAAGGAAACTGGCGACACACTAAGGCTAGGGCGTAGACTTGACACATGTTACCTAGCTACTATCTCCTGTTCAACTTAACTGTTGGATCGACACACTCAAACTTGTGAAACTAGGTGGAGTCGATGTCATGTATCTGCAACCTGAAACCAGGTAAACAACATAATACAGTATATCCAGCATATAATACACATCATGAAGAAGAAATCATGGATTCATAGGGCACTTGCAAGCAAGTGATTTGAAACCATCCTCTTCACCAATACACTCATCAAAGACTGACATTAACATCAAACTCAATAATCTCATATAAAATCTCATGCTAACACTACTAACATTATAAGACCATTAAAGCATGTAAAACAATCATCGGATAAACACATCACACAATAATAGTTCATCGCTCAATAGTAGCAATCAAAACATAAATAACAAGGTGTGTCCAGTATCAAAGTAGTTGCAACCAACAAATCATAAAGCAAACCAACCATTAAGCAAAACAAAGGGGTATTACATTTCACTTAGTCAATAATTGATAAATGGAAATGATGTTGGTCGGCATGCAAGGCATTGAATAGCATGCGGATTTCAAAATGCACTATGAGTTTTGAATTATTAAATAAGTCCTTTCAGACTTCAAACTTTATCAAAGTTGGTAAAGGTCATCGACTGTTTTGTTTTTGGAAAGATTAGAGCAATCATATTTCATGGGTTTCAAACCCTATCTTGGCTGCCACCATGGAGATCTCTTCTCAGCCATTTCACTATGTTTGTTGGCTTTCTGATTTTCTTGGAAAGTGAATGGGGGAATATGAAAAATCATTACCATGGTCGATACTCCTGTCAGTCTCTTGTCACTGGTTACAAGCTCAAAATTGGAAGAAGCTTGTGTTGCTTTGCTACTCTGTCAGTCTGGTAAACTACTCCATGACATAATCTCTTTTGTTTTTATCAGGTATTCATCTCTTTAACTGCTTTGAAGAACCATTACTTCTACTAGAAAAGATAATAGAAGATATGTGCTTACTTTTGTATGGAAGATGAAAATGGGTTCATTCTCTTCATGGTCAGAAATAAATGCATGATTTCACTTAATCTAAACTGCATTTCACAATAGTTTACCATATCAGTATTATGGGTCGGTGTTTTAGGTGTGTGGGTAATCATGAAGTCTGCAAATCTTTTCGGTTTCTCACCTAGATTTGTTGATAATTGTTGTTGGGTGCATTATTATGTGATTTGGGTTACATTGCATTATGGTTTCGGTTACATTACTGTTGCAGCAGTTTTCGAGGCTATTGTTCATGGAATATTTATATGTTTTAATGTTGGTTCGGTTAGCACTGCCTGTGTAGGATCCTTATGTGGATAGGGTTCAGTCTCCTTTCTAAATTTGCATATTCCCTGACTATTCTTGTCAGAACAAAATCTTCATGATGATCTATCTCTCAGGAACACAAGAATATCTGGCAAGCTTGTTCGACAGAAAGTGGGTACCCTGATAATCACCTTTGTTTTGACTTTTGAAATAAAAATTCGAGCTACTGTTGCAAGATCAGGAGATATAATGGAAAAATTTGTATAAGAAGAAAAACAGAGAGATTAGGGCTTTGAGTCTTCTGGAAAAATTGAGAGAATGAGTTAATGGTTTTTGAGTGAGAAAAAAAATATGAAAGTGGAGAACAATGAGAAATAAGTAAGAAGGATAATGAAAAATGACTGTGAAATATATTGAGAACATCACAACTATTATAATTAAAGAAATGTTGAGTTTTTGAGATTGAAAATCTAAAATATGAGTTCAATATCAAGTTGTCTTGAGGCTTGACAATGGCTAGAATTCTAAAGGTTTGTTTTTGCACTTTGAGAATTTTAGATATTGTTTGTCAAGAGGCAATTGATAGATAAGAGAGAAACATATAATTCCTTTGTATCATTGAATATCTTACTGAAAACATAAAAGGGGTTCCTACTCTTTGAGATTGGTGTCTCTAAATGAGGGGTTGGTGCTCCTTGAGTTGGTGCTCAGAAATTAGCCTATGAGGCATTGTAAGCAGTGATTTTGAAATTAAGCTAGTAAGGTAGTTTAGGAGTGTTTTTTCTACCCCAGGAGGGTTTTACACTCATAAATTTATGTGTCTCTCATGTGTGTGATTTGTGTCTATCTTGAATAATATTTTTCTGAGTCATTTATGTTATTGTGCTCATTCAGTTAGTCAATTCTTTGATAATTTAAGATTGTTTAGAATTTCAACATCAATTTGTTTATGTTTGTCATGCAAATTTAGATTGTGAAAATCTTATGCAAAAATTCTTTCATAAAGTGAATTTACATCTACATTCTATGTTGATTATATGAATGCTCAAAAGTTTGTCAAAAGCAAGTCAAAGTTGCATTTTTTGAAAGGCAGTATGAAGTCAGGTGGGATTATTAATGCATTTTCAATAAACCCCTTTGATTCCAAATAAAAGGTTGTAGAATCTTGTTGTTTCATAACCTATTTATCATAAACAACAAGACATAGATTTGTTTTATTGTCTATGCTGGGAATAATACTGATAATGAGTTGATGGTAACTGTCTTAATGCTATGGTTCATTTTTATTATCATTCTATTAAAGATGACTTCTCATATGAATATTGGTGTTGTAGAATGAAACCATATCTAACAAGAACCTGATTCAATATAGTGCCTTGATTTATATGAATGATGTTTTAGCAACAAAACATGTTAAGACAGTGATTTGTTTGAGTTGTTAATTTAAATAATGATAGAGGCAGTTAGTTGAAAAATATTAACGGTAAATGTTGATTTCTACAGTGTTTTTCTTGGAAAACATGAACAACATACTAAGTATTTGCTATGAAATCAGTTTTCCAGAGTTGTGATTGCTGGTGTAGCATTTTTGACACTGATTATGTTGGTATAGTATACATGTACTTGACAACAAATAATCAACATTGATAGAAGTTTGGGTATTCTGAGATCATGAAGACTTCAATATGCATTTAATGATCAAAATTTTCTTTTGACAATTGATTATTACATGATACTGATAGTTTAGTGAATTGAGACTTATGTAGTGGACTGTATGCTATAGATTTGGCTACTTTGTGTTATTGTGGTGGAGGATGTTATTCTGAAGAGCAAGAAGGATATGCATTTGTGCATGATTATTCATAGTGGTAACAGTGTGTTTACAGTTGACAATGGAGGATGAATTTTAATATGTCCAAAAGGTGGTACGTTCAAGTAACTGATCTTCAATCTTTGTTGACAAAGATCACCATGACATATTTAGATGGTGTTTTCATTTCATATCTTCATGGTTCTTTCACATTGTTTCAGTGATTGATACATCTTAAGTCTTCATCCAGTTCATATGTTTCAAATTGTCTTGACATCATAATCGACATCTAAAGATGAGACATTGATATTGATTAAGAATTATTTGTTCTCTAAGATTGTTACACAGGAACAATTAACCTTGATGTGCAGTTTTGGTTATGAATCTTGGATAGGTTGCTTGGATAGTAGTAGTACAATGATGTTCATATTTGCAGCCCTATGATGTTGTCAGTTTTTTCAGTCATTTTGGTCTGCTCTTGATGGCAAACCCCAGATTGATATTTTTTTTAGATTCATGACATTAAGATGATATCCTTTGGCATTCATGGTGTGGCAACTTACAAAACTCATTCTCAGGATATTCATGCTTCCTATTCATATTTCTCCTTCACAGATGCTTATGTTTTTTGTTGGACTGATAGTGAGAATTATTCTATAGGTTGTTCATGATCATGAATTCAGTTAATGTTGCAAGTCACAGTTTTTCATGTGCATGTATTTGTTTTAGGTTCAACTTGGTATAACAAGTGACCACAGTATTGGTTTTTTAAAATAGGTTTCACTTACATCCACATCTAGACAACGGTGCTTAAAAGTATAGTTTCATTATTTTCTATTCATTGTTTTGGTGATAATCATGGCACATATTCTTACCTTCACCAAGCACATTAATTGTTTTTGATTCACTTGGGTTATGGTATTGGTTCAGCATTTTTGTTATAGTCTTGCTCTATCTGCATCTGGGTATTGGTTGGTTGTTGTATTTCATGGCATATCATAGGTTTCTTCCTTTGTCCTTGTGAAAAAAAGCGGGAGAAAATGGTTGTTCAGATGGCTCAGTTTTTTTCCATCATGGACAAAGGGGGAGTTTGTCGCCTTATTATTTAGCATTTTTCGTTGATGTCAAAACTGCCTTGGGTTGGTGCCTTGGGATTTCACAATTTGGTCTTATTATGGAATTTGATTCACACATTTGATATTTGGTATTCATTTGCCATTGTCATGGTTGGTGTAGTTTCTTGTAAGGGTATTCAAGATCATCATGGCACATAGGTTATCGATCATGTTTAAAATTTGTAGGCTCGATTTGTCAAAATAATCAATACTTTAGATGTCAAAAAATTTATTCTTCAAGTACATAAGTGCTTCAAGTTTTGTGGTTTTGGTTATCAAATTTTATTGTGTTTTGTTTATGCACATATGTATATCTCTTGGTATATATTTTTGATACTATAAGTGTGCCATCGAATATTTGAAAATGGACATCAAAGTATGTGGATGAAATCGGCATCAAAAGATGATTAAGAGTTTTGCATGGTTTATAAGTGATATAAATTTTTGATAAGTGCCTTGGTCAGCATTATTGCATAGCACATTTTAAAAGTGCACTCAAACCGACTATAGTTCTTTTGATCGAGTTATTTATAGTTGGCATGGTTCACTGTTCTTGGCATATGGTATATTGAATTTGGCATAAAAATTAGCCTTTATTATATTTCATAAGTCATTGGATATTATAAGGCAATTGGGTTTGGATAAAGGAAAATATATTGTTCATTCTTGTGCATGTGATTCGGGTCTTTTGGTTAACACATTACTAGGACTTAAGGCTGACATAAGGTATAAGGTTATGATTTTCTAAAATGTCACTATCGAAGTGATTTGGCCTTGATTACTAGGAAAAAAACAAATCTAAGGTAATTGGCATTTGGTGTGTAATGTGGTCATGTCAAATAATACAAGGAATTATTTGGGCGGCATTTCACTTAGTCAATAATTGATAAATGGAAATGATGTTGGTCGAAATGCAAGGCATTGAACAGTCTATGGATTTAAAAATGCATTATGAGTTTTGAATTATTAATTTAGTCCTTTCAGACTTCAAACTTTATCAAAGTTGGTAAAGTTCATCGACTATTTTTATTTTGGAAATATTAGGGCAATCATATTTCATATGTTTCAAATCCTATCTTGGCCACCACCATGGAGATGTCTTCGTAGTCATTTCCATGTGTTTTTTGGCTTTCTTATTTTCTTGGACATAAAATGGGGGAATATGAAAGACTATTAGCATGGTTGATATTCCTGTCAATCTCTTGTCACTGGGTAAGAGCTCAAAATTGGAAGAAGCTTGTGCTGCTTTGCTGGTCTGTCAGTCTGGTAAACTACTCCATGACAAACTCTCTTATGTTCTTCTCATGTATTCATCTCTTTAACTCCTTTGAAGAACCATTACTTCTACTAGCAAAGATAATAGAAGATATGTGCTTACTTCTATATTGAAAATGAAAAATGGGTTCATTCTCTTCGTGGTCAAAATTAAATGCACCATTTCACTTAATCTAAAGTGAATTTCACAATAGTTTACCATATAAGTATTATGGGTCGGTGTTTTTGGTGGTTAGGTAATCTTGAAGTCTGCAAATATTTTCAGTTTCTCACCTGGATTCGTCAATAATTGTTCTTGGGTTCATTATTATGTGATTTTGGTTACACTGGATTGTGGTTTTAGGTACATTACTATTGCAGTAGTTTTCGAGGCTATTGTTCATGGAATATCTATATGTTTTAATGTTGGTTTGATTAGCACTACCTTTGTAGGATCCTTATGTGGAGAGGGTTCAGTCTTCTTTCTAAAATTGCATATTCCTTGACTATTCTTGTCAGAAGAAAACCTTCATGATGATCTATCTCTCAGGAACACAGGAATATCTGGCAAGGTTGTTTGACAAAAAAGTGGGTACTCTGATAATCGCCTCTATTTTTATTTTTTAACAAGAAAATTTTGAGCTACTATTGCAAGATCAAGAGATGTAATGAAAAAAATTGTATAAGAAGAAAAACAAAGAGATTAGGGCTTGGAGTCTTTCGGAAAGTTTAGAGAATGAGTTAACTATTTGTTTGTGAGAACAAAAATATGAAAGTGGAGAACAATGAGAAATAAGTGAGAAGGATAATGAAAAATGACTATGAAATATAGTGAGAACATCATAGCTATTGTAATTAAAGAAATGTTGAGATTTTGAGATTGAAAATCTGAAATATGAGTTCAATATGAAGTTGTCTTGAGGCTTTACGATGGCTAGAATTATAAAGGTTCTTTTTTGAACTTTGAGGATTTTAGATATTGTCTATCAAGAGGCAATTGATAGATAAGAGAAAAACAGAGAGATACTCTGTATCATTGCATATATTACTCAAAACAAAAAATGGGCTAGTTCTCCTTGAGATTGGTGTTTGTAAATGAGGGATTGGTGCTCCTTGAGTTGGTGCTTATAAATTAGCCTATGAGGCATTCTAATCAATGATTTTGAAACTAAACCAGTAAGGTAGTTTAGGAGTGGTTTTTCTACCCCAGGAGGGTTTTCCACTCGGCAATTTTTGTGTCTCTCATGTGTGTGATTTGTGTCTATCTTGCATAATTTTTTTCTCCGTCATTTATGTTATTGTGCTCATTCAATTAGTCAATGCTCTGATACTTTAAGATTGTTTAAAGTTTTAACTCTAATTTGTTTATGTCTGTCATGCAACTTTAGATTGTGCAAATCTGATGCAAAAAGTCTTTCATAAAGTGAATTTACATCTGCATTCTATGTTGATTATATGAATTCTCAAAATTTTGTCAAAAGCAATTCAAAGTTGCATTTTATGAGTTTTTATAGTTCTGTTCATAAAGCGCAACAATATTGTTCATAAATATTTGATTGAACAATATCATATGATTCTTTTAATATGGGTTGTAAATGTTAGCCAAGTTTCATGTCAATCTAATCTAAAGTGTTAATGTTCATTTGCTTAATCAAATATGTCACATTGGGCTAAAATTAGTAAAAGTTTCATTATGCCTTCAATGTCAAAAAGTTAAAATTATTCCACTTTGATTCACCCCCCCCTCTTAGAGTGAATCCACTTCCAACAAGTGGTATTAGAGAGTAGGGTCTTGCATTAGGTTTCATATCGAGGATTGATTCTGGTCTGGGAAGTCTATTTTTGGAGTGTTCATCCTGGCTAAGTGAAAAAGGAACAAAGGTTAAAAGAAAGCTACTAGTGTCAAGCCAACATTTGATAAATCAACCCCTACTAAGTCTAGTCAAGTTTTGTCTCAAAAATTACCCCTACCAGTTAATATTAAAATTGATCCTATAGTTGGTGAAGAATATTACTTGGTAAGTGACTTTGAACAAGAATTTGGTGAAAAGGATTGTGAAGGTGATGAGTTTGACATTGATTTGGAGGTACAACTACTTGATGCCTTAGATGAGCTTAAGAGGATTAGAAAAGAAAATCAGGATCTTAAGGTACACTTACAGGAAAGCATCAGTGTCAATAAAGTTATAATACAAAATCATAATGATGATAAAAATATTATTGAATTTTTGAAATCCCAAATGGTTGATAAGAAAAATCCCGAAGAGGGATTAAAATCCAAGTTAAAAGACAAGAATGAATTATGTAATAAACTGGAAAATGAGGTTGCCTCATTAAATAAATGTTCAGATAATGATTCCTTGTTAAAAGAACTAACTCTTAAAGATGATTTGATTATCAGTCATAAAATTGAAATTGAAGAATGTAAAAGGATAACAATTGTTCTAAGGTCTGATTTGGAAGTTAAAAATATTGAATGTTTAAAACTTGAGTGAGAAGTAGTTGTATTAAGAAAAGAGCTTGACAGTGTTAAGGTTCAATTGGATAAAAATCAGAAATTTGATAGTAGTACTAATTTAATGAATGAGATAATTGGCAGACAAAAATGATTTAAAGATCCTATAGGATTGGGATATGAGGTTGGAAAAGGCTCTACAGAAGAATCTAAACATGAAACATTTTTTCCTACTATAGATGGAAATTCATTTACAACCAAGAAAACACCAAGATTGAAGGTTGATTTTGGTCACCATATTGCTAGTGCTCAGATAGAATAAAAATGGGTTAGGACAAAAAGACCATCAAAATCTTCATTTATCAAGTATAACCGCTCTCAATTTCATGGCTATTGTTATTGTTGTAATGCTAATGGACATAGAGCAAGAAATTTTTGGATGAATAAAAATCATAATCATGAGAGAAATGTCATGAGCGATTCATACAACATGCCTAAAAGTAATTGTTCTCTCTTTGGTCTATACAACACCATTATATGTTATAGGTGTAATGGGTTTGGACACAAAGAGCAGTGGTGTAAGAAAATTTTGTTAAAGCCATCTAGGGACTACATGTTCAAACAAAAGGAAAATAATACCATGAGTAAGGAGAAGACAAAGCCTATACAAGTATGCAGAAGCAAACAAGAAAAGAAAAAAAAAGAACTAACTCTTGTGCATGCTACACAAGAATCATTTCTAAGCATTTGAATTGAATTATTAAGTAAGGGGGAGATGATTAATGAATTTTGAATAAACCCCTTTG
The DNA here is from genome assembly GCA_007115665.2 of Sequoiadendron giganteum. NCBI lineage: Eukaryota > Viridiplantae > Streptophyta > Pinopsida > Cupressales > Cupressaceae > Sequoiadendron > Sequoiadendron giganteum. Next base: position 327,050,617 of record CM021110.1, read on the forward strand.
ATATTAAATAAAAGGTTGTAGAATCTTGTTGTTTCATTACCTATTTATCATCAAAATGCAAGACACAGATCCGTTTTATTGTCTATGCTGGGAATAACAGTGACAATGAGTTGATGATAACTGTCTTAATGCTATGGTTCATTTATATCATCATTCTATTAAAGATGAATTCTCATATGACTATTGGTGTTGCCGCACGAAACCATATCTAAAAGCAACTTGATTCAATATAGTGCCTTGATATATATGAATGATATTTCTGCAAAGGAGCATGTTAAGATAGTTATTTATTTGAGGTCTTAATTGAAATAATGATAGAGGCAGTTAGTTGAAATACATTAACGGTAAATGTTGAGTTCTGTAGTGTTGTGCTTGGAAAAATGAACAACATACTAAGTATTTTATATAAAATCAGTTTTCTGGAGTTGTGATTGCTGGTGTATAATTTTTGACATTGATTATGTTGGTAAAGTATATGTGTACTTGAGAACAAATAATCAACATTGATTTAAGTTTGGGTATTCTTGGATGATGAATATTTGAATATGCATCTAATGATCAATACTTTATTTTGACAGTTGATTAGTACGTGATATTGATAGTTTAGTGACTTGAGACTTATGTAGTGGATTGTATGCTATATATTTGGCTACTTTGTGTTATTGTGGTGGAAGATGTTATTCTGAAGAGAAAGAAGGATATGCATTTGTGCATGGTTATTCATAGTGGTAACAATGTGTTTACAGTTGACAATGGAGGATGAATTTTAATATGTCCAAAAGGTGGTACGTTCAAGTAACTCATCTTCAATCTTTGTTGACAAAGATCACCATGACATGTTCAGATGGTTTTTGTCATTTCATATCTTCATGGTTCTTTCACATTGTCTCAGTGATTCATATATCTTAAGTCTTCATCTGGTTCATATGTTTCAAATTGGCTTGACATCATAATCGACATCTAAAGATGAGACATTGATATTGATTAACAATGCTTTGTTCTCTAATATTGTTACATAGGAACAATTAGCCTTGGTGTGTAGTTTTGGTTATGAATCTTTGCCAAGTTGCTTGGATAGTGGCAGTAAAATGATGTTCAGATTTTCAGCCCTATGATGTTGTTGGTTTTTTTAGTCCTTTTGGTCTGCTCTTGATGTCAAACACGAGATTGATATATTTTTTTAGATTCATGACATTAAGATGATATCATTTGGCATTCATGGTGTGGAAACTGACAAAAGTTATTTCTCAGGGTAATCATGCTTCCTATTCACATTTCTCCTTCACAGATGCTTATTTCTTTTGTTGGACTGACAGTGATAATTATGCTACAGGTTGTTCATGATCATGAATTCAGTTTATGTTACAGGTCATAGTTTTGCATGTGCATATATTTTTTTTAGGTTCGGCTTGGTATAATAGGTGACCACAGTATTGGTTCTTAAAAGGAAAATTCATCTACATCCACATCTAAACAAAGGTACTTGAAAGTATTGGTTCATTGTTTTCTATTCATTATTTTGGTGATTGTCATGGCACATATTCTTACCTTCACCAAGCACATTAATTGTTTTGATTCACTTGGCTTATGGTATTGCATCTTCATTTTTGTTGTATTCTTTCCCTATCTATAGCTAGGTACTGGTTGGTTGTTATATTTCATGGTATATCACAGTTTTCTTCCTTTTTCCTTGTGACAAAAATGGGGAGAAAATGGTGGTTCAGATGGCTCGGTTTTTTTTATCAAGGACAAAGGGGGAGTTTTTGGCCTCTTCTGTGGCATTCAAGTGCTTGATGTGAAAACTGCCCTAGGTTGGTGCCTTGGGATTTCACAGTTTTGTCTTATTATGGCATTTTATTGGCACATTTGATATTTGGTATTCATTTGTCATTGGCATGGCTGGCATAGTTTCTTGTAAGGGTATTCAGGATGATCATGTCACATAGGTTATCGATCATGTCGAACATTTGTAGGCTTAGTTTTCCAAAAAAAATAGTACTTCAAATGTCAAAACATTCATTCTTCAGGTACACAAGGGTTTCATGTTTTGTGGTTTTGGTTATCACATTTTATTGTGTTTTGTTTATGCACATATGTATATCTCTTGGCATATATGCTTGATAATTTAAGTGTGTCATTGGATATTTAAAAATGGACATCAAAGTATGTGGATGAAATAAGCATCAAAAAATGATTAAGAGGTTTGCATGTTTTATAAGTGATAAATTTTTGGTAAGTGCTTTGGTCAACATTATTGCATAGCATATTTTAAAGTGCACTCAAACTGACAATAGTTCTTGTGATCGAGATGTTTATAGTTGACATGGTTCACTATTTTTGGCATACGGTATATTGAATTTGGCATATAAATTAGACTTTATTATATTTCATAAGGCATTTGATATTATATGGCAATCGGGTTTGGATAAAGGCAAATATATTATTCATTCTTATGCATGTGATTCGGGTATTTTAGTTAACACATTACTAGGACTTAAGTCTGACATCAGGTATAAGGTTATGATGTTCTAAAATGTCACCATGGAAGTGACTTGGCCTTGATTACTAGGAAAAAAATAAATCTAAGGTAATTGGAATTTGGTGTGTAATGTGGTCATGTCAAATAATACAAGGCATTATTTGGTCGGCATCTCACTTAGTCTATAATTGATAAATGGCAATGATGTTGGTCGGCATGCAAAGCAATTAACAGTCCGTGGATTTCAAAATGTATTATGAGATTTGAATTATTAATTCAGTCCTTCGGACTTCAAACTTTATCAAAGTTGGTAGAGTTTATCGGTTGTTTTTTTAAGGAAAGATTAGGGCAATCATATTTCGTGTGTTTCAAACCCTATCTTGGCTACCACCATGGAGATCTCTTCACATCTGTTTCACTATGTTTTTCGGCTTTCTGAAATTCTTGGACATCAAATGGGGGAATATTAAAGACCATTACCATGGTTGATACTCCTATCAGTCTCTTATCATTGGGTAAGAGCTTGAAATTGGAAGAATCTTGTGCTGCTTTGCTACTCTGTCATTTTGGTAAACTACTCCATGACAGACTCACTTCCATTCTACTCAGGTATTCATCTCTTTAATTGATTTGAAGAACAATTACTTCTACTAGAAAATATAATAGAATACATGTGCTTACTTCTTTATGGAAGGGGTATGTGTAGGATCATGATGGGCCAAAAAGTTTGGATATGTAAGTGATATGATGACCCATGTGGTTGATGAATTTTTTTTAACCCAAAATTGATGAAACGAAAAGGATTTTTAAAGGAGATTCCCAGCATTCCACCCATATAAATTATTCTTTACTTTCAATTTAATAAATAGTTATTGTTCATTTTCTATTTGAATTATGACAAAAGTCCCAATTGATAGGCTGATTGAAAAAAATCTATAACTTTCAAATGGTATCACATTTTTTGAATCCAAAACATGCATCACATACTATGATTGGCATACTATAGGATTAAAAAAAATAAAAAAATCATGAATTTTTGACCAAGTTAAAGTGGTTAGACAGACGATTTTTTATATTTTTTAAAATTTGTATTAAAAAAATCATAATTAATTATCTACTTGGAAAAAAATTATAAAAAAATATGATCACATTGATACATGAGTCCTCTACTTATATCTAATAGATTATTAAAAAAATTATTATTTTATTGTGGTTAGGGTTGTCAGACAGACACCTACTTCTTATTTTTACCCTGAAATTTAAGTACTACTCCATTGAAATTTCAAATTTTCACCAAATATATTTTATTTTTTAAAATAAATGTCTAGTAGTTTATAAACTACATTCAATTTTTTAAAGATTATATTTTTCCATTTTTTTGAAATAATATAGATAACTTATTCAAATTTTTAGGTCAAGTTGCCTAACTCTGATTTTTAGAATTTTCATTGCCACTTAAGGGCCTATTTTTTCCATGATGATCCTGCACATAACCGAAGATGAAAAATGGGTTCATCCTCTTCATGGTCAGAATTAAATGCATGATCTGACTTAATCTAAATTGTATTTCACAATAGTTTACCATATCAGTATTATGGCTCGGTGTTTTTGGTGTGTAGGTAATCATGAAGTCTGCACATATTTTTAGTTTCTCACCTAGATTCATTGATAATTATTCTTGGGTGCATTATTATGTGATTTCGGTTACATTGCATTGTGGTTTTAGTTACATTACTCTTGCAGAAATTTTTGAGGCTATTGTTCATGGAATATTTATATGTTTTAATGTTGGTTCAATTAGTACTGCCTGCGGAAGCTCCTTGTGTGGACAGGGTTTAGTCTCCTTTCTAAAATTGCATATTCCTTGAGTATTCTTGTTAGAAGAAAACCATCATGATGATCTATCTCTCAGGAACATAGGAATATTTGGCAAGGTTGTTTCATAGAAAGTGGGTACTATGATAATCACCTCTGTTTTGATTTTTGAAATAAAAATTTGAGCTACTATTGCAAGATCAAGAAATGTAATGAAAAAAATTGTATAAGAAGAAAAACAAAGAGATTAGGGCTTTGAGTCTTCCAGAAAAATTGAGAGAATGAGTTAACAATTTTTGTGTGAGAAAAAAAATATGAAAGTGGAGAACAATGAGAAATAAGTGACAATGATAATGGAAAATGACTGTGAAATATAGTGAGAACATCATAGCTATTGTAATTAAATAAATGTTGAGTTTTTGAGATTGAAAATCTGAAATATGAGTTCAATATCAAGTTGTCTTGAGGCTTGAAAATGGCTAGAATTTTGAAGGTTCTATTTTGAACTTTGAGGATTTGAGATATTGTCTGTCAAGAGGTAATTGATAGATAAGAGAGAAATAGAGAGATCCTCTGTATCATTGAATATCTTACTAAAAATAGAGAGATCCTCTGTATCATTGAATGACTTGGGTAAAAATTATCAAAGAAAAATAAGAAGCTCTAGATATGTTTAAATAATTTAAGTCTATGGTTGAGAATGAAATGGATTTGAAAATAAAATTTTTGAGGTATGACATAGGTTGTGAATTCGCCTCCAATGAGTTCAATGGTTTTTTTGAAGATCATGGGATAAAAGTACATCTATTAGCTCCTAGGACTCCTTAGCAGAATGGAGTTGTGGAAAGGAAGAATAGGACAATTCAGGAAGTGACAAGAACCATGTTGGAGGAATAAAATATATCAAATGTATATTGGAGAGAAATTATTCATATTGTAGTTTACTTTCTCAGCAAATGACAAGCAATAGAGATGAAAAAAGACCCCCTAAGAGTTATGGTATGGAAAAAATCCTACTATAAAATATTTTAGAGTGTTTGGGAGAAAATGTTATATCAAGAGAGATGAAGAGAACTTAGGAAAGTTTGATGCAAGATAAAATGAAGGAATCATTCTTGGATATTATACAAAGATCAAGGCATACATGTGCTATAAAAAAATGCTAAACAAGATAGTTGAAAGAACAAGTGTCAAAGTGGATGAATAATTACATTGTAACTTAGTGCTAATGGAATGATATGAATTTGATGAACCCCTCTACAAAGAAGAAGAAAAATACGAAGAGAAAGAAAAGGAGATACTAGTAGAAGATGAAGAAGCTTTAGAAAATAATCCTAAGACTCCAAAGTATGTGTAAAAGAATCATTATGAGGATCAACTTATTCGAGAAAAAAGAAAATGTAGCAGCCCTCAATTTTGCTCTTTGTATTAGATAGTGTTCTACCTTGTTTTTCTATGTTTTCTAGTTGCACTTAGACTTTCATATACTATGATGCTTGTTTATTATTTGATCGCTATTTATAGATCAATGTGGATTTTATGTTATGATGTGATGTTACTCTATTTTGATGTTAACATTTTTGACATGCCTTTGATTAGCATAATGGTTATGTAATACCCCTCCATTTTGATTCTTGTTCAAATTGCTTTATACTATGTTTGGTTCCAATTACTTTGATACTGGATACATTTTGTTATAATGTTTTGATTTCTACTATTGAGTGATGACATTATTGTGGGATATAGTTATCTGATTATTGTTTCACATGCATTATGGATTAATGATGTTGTAGAGTTAACATGAGATGTTATTATGAGATTCCTGGATTATGATGGAAGTGTCAGTTTCAATGAGTGTATTGGTGAAGAGGACGGTTTTGCATCACTCGCTTGCGAGCGCCCTATGAATCCGTAATTCCTTCTTCACGGTGTGTATTATATGCTAGATATATTGTATGATGTTGTTTACTTGGTTGCAGGATTGCAGGTACATGACACCGACTCCACCTGGTTTCACAGGTTTGAGCATGTCGATCCAACGGTTAAGTTGAACGGGAGATAGTAGCTAGGTAACATGTGTCAAGTTTACACCCTAGCCTTAGTGTGTCGAGCCATTGTCTATCTTGCTTTGATGTTATTTAATTCTGAAGAATTCTTGATTTGGAAATAGATATTTAGAATAATTGCATTTAAATCATGTTGATGGTTATTTAATTTAAATAATGCAATGTGGATAAAAGTTTATATTTAAATTAATTAATTATATTTAAATTATTTAATTAATTAAATTTAATCCAAGGACGTTGAGTTTAGTTATTAAATAATTAAATTAGGAATTTAATTTCAACATGTGGGAATTAAATTAGAAATTGTAATTAAATATTTATTTGGAAATTAGTTGCAACTTTGGAAATTAATTTATTATTTGAAATTGCATTTTAAATTGAAAGTGGGTTTTTGAAAAGTGAAATTGAAATTAAAATTGAAATTTGAAATTGAAAGTGAAAATTGAAATTGAAATTGAAATATCTAATTTGCATGTAATGTGAATTAGGGTTGAATTAGGTATTTTTGATTTATAAGAATATATGTTTTAATTTTAGGGAGAAAGTTTTGAGAAAAATACATTTTTACAGCAGGGAAGAAATTTTGGAAAATTTGCACAAGGGTTTGAAGAAAGTTTGATGGTAGAATTGATTGAAGGAAATATTGTTTGCATTTGTTGGATTTTGGATTGGATTCATTGGAGGATTGAAGAAAATTCAGGAAATCTTTGGAGGAGGCTTGCATCAGAAATTCATCTCTTTCTGTAGCTTCTTGTACCAGGTTTTCCTCTTTGTGTTTTATTGTTCTTGATTGTTTTTTTATTTAAATAGTAATGATTAAAGATTTGTTTGTTAAATCTGTTTTAGAAAACAAATTTGATATTAGAAGAAAAAAATTAAATAAAGTTACAGCCTTTGCTTGTGAAAACTCTTGAGTGAAAATTGTGAAAACCTTAGTTGAATTTAAATTATTTGGAGAAATTGATTTTATTGTTATTGAAATCAAACATAGAGATTGAACAATGCATTTAGAATGATTTTAGAAAATAAAACCCTCTGTTTGTTTTTAAAAATCGGATTTTAAAATCTGCAGTATAGTTATATTTTTCATGGTAAAATGGTTTGATTGCGTCGCCTATAACTTTACTTTCACAAACTGGGTTTTCAGAAAATTTAAAGGGTTTTTGCATTTTGAAATTTTCTTACCCCTGTCCAAAAATCGTAAATACGCAGATCATAGTTTTTGAGTTATGCTCTAAACATGAGACTGCTATTAAATTATTTTCCCATGGCTGATTTGAAAATAAAATAATAATAAATTGATATTTATAAATATTAATATTTTATGTATTGTTATTATAATATTAAAATATTATTTAATAATATTTTATATTATAATTTATAATATTAAAGTATTATATTTATTTATATTATTTTTAAATAAAATTTGTATATTAGATTAGTGGATTTAAAATTATAAACATATGGGAAATTATTGTTATTTTAAAATGGCTTGTTAAAGTTTAATTGAAAGAGTTAAACATTTGATTTAAAGAATGCAATATATTATTGAATAGAGATTTAAAATTGGATTGATTAGTGTATATGGAAAATGGATAGAGAAACAATATGTTATTATATTGAAGTGATTGAATGTTTTAAATAGAAAAGTGAATGAGATGTAAGATTTGATTAAAAAATGGAAAGAGTTTACTTGCATGGATTTGTGTCAATTTAAAAGTAAATTAAGAAGTTGTTTTATTGATGAGACAATCAATTATGTGATTTATTAATTTCTATTTAGATTAATTGAATCATTGTGATTGGATTATGAAAGAGATATGGATTTAGTATATCCAAAAGTAGTATCTTCCTCATGATTATCTTAAAAGATTTAATTCTCTGTATTCAGTAAAGGGAAGTAAGTTTAATTATTTTAGATTTCCATAATGAAAAGGGAAATAGAGGTTATGATTATTTTTAGATGATCTAGTTAATGTGTCTTTGACTTTGTCAACACTACCTATTGAATGAGTATGGATTTAGGAAATCCAAATATTAGATTTGATTGATGACTTGAATGTTTTTGTTGCTATGTCGTCAAGTTGCATTGTTGGTTTTGGGATTTAGTGTTAGTCCTAAATTATAAGTCTTCCAGAAGAACTTAGAGGATAAGGGTTGTTGAATCTTTATGCCATCCGGTTGTTTTCCCTTGGGTAGTGCATGGCGTCTTTTCAGTTTTACCCGATTTTCACGAACGGGGATGTTTGCACCTCCTTGGTTTAGGAGCAGATTATGGGATTCGTGTCTCCTTGTATGAAGTGACCTTGTTATGTGGTTTCATCTTGTTGCCTCCTGTGAAAGGAGTGGACTATGTGTTATTGCCTCCAAGATGTTTGGAGTGGGATCTTTTGTACCTCCTGTGAAAGGAGTGGACTATGTGTTGTTGCCTCCAAGATGTTTGGAGTGAGATATTTTGTACCTCCTATGAAAGGAGTGGACTATGTGTTGTTTCCTCCAAGATGTTTGGAGTGAGTTTCTATTATTTGTATCCTCCTTGTGTTGGAGTGGATTATGATGCCTAGTTGGTATGCACTTGTGGTTCCCTTGGTGGATTGTTTGGGTGTGTATTGTCGAATAGAAGAGTGGCTTCTATTAGGTGCCAGAGCCGAAAGAGGTAAACTGGATAACCTTTGGGAGTGATTTAAACAAGTGATAATTAAAATAATGTACTTAGAAGATTAGGACTAACTTCTCACATTAATCAAGATAATTTAATCCTCACTCATAGACACAAGGGCTCGTTTAGACTTGGGATGAGTGAGAAGGCCTGGAATGGCAAGATCAACTATCTTGTTCTTGTGAGAGGTAGTTGATTTCGCATGAGTGAGTATGAGTGCCTTGATTCGGTTGAGGCCACCAGGATTACTTGTGCCAGAGCCTATGAAGAATGCACAAAGGAGATCTCATGACAAACCTTGCGATGACACTCTATCTATGACAATTGTTGTTAATTATTTTATGTGTATGGTTATTTGAACATACTTGATCTACTTTATGTCTGGAAGCAATGTGACCTATGTCAGTGATGTTGGAGTTGTACTTTTATTATACTTGATTTGTACATGTGTTGTATTTGATTTGTACTTGTATTGTACTTGATTTGTACATGTATTTTATTTGATTTGTACTTGTATTATACTTGAGTTGTACTTGATTCGTACTTGTTAATTCATTTGGTTGGTTATAACAGTATGAGTCAGTTTGAGTCTGCCTTTGGTTAGAGGTAGTACATCTTTATCCATGTTACTTTGTTACTATCTCCTAGCATGGGGGGTGGGCCTTCGGGTACCACATTGGTTGGGTGGAACATGCGCCAAAACCATTGGATCCCCATCTATCTTCAGTACTTGGTGGCGAGACATCCAGATGGACAGCTCGTGGGTCTTGTTGTAATTTCTTGCATTGTAATATTTTAACTTGTATAAGTGATTTTATCACTCTTATGTTTATGAGGTGGAGTTATGTAATTATAATACATTTGTACTAGTGTCTCATTCTGGGAATGAGTGATGCAACTGTTGGATTAAGATAATGTGTATGAGATTGTATCTTGGTTGATTATCTTATTATGTTATGTGGTATTCTTATGATGTATGATGTTTATTTCATAAAGTTCATAAGGTTATGGTTATATGTAATATGTATGTGTGGGTTTGAGTAATCCTAACCTTGTAGCCTTAGAGGTTGTTGTTAACTAGTAAGTGAATGTGTATGTTAAGTGCATTATATAAAAAAAAAATTAGTTCGCTTAAGACGTTAATTGCAACTTCCTTTAAGGTTACTTGGCGGGGCATTACAGGTTATTTGAACTAATATTGTTATATGCACATGAGTAGATTATACATGTTAGAATTTTTAGTTTTTAGATAGTGTATTGGTGAAGGGGAAAAAATTGCATCACTCTCTTGTGAGCACCTTGTGATTTTGTGATTCCCTCTTCATGGTGTGTTCTATTAAAATGTATATATGCGTTTTCTATGTATGCCTTGTTTAAAGGTTTGCAGGTACAGGACATCGACTCCACTTGGCTTCATAGCTAGGATTCATGTGTGAGGCCTTTACCCTAGTCATAGTGTGTCGTTGGGTCTAGTTGGTTTTGTTTGTTAAAATTGCTTAATTTTTCTTTGAAAATATTATGTTGTAAAGTTAGTAAAAGGCAATTTAATGGATTTAATTATTTAAGTTGATTATTAAATTAATCTTGTTTTAATGTTAGAAGATGTTAATTAATTAATTAATTAATTTAATTTAATTGGTAAATGATTTAATCTTAGGATTATATTATTTATTATTTAATTAAACTAGTTTAATTAAGTTAAATTTGAAATGTTAATTATTTTAGAATTATTAAATCTATTAATTTTTTAAATATCTGGAGGATTTTATGCAATTTGGCTATTAAAGATACATTGGGTATTCAACATGTGTGGGGAAAAATTTATGAGGTTGTTGGGAAATTTATTCATGGGGAGAAATGTGTGGCTATAATGGGAAAAAGTGAGAAGCTTCTTCATGGAAGAAGCATAGAGGATATTTCAGGTGTTGGGGAAAATATTTGAGGAAAAAAAAAAATTATGATTGCATGTTGTTTGAAATTTTAGGAAAAATTGCTCTTGGGAAAAGTTTTGTGTTCTGAAATTATTTGACGATTTACTCTCAGGAAAAGTTTTGTATTTTTGAAATTTTTGAAAAGTTACTCTCAGGAAAAAATTTCGTGTTTGGGAGTTTTTATTATTCTGGAGGAAGCTTTCATTTATCTCGGAGAAAATAATTGAATTTGTCGAGAAGGTGATGCTTCAATTTACATCTTCACAGGAGTTAGACTACAAATTCCTCCTTTAATTTTTGTTAGTTTTATATTGAAAAGCTTCTTAGTTTATATTATTCTATGGAAAAGATTGTTTGTGCAAGTTTTACAAGCTTTGCGTTTTGTTTTAAAAACTATAATTACTGAATATAAAATCCTCTGTAGAATAAAATCCTCCATAGAATGAAATTCTCTCTGGAAACTATGGTAAAATTGTAAATTGGGTTTATTGTCAACATAGAGGAGGCCAAAAGAATACAATTAAGGATCTGGAAAGAAAATCTTCCTCGGAAAGAAATTTAGTTTTTTGTAGAAAATTTTCCTATAGGTTTGACGCTTCTCGGGAAGTTTCTTGTAAAATTAATTTGTGAGAATTTTATTGTTATTTCTTCTTAAGATTCATTGTTTGGTCAAAGTTAAAATATTCCTTTGTGATTTGTTTGAGAGATTCATCTATAGAATTGTCTCTGTAAATGGACTTTCCGATTGTTTTTGTAAAGTTTTCCTGTAGATGGCCTTTTTTAAAAGAATTTCCCCAATTAAAATTATTATTTATAAATTATTTATATATAATTATATATACATAAATGTGCATATAGATATATTTATATATATATACCTACACATAGATATACATAAAGTATATATTTATTTATTTATAAAGCACTAGTTATTGAATTGTCTCGTAAAATTCCTTATAGCCATCTGTACGATGAATTTCCTTCTATCATTTAAGGTTTTATTTTATTTTTATGTCAACATATAATGTTTTGGGTGGGGTTGTTGTGCACACCCCACCACACCCATTGGTGGGAGGCATGGCTTCCAATGGTAGCACCCTCCATATAAAAGTCAATGGAGTGCTACCTTTGGCAATGCCCTCCACATAAAAGTGGATGGAGCATTGCCTTTGGGAGCACAACCCTCATAAACATGGGTTGTCGGCTATACGTAGGTATGGTTGGTGCCACATTTATTCTAGTGCCTTCGTACCTATCAATCGCTTTCTTTTTTATTTCAATTTTTGTGATATTTATTATGTTTAATATATATAATATATATAATATGTAACGTGTAACACCCCTTTGTTTTGCTTTATGGATTGGACAGTGTGTTCTTGTCTTGTTTTGTTTATGTTACTGGATATTCAGATACTTTATCTTGTGTGTGTGTTGGATAACCATTTATTGAGCGATAAACTATTTTATGTGATGATTTATGTTACATGTTTTAATGGTGTAATGATGTTAGTGATATAATATGTTAGTGCTTATGAGAATATTTGATGAATTCTGGAAGTGTTAGTTTTGTTGAGTGTATTGGTGACGGAGATGGATTCACATCACTTGCTTGCGAGCACCCTGCAACTCTGAGATTTCTTCATCACGGTGTGTATTATATGCTATTTATATGATATGATGTTGGTTATTATGTTTTCAGGATTGCAGGTACATGACACCGACTCCATCTGGTTTCACAGGTCTGAGTGTGTCAATCCAACGATTAAGTTGAAAAGAGATAGTAGCTAGGTAGCATGTGTCAAGTCTACACCCTAGCCTTAATGTGTCGTCAGTCATCTGTTTCGAGTCGTTGTTTGCCTTACTTTAATGTTATTTAATTCTGAAAGATTCTTGTTTTGGAAATGGATGTTTAGAATAATTGCATTATATCATGTTGATGGTTATTTAATTTAAATAATGCAATGTGGATAAAATTTTATATTTAAATTAATTAATTATATTTAATCTATTTAATTAATTAAATTTAATCCAAGGGGTTGAATTTAGTTAATAAATAATTAAATGTGATGCAAGAAAATTAAAAGAAATAAAAGAATTAAAATTAACTTGAAATTCAATTTCAATTTGTGGAAATTTAATTATTTTGGAATTTCATTTCAATTAAGTTGAAATTAATTTAGAAATTGAAATTGGTTTCTAGAAGCAAAGTTGGTTTTCATTTTTTGGAGATAATTGATATTTAGATATTTTTAAGTTTCAGATTTGCATGCAAAATCAGATTTGGTTGTGCAAGATATTTTCAATTAAGCATGCATGTGTGAGTTGAATTTAGGAATTAAGATGGATTGCAAAATTGATGCTTAGAGAGAATTTTTTTAAAAGAGGAAAAAACTTTTTCTGGTGTGAGAGGATAATTTTGGAAATATTGCACAGAGGAAGGGTTAAAACAACTTTTGGTTTTGGATGTGATTTGAGGAAAGTCAATTTGCAATTGTTGATGTTTTTGGATCAGATCCATTGCACATTTAAGGAAAATACAGGGAATCCTTGGAGAAGGCTTGCATCAGAAATTTATTCTCTTCCTATAGCCTCGAATTCTAGGTTTTGTTCTGTGGTTTTCTTGTTCTAGTTTGTTCAAAACAAATATATATTGTTTAAGAAATCTGTTCGTTGAATTCATTAAGAATTAGAAATTGATAATTGAAACTAGATTTAAATTAAACCAAAATGTGGGGAAAATTGTATAAAGTTATTGTAGGATTTAATTTAGTAAATGGGGAAATTGTAGTATCCTTGTTTAATTCAAACTTTAGATCATGCATCAAACATTTTGATTGTTGAAAAATTCTAACTCTTGTAGAAAATAATCAGATCTGGTTTTCAAAACAAACCCTTTGTTAAAAAAATTGTAATGGAGTAATTTGATCCCCATTAGTATATTTATTTACAAGGATGTTTTTAGAAAAACAAGTTTTTAAACATCTGTATAATTTAGAAAATTATTCTAGAAATTTTTTATTAATTTTCTATATCTGGATATTTTTATTCATTTTCTCAATTTCTCTAGTAAAATTATTTTGTGTAAATATATATATATATATATATATATATATATTCATATATTATATGTATTATATTCTAATATACACATAATATATGAATACACATATTTATTTTATTAATTTTGAAATTTAAGATATTGACATTGATTAATTCGCCGTACGCGAATTTGGAATTTTGTGTGAGTGTTTGAATTCTCATTTTTTTTTTATATTTAATATAAAAATAAGTCTTTATTGTATTCGTGGGGGGGCGGATTTATCCCCCACCGCCCACATGTGACCTTGGGTGGAGCGCTGCCTATGGGCAGTGCGCCCACCATGATTGGGGGATGCGTTACCCATAGGGAGCGCTGCCCCCTCTCCTTTACATTTTTTTTTTATTATTATTAAAATAAGACACAGTAACCCTCAGCTGAGAAATTCGCCTCAGCCTCGATCTATGGAATTCGCCTCAATCCCTATTCGATTTGCCTTGGTTTTAGTGTAGGTTATGTGTCAGTTACTTTTATTGAATGTATATATATTCTATGAATGTATATATGTATTTATATTAAAATATAAATATATAAATATATTTATATATATATATATTTCATTATTAGATTGATTTATTTTTAATAAAGGGTAACATGTTTCTATGATTTATTAGAAATTGATGAAAAAAAATATAGTTGGATTAATGTGGTTATGGATTATTTGAACAAATTAATTTTATAGATAAAGATGAATATTGGATGTGTCTTATTAAATAATTAATTGAATGCAATGAAAGATATAAGAAAGTATATATACATTTGAGAGAATAAACAATATTTTATCTTATTTTATTTTGCTATTGCAAAATATGTATTATTGGTGTGTTAAAAGAAATGATTAGTCTATGTGAGAAATATATAGAGAAAGATATTTAATTACTTGATTTAAAGGAAATATGTATTTTGTTAATACGATTGAAGAAAATATTGAGATATATATATTGCATGAGTAATATGAGTAGGTATATTTAAATATATATTTAGTTTAATATTTTGTCTTTTATTGGATAGATGCATGTTATTTAGTATTGCATGGAGATTTGAAAGGATAAGTAATGAATGCATGAACTCATAGATATAGAAAAAGGATAGTTTACAAATTGAATATATTCATGTTTTAATAGAGAATTGAGAAGATATAGGTTTTGGATATAAACATAGAAAGGTTACTGTCAATAATTTTATGTGGTATTAAGAGATAATTAAGGAGTTGTTTGCAATGAAAATTCAATTAATTACCTTAAGTTATTTATTTCTATTAGAGCTATTTAATTACTGTGAATGAAATTAAGAATGAGAGATGGATTTAGAATATCCAAATATAGCAATACCCTCGTGATTGTCTTTTATAATTATTTTCCTCGTATGTTGCAAAAGGGGTTGTGAGTTTTAATAATTTAAATTCCCTATTATGAAAATCGAAGATGGGTATATGGTTATTTGAGTAAACCTTGTTATTGTGCCATTGACTTTGTAAACGTTACCTATTGCTTGAGTATGGATTTAGGAAATCCAAATAATAGATTTGATTAATGACTTGATTGCTTTTGTAGCTATGTCGTCATGTTATATTTTGGGATGTGGGATTATGTGTTAGTCCAATTTGTAAGTCTTCCAGAGAATCTTAGAAAATCTAAGAGGGTTGTCAATTCATGATGTCAACCAGTGTTGTTCCTTGGGTAGTGCATGGTGTCTTTTCAATAGTTACCCAATTTCCACGAACGGGGTTGTGTTGTACCTCTTGTGTAAGGAGTGGACTCTGTGTTAGTTGCCTCCAAGATGTTTGGAGTGTGTTCTATTTTGTGTTTCCTCCTTGTGATGGAGTGGTGTTGATACCTAGGTTGTATGCACTTGTGAGTCCCTTGGTGATTAGTTTGTTTGTGTGTTGTCGAATAGAAGAGTGGCTTCCATTAGGAGCTAAAGCTCGGAAGAGGTAGGATTTGGGTAACCTATGGAAGTGAGTTTAATCAAGTGAAAACTAAAATTGAAATGAATATTGGGGAGTACTACACACTAAAAAGATAAGTTCTAGCTTCATTCATAGTCAAGTGCTAGTTAAGGCTTGGAATGAGTGGAAAGGCTTGGAATGGCATAGTCATCTATCTCGTCTATATGAGAGGTATTTGATTTCGCACTAGTAAGTATGAGGGCCGAGGGTTGATAGAGGCCACCAGGATCACCAGAGCCTATGAAGATCCACTGAGGGTAACTTATTATGAGCTATGCGATGAAACTCTGTCTAGGACAACTGTTGTTAGTATTTATGTTACGTGTATGGTTCTCTGAATATACTTGACCTATTTTATGTCTAGAAGCAATGTGACCTATGTCAGTGATGTGAGAGTCCTATTTGTAATTGTAACCTTATGTTTTATTGTCTCATTCTAGGAATGAGTGATGTAACTATTGGATTATGTAAATGAATATGAAATTGTAACTTGGATGTTTATCTTACTATGTTATGTGGTATCCTTGTTGTATGATGTTTATTTCATAAAGTATTTAATGCTATTGTTATATGTAATATGTTTGTGTGGGTTTTAGTAATCCCAACCTTGTAGCCTTAAAAATTGTTGTTAATTAGTAAGTGAATGTGTATGTTAATTGCACTTTAAAAAATATATATATATTGGTTCACTTTAATTGTTAATTATAACTTCCTTTAGGGTTGCTTGGCAGGGTATTACATAACGCCCCGCCATGCAACCCTAAAGGAAGTTGCAATTAACTACTTAAACGTACTAATTTTAATTTTTTTAAGTATAATGAACATGCAAGTGCACTACCCATTACAAACATCCTCTAAGGTTACAAGACTGAGATTACTTATGAACCCACAACAACATAAATGAATACATAATATATCTACTTAAGATAATAAGAACGCATACATTCCATACGAGATAAATTACATTAAGCATAAAAGATAACTTTCAATTTCATTTATCCATAATTATATATTACAATTACAACTCTCTCATTCCCCGAATGAGGCAAGTCCAATAAATAAGGTTACAATTACAACTTCCCACCTCAATGACTAAAGAGGGGTAATAAATAATAAGATCAACTGAAATAAATAAAGCATGAAATGGAGTTGGATCCCACGAGCTCTCCAACTGGAAATCTCATCCACATGAACATGTAGAAGGCCCAATGGATTTAGGTGCATGCCACCCAAGCAAGTGGAACCCAAAGGCCCTGCCCCTGTGCCAGGAGATAGTAGCAAGGAATCCTATCCAAGACCAACACCTCTAGACACAGGCTAACACAAAATTGAACCAAACTGAAACAACCACACACATGTACCACATAAGTACAACACCGATACATCATGAGTACAACTCAAGTACAAATATAGTACCACATAAGTACAACTCTAAAATGGTCACATTGCTTCCAGATATAAAGAAGATCAAGTATGCTATGAGAACCATACACACAAAATGAAATACCAATTGTGGTCACATCAAGTATGTTAAGAAAACCATACCCATAAAATCGAATATTGATTGTTGTCCTAGACAGAGTTTCATCACATAGTTCATCTTAAGTTATCCAAGCAGATCTTCATAGGCCCTGGATAACTTGGTGGCCTCTACTGATCCCCTGGCCCTCATACTTACTAATGCAGGATCAAATACCTTATGTACAGACAGGATAGATGAACTTTCCATTCCAGCCCTTCCCACTCATCCCAACTCTAAATGAGTCCTTCCATCTATGAGGGAGGAAAACTTATCTTGATTAGTGAGAAGTTAGTCCTAATCTTCTAAGTATTGATTTAGTCTCACTTGATTAAACCACTTCTGAAGGTTACCCAATCTTACCTATTTTGAGCTTTGGCCCCTATGGAAGCCACTCTTCTACTTGAAAACACACATACCATCCAAACATCAAGGGTGCCAAAGTGCAACACACAAGATATCACAACCACTCCTTTCTCAGGAGGTGACATAAAATTAAACTCCCTCCAACACTTGAGGCAACAAATCACTAAACAAGGTCACTCCTTACAAGGAGACATGGATCCCATAATCCACTCCTTTCATAGGAAACACAAAACATCCCCGTTCATGAAAATCGGGTAGTAACAATGAAATAACTTTATGCACTACCTAAGGAAATAACAAATGGTTGTCATTACAAAATGACAACCCCCAACCTTTAGGGTCCTCTAGAAGACTTACATATTAAAGACACTTAACCCTTTTCCCAAAACATGAACCCAGAGGAAATAATCACTAAGGCAAGTTGCGAGGAATTAAACTAATTTTGGATTTACTAAATCCATTTCCCTTATTAACATCAGTAATCTATTTCTCAATAAAATTGATTTAAAAAATAGGTCTCTTTCAAACAAGATGAAATTTAAACCAACACTTAATTCCCTAATTTCCTTAGATAATAAAATAAGTATTTACTTCTACGATTCAGGACTTATGATTTCCCTTTCAAAATAAATCAGTTTAAAATTCCAATTAATCTTGTTGTAAAACACATTACACATAAATCCAATATTTGTCCTTTCAAAATTAATATTTCAAAATAGAATCCATAATTTGACTATGGCACTTTAATCTAAAAAAATTTCAATTACATTTAAAACATGATATTAATCAACTCCACATTTTAAAATTGATAATCTCAACTATAGCATAATACTTTAAAATCTTTCGAATTACATTAAAGATATGCTATCATTTAAAAAAAATAAAAAAATTAATAAATAAAAATATATTAAAATTAATACCCTCAACTAAATACACATTTATTTAAAATAAAATACCTATGTATATATATCCTCATGATATATTTACATATATATAGTATTTATATCTATTATATATATTATTTTTCTAATATTATAAAATATAATATAAAATATTATTAGAAATATTTTAATATTAAAAATATTAATTTATATATATATTTTTCAATATATAAAAAAAAGACCAAATGAAATTTGTCCCACGTCATTGGGCCGCGTGCTTACCTCGGTTGTGTATATTAAAGGGTTGGGGCAGGGCTGGGTGGCTGTATTTAACACATCCGACCCTAGTTTAGGGTGTGGTTGTGTTAACCACAGCCATCCCTTACCGTGGGCATCTGTGTTAACCACAACAAACCCACACTGTGGGTGGGTTGTGTTTAACACAACCAACCACTCTCTTGGGCGGCTGCGGTGGGCGGGAGGTGCGGGGCTCTCCCTAGGCGCGCCTCCCCCCACATGCCTCCTATGGGGGGTGTGGTGGGGGTGAGCCCCCAGCCCCCCCACAAAATTATTTTATTTTATTTTTATTTATTTATATATATATATTTTTTAAAGCAACCACAAACATGCCTGCGGATTTCTCGAAATCTGCACACCTCCACAAGGGGTTTTCTTGAAAAAAATAATAGCATAACCCCTCCAAAAGATTTTTTTTTAAAGAATATATACATGTAAATATATGTATACACCAGTATATATATATATATATATATATATATATATATATATATATAAGAATTCCAACATCCCAAAACAGATTGAAGAAATAATTTGAACAATTAAAATTTGAAATAACTTTTCAGAGCCAAGAACTCATTTTTGTTTTGAAAAAAAAATTATTTCTAAATACAAGTGCCAAATTTTGAGAGCAGATTTAAAATGGGTTTTCTTGCACATCAGATAGAATTTATAAATATTTTTCAAACAACACAATAAATTGTGAAACCATTCAAAATGAACCAATTTAAACAAGAAGAAAACCTGAACCCAAAATCTCAAAAGGTTAACAATTGTGCAAAGATTCCTTTTTTAGATTCTAGCTTCTTCCCCACAAATCAACAGCCTTTTTCCACAATGTCAATCCATAACCCACAAACAGCAAAATCCTCTCTTTTTTTTCCCTATTTTGCATTTTCTCCAAAACTCCATGATCCTAAAATTGTGAAGAAAAAAATTCAATAATAAAGAAATTACCTAACAAAAATCCTACAAACACCCTCATCAATTTCTGAAAATAGAATAGCAAATATCTTTCAATTTTATTTTTGCATTTAAATTTTCAACAAAATGCAAATTAAAACATTTTTCCTCACTTTTTCAATTTCAACAAAATATGGAATAATTTCCAAAATGAATTGCTTAGTTCAATTTAATTAATTCAATAAAATAAATCTAATCCAAGATTAAATTATCTTATTAATTAAATTAAATTAATTAATAACTTTAAATAATATTTTCCACATTATAACCAAATTAATTTAATCAATAACTCAAATATATATAAAGTGATTTAATTACCCTTTTCTAACTTGTAATTAAATAATCGAAGAGAGGGAACAATATTCAAAGTAACACAACCTAACTAACACCTGATGATACACTAGGACTAGGGTGATGACTTGGCATGAAAAACCTAGCTACTATCTCCCAATCAAATACCGTTGGGCAATGGACACACTCAAACTTGTAAAACCGGGTGGAGTCGATGTCCTGAACCTGTTAACCTGTGAACAAAGAGTATATCCACATGCATTTATATGTCATAATTAAAACACACTATGAAGAGGGAATCACATAATCATAGGGCACTTGCAAGCGAGTGGTGCAATCCATCCCCTTCACCAATATAGTATTACTAACTGATGTACCTAACATCATTGATGTAATCAAAACTTAAAACATCATTAATGCAAATGTTCACAATGCTAATCTAAAGCATGCCATAATAATAACATCTGAATAAAGTACCATCACATCAAATATAATCTTCACATCGCTTAACCGATAGCGATCAAATAGCAGCTGAGTTCTAATTCAAAATACAAACATAGAATAAGACATAACCAAACAGAACACTATTCGATCAAAGAGCAAAATGGAGGGGTCTTACATAATATATATAATATATATATTTAATATATATTTAATATATATATATTAAATATTTATTTAGTATGTATTTGGATGTAATGTTTATTTTGTTAAATATTTAAACATATATTTACTGAATATATTTTGGCATATATATAATTATATATATATTTAGTGTATATATATTTAAATATATAATTAATATTTTCTTTTTAGTTTAAAAATTGGTGCATGAAATATATGCATAAATAGAAGACTTGGTAGATTTAATCTTGAAGTAAAAAATATTATTCTATTAAAAGTAATCGAGGAAAATGAAATTCAAATAAGTTAGAATTTCCCTTCTCTAGTTGTTAAGCGCTTTAATTTAATTTAATTTTATCTTATTTACTTGGGCAATTCTTTACTATAAATTTATTGAAAGGGGAAATTGGATTTAACATATCCAAACATAGTTAATTTTATGTATTATTTCCTTGGTTGTAATTTCCTTTGTTTACTTTTTGGGGAATTTGTTTAGAAATGTTTTAAGTCTTCTAGTTGTGTTATTGATTTGGGGGTTGTGAGTTATTTTAATGTCAGCCCATTTTGTTACCCTTGGTTAGTGCATTTGTCGTTATTTGTGATTACTCGATTTCCATGAATGGGGAAGTGTTGCCCTAATGTCTTGAGTGGGGTTGTTTGAATATTTGTAGTGTGCACTAGTTTTCCTTGGGTAGTGGAATTGTTCCATGAGTTTTCTTAGGGGAGTGGATTTCAATGAGGACCGATACACAAAGTGGTGCCAGGATAACTCGTTGTGAGTTAGTTAATCAAGTGATAATGTAATTAATATAGTAGGGGATTTGGTAGTTTTCAACACTTAATAAGAATAGCGTCCCTCGCTCATGGACCCTTGTGCTAGCATAAACTTGGGATGAGACGAGAAGGCCTGGAATGGCAAGATTGATATCTTGTCTTCTCGAAAGATAATTGATTCTGCTTTGGATTGCATGTGGGGTCGGGAATCATGAGAGGCTACCAAGATAACCCAAGATGGGGGTTGGGGCCTAGGAAAGATAACCCACTTAACATTGTGATGACACTCCTCCTAAGTCAATAGTTTGTTAGATCTATGATATAAATGATTATGTGACACTAGAAGCAATGTAACCTTTGTAATAGTGTGATTCTTATATTTGGTTAAATTTAGTATGTGTCAGCCTGTGTCTAGAGGTAGTAGGACTTGTCTAGGATCCTTTTTACTATCTCCTAGCATGGGGAGTGGGCATTCGGGTACACCCTTGGTTAGGAGGAATGTGCACCCTACACCATTAGGTTCCATTTCTTTAGATCGTGATGGAGAGTTCCTCGAGTGGAGAGCTTGTGAATTCCATCTTGTTTATTCCATGCTTTGATTATTGTTACAGATGACTCTTGTATTTATTTTACTCCTCAATTGTATTCGAGGTCTCATGTATTTGCAACACATATGTATGATCTACCTCATTCTGGGAATAAGCGTTGTAAACCTTATTTAAAGAATTAATTTAATATTTGTATCTTGATGTATATCTTATATTTGTGATGCAATTTGAATATTTGGAATGTATGTACTTTTAAATTCATATGTGGTTAATCTTATGTTAGAAATTATTTATGTTTATGATATGGGAATCAGATGTAATCCTAGTCTCGTGCCTTAGAGGATGTTGGTGATAGATAGTGAGCTTTTCATGTTATGTTGTACTTTAAATATAAAAAATTGTATGCTTTCATAGATTTTGCAAGTTCCTCTAGGGTTACATGGTAGGGCATTACACATGGTATCTGAGCCCAAGTTTAAACACTGTGTGCTTTGGGATTATGATAAACCCATTAATCTTTTAGATGCATAGGTTCTAAGTGTGTACCTTGTCTAATACCTTGGTATGTCTATGTAGGATCATTCCTCCCAAACAAGGATGAGGTAAAGGTCGAGGTCATGGCCATGTAAGTGGTAATGGAGGGAGTCAACATGATTCCCCTCCTCATTTTCCATATGATTTTTATCGTGAGGAGCATCAGGCATCTCAAAATGCCCCCATGGGGTGGAGATTAGCAGCATGATCCTCTAGGGATCAAGGGCACACAATTACTTAGGATATTAGAGGAGGCACTAGCTCACCTTGGGCTGAGATCAGGGTAATATTGGCAAGAAAGAAGTACCAGTTCAATCTGAGGTAGTCACAGTTGCACATATGAGGGATTTTCTTAGAGCACGTCCACTTACCTTTGATGGGTTTGGCAGTGGTCTTGAAGACTTGGTTGATTGACCTAAACCGATGCTTTGTGATGCACCCCTATGGTAGCAATACCAAAGCAAAATGTGTGATTATAAATTTGAGAGAATTCACATCCAATTGGTGGAGGTTAGAGGATCAGAAGCTCTACATCGATATTAATTGTGTGTCATGGGACATGTTTCTTGAGAGGTTTAGATCTCATTTTCTTTCAAATCATTGGCATTAGTGTTGAGGTGATGAGTTCCATGCCTTGCACCATATGACGATGTCGGATCAATATGAGCATCTTTTTTATGAGGTCAAGTAGTTCGTAGGCATTGGAGATGATGAGGTCATGCTTGTCCATCATTTTTTTAGGGGCTTAAGCAGTTGAATTAGTGGAGGTGTGCGAGTTTTCAAACCTAATACCATGGAGATGGCAGTGGAGAAGGTGAGGCTTGTTGAGGAGAACTTAGAGATGGAATTGGGTGAACATACAGGAGTGTAGATTGCTAATGTATGAGTTGCAGGGACTAGTACTCGCAATGGTCAGGTTCAAGGAGATGGACCACCCAAGACTCAACAGGTTCCTACTCATACTGGATAGCAACATATTTCATAGGGGAAACATAAGGATTCCCAGTCTTATCTAGATGGTGATGGATCTCAACCTAGGAAGAACTAGAATTGGTGGCACAATAAGTGCAACCATGAGGAGAATCTAGTCTAGAGTTCGTAGTCTACAGATAACTAGCGTAGTGTATAATAGTCTTGCATACCTCTAGGTGATGGGGGTTTTGGATGTAACATAGTGTGTTACTCTTGAGGCCAACAGGGCCACATTGCTAGGCATTGTCCACATAGGAACACTATTGATTTTGGTTAGGGGCCAAAAGTTTCTAAGCTTATGGTGGGTGATGCAAGTAGGTCTCACTAAGCATATACTATGGTTGATAACTGCTAGGTTGGGTATTAGGGAGTAGTTGTAGAGGCTTTTGGTAGTGGATGCACAACATGGGATACTCACCCTAAAGGGTCGAGGTATTGAGTAGGTGAGGGTCCAATGGGATCCTAGGGATGGTACTTCTGCTACCTAGGAGGATGCAACTAGGATGAGAGATTTCTATCCCTATTTTTTTGTAGGCTTCCATGAGTAAGGCTGACCCTAGGGTGGAGGATGTAGCACCCCTTCATTTTTCTCTTTGTATCAAATAGTGTTCTACCTTGTTTTTCATTGTTTTCTGGTTACACTTAGACTTTGATATCCTATGATGCTTGTTTATTATTTGATCACTATTTATAGATCGATGTGGATTTTATGTTATGATGTGATGTTACTCTATTTTGATGTTAACATTCTGACATGCCTTTGATTAGCATAATGGTTATTTGAACTAATATTGTTATATGCACATGAGTAGATTATATATGTTAGAATTGTCAGTTTTGAGATAGTCTATTGGTCAAGGGAACTGCATCACTTTCTTGTGAGTGCCCTATGATTCTGTGATTCCCTCTTCATGGTGTGTTCTATTATGGTGTATATATGCATGTTCTATGTATGCCTTGTTTATAGGTTTGCA
Source organism: Sequoiadendron giganteum (assembly GCA_007115665.2). Classification (NCBI taxonomy): domain Eukaryota; kingdom Viridiplantae; phylum Streptophyta; class Pinopsida; order Cupressales; family Cupressaceae; genus Sequoiadendron; species Sequoiadendron giganteum. The sequence continues at coordinate 327,075,355 of CM021110.1, forward strand.
AATAATTGACATCGAATTCACCTGGCTTCACAGGTTTGAGCATGTCCATTGCCCAATGGTAATGTTCATTGGGAGATAATAGGTAGGATTCCTGTGTCAAGTCCTTACCCTAGTCATAGTGTGTCATTGGGTCTACTTAGTTTTATTTGTTAAAATTGTTTAATTTTTCTTTGAAATTATTATGTTGTAATGTTCGTAAAAGGTAATTTAATGGATTTAATTATTTAAGTTGATTATTAAATTAATTTGGTTTTAATGTTAGAAGATGTTAATTAATTAATTAAATAATTTGATTTAATTAGTAAATGATCTAATCTTAGGATTATATTATCTATTAATTAATTAAATTAGTTTAATTAAGTTAAATTTGAAATAATAAGTATTTTAGAATTATTAAATGTTTTAATTTTTAAAATATCTCGAGGATTTTTCGCAATTTGGTTATTAAAGATATTTTGGGTATTCAACATGTGTGGGGAAAGATTTATGAGGTTTTTGGGAAATTTATTCATGGGGAGAAATTTGTGGCTATAATGGGAAGAAGTGAGAAGCTTCTTCACGGGAGAAGCATAAAGGATATTTGGGGTGTTGGGGAAAATATTTGAGGAAGATAAGTTTTTAAGATTGCATGTTGGAATTTTTTGGAAAAAATTCTCTCGCGAAAAATTTTGTGTTCTAAATTTTTTTGACGATTTACTCTCGAGAAAAGTTTTGTGTTCTATAAATTTTTCAAAGGTTACTCTCAAAAAAAGTTTGTGTTTGGGAATTTTTATTTTTCTAGAGGAAGCTTTCATTTATGTGGGAGAAAATACTAGGATCTGTGGAGAAGGTGCTACTTCATTTTACATCTTCACAAGTGTTGGACTATAGGTTTGTCCTTTAATTTTTGTTAGTTTTATGTTGAAAAGCTTCTTTGTTTAGATTATTCTTTGGAAAAGATTGCCTGTGTAAGTTTTAAAAGCTTTTTGTTTTGTTAAAAAAAATAATTGTCATATATAAAATCCTCTGTAGAATAAAATCCTTTGTAGAATGAAATTCTCTCTAGAAACTATTGCAAAATTGTAAAGGGTGTGTGCAGGATCATCATGAAAAAAATAGGCCCTTAAGTCGTAATAAAATTCAAAAAATCAAAGTTATGCAACTTGACGTAAAAATTTGAATAAGTTATCTATATTATTTCAAAAATATGTAAGAATATAATTTGTAGCAAATTGAATGTACTTTCTAAAATACTAGGTTTATTTTTTTTAAAATATATTTGGTGAAAATTTGAAATTTCAATGCAGTAATACTTAAATTTCAAGGAAAAATAAGGAATAGGTGTTTGTCTGACCACCCATTAACCACAATAAAATGATAATATTTTTTTATAATATTTTAGATATAAGTAGCGGACTCATGTCCCAATTTGATGCATATTTTTTTGTAAATTTTTTCCAAGTAAATATTTAATTATGAATTTTTTATTACAACTTTGAAAAAATATAAAAATTTGTATGTCTAACCACCTTAACTTGGTCAAAACTTCATGAAATTCAATTATTTTATTTTTTTAATCCTATAGTATGCGAAGCACAGAATGTGATGCATGTTTTAGATTCAAAAAATGTGATACTATTTGAAAGTTATATATGTTTTTCAATCAGTCTATCAATCAAGAATTTAGTTGTAATTCAAATAGAAAATGAATAATAATTATCTATTAAATTAAAAGTAAAGCATAATTCATATTGGTGGAAAGTTGGGAATATCCTTTAAAAACCCTTTTCATTTCATCAATTTTGGGTAAAAAAAAGGTCGTTAGCCACATGGGCCATCATATCACTTAGATATCGCCACTTTTTGGCCCATCATGATCTTGCACATATTGTGAATTGGGTTTATTTTGAACATAGAAGAACCCAGAAGAATACAATTAAGGATTTAGAAAGAAAATCTTCCTCAGAAAGAAATTTAGTCTTCTCTAGAAAATTTTCTTGTAGGTTTGAAAATTCTCGAGAAATTTCTTGTAAAATTAATTTGTGAGAATTTTATTGTTGTTTCTTCTTAAGATTTGTTGTCTGGACAAAGTTAAAAGATTCCTTTGTGATTTGGTTGATAAATTTGTCTATAGAATTTTCTCTGTAAATGGGCTTTCTAGTTGTTTTTGTAAATTTTTCTTCTAGATGACCTTTTTGAAAAGAATTTCCCCAATTAAAATTGTTGTTTAAAAGTTCTTTATATATAAATTATATATACATATATGTGCATATATATATCTATATATATATACCTATAAATATATATATATACAAAGTATTTATATATTTATTTATAAAGCACTAGTTATTGAATTGTCTAGTAAAAATCCTTGTAGCCATCCATACGGAGAACTTCCTTCTATCATTGGAGGTTTTACTTTATTTTTAAGTCAACATATAATGTTTTTGGTGGTGGTGTTATGCACACCTCATCGCACCCACTAATGGGAGGCGTGGTTACCAATGGTATCACCCTCCACATAAAAGTGGAGGGAGCACTACCTTTGGCAGCGCAAACCCATAAACATGGGTTGTCGGTTGTACGTAGGTACAGTCGGCGCCACATTTATTCTAGTGCCTTCTTACTTGTGAATCGCTTTCTTTTTAATTTTGATTTTTGTGATATTTATTATTTTTAATATATATAATATGTCTTATATATATATTTAGATTATATGTATATATGTATATATATATTAAATATTTATTTAGTATGTATTTGGATGTAATATTTTTTTTTTTAAACATTTAAACATATATTTATTGTATATATTTTGGCATATATATATAATTATATTTATATATGATTATAGATATAGATATATATATATATATATATATATATTCAATCTACATATATTTAAATATATAATTAATATTGTTTTCTAATTTAAAAATTGGTGCATGCAATATATGCACAAATAGAAGACTTGGTAGATTTAATCTTGAAGTAAAAATTATTATTCTATTAAAAGTAATCGAGGAAATTGAAATTAAGATAAGTTAGAATTTCCTTTCTCTGGTTGTTAAGGGCTTTAATTTAATTTAATTTTATCTTATTTACTTGGGCAATTTATTTACTATAAATCTACTAAAAGGCAGAAATTGGATTTAACATATCCAAAAAATAGTTAATTTCCAGTGTTATTGCCTTGGTTGTAATTTCCTCTGTTTACTTTTTGGGGAATTGGTTTAGGAATGTTATAAGTCTTCCAGTTGTGTTATTGATTTGGGGGTTTGAATTGTGTTAATGTCAGCCCATTTTGTTACCCTTGGTTAGTATGTTTGTCGTTATCAGTGATTACCCAGTTTCCATGAACAGGGAAGTGTTGCCCTAATGTCTTGAGTGGGGTGGTTTATGTAACTGAGGGTAATTTTTCCTAGGTGTTAGCAGATTAAATGCAACATATAAACCCCAAAGTAAATAATGGAGTGCAAATGAATAAATAAAAAATGAATGAAACAATCTCACCCAAGTTGTAACACCTCTTCAACCTTAGCCTGGGTAAGATGGTATTTTAATTTTGATTTAGCATTCTATATGTTATCATATTGAGATTAGACACTAATGATTATGCGATAGGTTATCATGATTAGTATTATGCTAGATTACATGCTAGTTATAATTGCTCTTGTATGATTATGGACTGGAAGGGTTGATGTCATAACACTCGTATTCGAGAGGCTTATGATATCATGACCACCTTCCTAATAATTGGTGTAGTTTCAGCTATATGATATATGTTATATGCACAGGTACTTTGACGTGTAATTGGAGTGATGCAGGTACTGAGTATCTACTACGCCTGGATTCACAGGCCTGAGTGTACTCCTATTCCTCGATGGTGGTAACTGGAGGTAGTCATACAGGCCAAATTTCCCCTACCCTAGTCCATTGTACATCATTAGTGTAGTGCACTCGTGTTGTCTTACCATTTGGTTACCTAACGGTAACATTCGGAGCACCCTTCAGTCATATGTTTTTTACCAGTATGTCTGCTTGAGGTATTTTGTCTTGGTTTCCATTAATCTTTATGTGACTATATTTTGGTAGTCATTATTATGATGTGTTTTCATTGGCATCTTTTTGTGGTTTCAATTATGGTATTTTATAGCATTTATTGATGAGAGATTTGAATGGTTTTATTCACGAAATTTAAATATGTTATTTTAATTTATTTTATTGATCATTCGAGTGAATGATACATTTCATTTTAAAATTTTAAGTGATTTTATTAATCCTTTTATGAGCTCTTATTATATTATTTAATCAATTGGGGAGCTTTAATGACTTATTTAATTAAATGATTTATTTCATTTTATTAATTTGAGAGTTTATAATTTGGGAAGGAAGATTTATTTAAAAATAAATAAAAATGGGCAGCTTGGTATTGGATATTTATTCTTTGTTTGAACCATTTTGGAGGATCATTATTTTGGGAAGAAGAAGAAACTTGTTGCTTGGAGAAAGTGTAATACCCCTTCGTTTTGATATATTGTGCGAACTATGTTGTTCCTCTCTATGCTTTAGTTTTGCTTTGTACTTGGACTATATACTTGATTTTAGTGGACCTTTGGGTTCCACTTGGTTGGGTGGAATGTGCACCTTACTCTGTTGGGTTTAGGAAAAAAAGAAAAAAAAAAAGAAAAAACAAAACAAAAACAAAAAAAAATGAAATGAAAAAAAGGTAGTTAAAAAATTATTAAAAAGAAAAAAAGGGTTAGGGCAGGCGAGTGGGGTCTCACGCCACTGCCACTCCCATGGGAGCAGAGTGGGGGAGCTGCACCCACTCCCCCGCCGTCCACGGCTTGTGTGAGCTACGCAGGCAGCAGCTGCCATAGTGGTGCCGATGTTGTTGGTGCCGCCCGCAGGGAACCGCGACGGCTCCTTCACAGCGGTGGTGCTGCCCTCTATAGCAACCAAAACCCCTCCTCTATTTTCTTTAATGGGGTTAATTATTTAGGGAATAATATTTGATTTAAATGGGAACTTGTTTTTAAGTGAATTTTGGGGACATGGGTAATGTCTTATTCATTCAAATGCTATTGTGAATGAAATGATTCTTTTTAAAGTGGTGTAATTGATTTCGTTGGTTTAACACATTGTTTAATAAATGCTAGTTCGGAAATGGGTTTAGTGAACCCAAAGTAGAATTTAATACCTGCCTTTGCATTGATCTACGTATGTATCATTGGGAAGTGTGGGTCTTCATGTTTAACAAGTCTTCCTGTTGGGATTTTAGTCTGTGGGTTGTCATACTATGTAGTCAACCATAGATGGCCTTGGGTAGTGCATAACCAGCTTGTTTGCCAGTTATCATGAACGAGAGTTTTGTTGAATGTATGTCATGGTTAGGGATGTGATATCCTTGCATAGGACTTGTGTACCTTTGGGTTGTGGAGTTGTTCCACGTGTCATCTTCGAGGAGTGGCTTATAACGGGGGCCGACACACAAAGTGGTGCTAGGATAACTCGTTGTAAGTTAGTTAATCCAGTGATAACTAAATTAAATGATTAGAGTATCATGTAGCATCAAACATTTAATAAGATAATTATGCCTCGCTCATGATCACAAGGGCTTGTAAAGACTTGGGTCGAGACAGGAAGGCCTGGAATGACAAGATTGTTATCTTGTCACCACGAAAGATAATTGATTCCGCATTGGTTTACATGAGGGGCTGGAAGTCGTTAGAGGTTAGTAGGAGAACTTGAGATGAGGGTCGGGACCTAGGAAGACTCACCAGGATAACCTATGTAACGATGTGATGACACTTCTCCTAGGTCAACAGTATGTTTGCGTCAGTGATGCAATTGATTAAGTAATTTCTGGAAGCATTGCAACCCTGTGATTAATTGTTGTTACTGTATTTATTTTAGTATGGTTATGTTAGCCTATGTCTAGTGGTAGACGTCCTTGGTTAGAGATTCGGGTTACTATCTCCTAGCACGAGGGGTGGACCTTTCGGTTCCCCTTGGTTGGGTGGAACATGCACCTTACTCCATTGGTTTTTCTCCTTGCTCGTGTGGATGAGACTTCCAGTTAGAGAGCTTGTGGTAGTTTCAGTTGTAGTCCTTTCTTGTTATCCTTTCCATTATTCATGTTATCATTACCCCTCTTGTTATCGAGGTGGAATTTTGTAATTTTAACCTTATATTATTGGTCTTGCCTCATTCAGGGAATGAGTTATTGTAACCTTATGGTTTATTGAATGGATTAATGGAATCAAAAGTCTTATCTTATGCTTTTTGTTATATCATCTTACTTGGAATGTATGTGTTAATTTATTGATTAAAAAATTGTCATAGTTTATATTCATGTTTGGTTGAGGTTCTATATAACCTTTGTGTTGTAACATTAGAGGTTGTTGCCATTAGTTATTTAACTTACTTATTAATTATCCTTTTTAACAATAAAAAAATTATTCCGTTTAAGTAGTTAAATGCAGCTTCCTCTAGGGTTGCGTGGTGGGGCATTACAGAAAGTGTAATGCCCCGTCACGCAACCCAAGATGAAGTTGCAATTTACTAAATAAACAAACCAATTTTTTTTTTTTAAAAGTATAATTAATATGCAAGATTCACTACACATTGCAACAACCTCTTAGGTTATGAGACTGAGGTTAATTAATAACCCACGAACAACATTAACAAAATGAACCCACAACATTTAAATACTTATGAAATGAATAACACATACATTCCATACAAGATAACTCATCAAAGAGAAATAAAGATACCATGAGATCTCTTTTACAATAAGGTTACAACACTCATTCCCCAAATGAGGTAAATCCAAAAGCATGAATACGTATTACAAATTCCACCTCAATAACCAAGAGGGGTAATAATAACAAGCTTACAGAATGAATAAGGCATAAAGATGACTAGATCCCACGAGCTCTCCAATTGGAAGTCTCGCCAACATGAACAACAAGTAAGTCCAACGGAGTAAGGTGCACACCACCCAACCAAGTGGAACCCAAAGGCCCACCCCCCGTGCTAGGAGATAGCAACAAGGTACCAAGACAAGACCAACTACCTCTAGACACAGGCAGAAACCAAACTGATTCAAACTGACACACGAATCACACAAGTACAACTCAATATCACACACCTACAACTCAATTACATCACAAGTACACCAAGTACAACACTAACAGGGTTACATTGCTTCCAAGTATAACAGATCAGGTATGTTAGGAAAACCGTACACAAACAGCCAAGTACCCACTACAGGGATACTATAACATCACTGACATGGATCACATTGCTTTAGATGACACTCGAAGAAACTCCTTCCAAACGTTACCCAATTTACCTCTCACGGCTCTGGCCCCTATCGGAAGTCACTCTCACTTTACAACACACATGCAAACCAATACCAAGGGAAGCCCAAGAACAAACAAACAGATCAGACGATCACTCCAACACTAGGAGGAAACATAAGTCAAGCCCTCTCCAAACACTGGATGAAATAAGAATAACAAAAGCACTCCTAACAAGGAGTCGCTATTCATATAAACCACTCCTTTCACAAGAGGTACAATGTATCCCCATTCGTGGAAACCGGGTAGAACATTGACACAACCTCAAGTACTAGCCAAGGAAATCACACAAGGTTGACCTCACAACAGCAGTAACTCCCAAACTCTAGGGTTCACTGGAAGACTTACAACCAATGACACTTAACCCATTACCTCAAACATGAACACAAAGGAATCAATCTCACAAGCATTTGCATGGAATAAACTAGCTTTGGATACCTTAAATCCACTTCCTTAATATAAATTAGTAGTTAATGATGCAAGGAGACTAATTAAACAACGCCTCTTTCAGGCAAGGGAAAAACAATTTAATCAAGGTATTTAATTCCCTAATTATAAATAATACTGAAATACTCCATCATTCCAAAACAGGTTGATGCTTGATACGACAACCCATCTAATTTAAACCCCTTCCGAAATTTTTAACAAACTAAAGACAAATTTAACACAAAAGCTAATACAAGAACACGAAGGAAGTAATCATTGACGCAAGTGAAATATCTACCTTTGGATATACTAAATCCATTTTCTTTTCAAAAGATCTCACAAACAAAGATACTAATTGTCTTCACAGATTAATAAACTAATACAATCAATTGGTTCAACCGTTGTAGCAAAGAGAAATACTAACTTAATAACTAACTCAATTCTCTCGACTACTTTAAAACCCAACATAATCCTTTAATTGCTTTTTCAATAATACGAAAAACAACATTTTAAACCAGCAATTTAAACATAACTACATCTTCTTCATATTTCCTAAATCCACTTCATTCAATAAAATTCAATAGATTGTTGTCATAATAAATCTGATTTACTAATGTCCCTTTTTGACATAAGGAGAGTTTTAAACTAATATTTAATTTCTCAATCACTGGTAATTATGAAAATAATTATATACTTGGTCATTTCAGACATACTACTTCACATCCCCTATTTCTACTTTCTGAAGTAATTCATTTAAACATTAATTAATTTCTCTAATAAATATATTATCTGAAATCAAATAATTGTCCTTTCCCAAAATAAAATGTTTTAACTCAATCCACTAATACGATTATTGCACCTGATTTATAATTTTCTCATTTAAATCTAAATCAAAAAAGTAATTTGAACTGTTGAACTATTGAACTTAAATTTAAGTTTCACAATTACATTTAGCGTCAACATCATATAAAGTTATATTTTAATATATATGTATTTGAAAATCTATAGCCATATATTAAAATAAATGACACAACTAAATATTTAAAATTCTAATGGTTCGTCTATTAACAAATTATGTTAACACAATTTATTCTTTTCCAACTATATCATCTTAATTCCGTTATCTTTGCTATAACCTAGGATCAAGTATTTAATTTTCCCTTATTTGCAATTAATAATAATTAAATAACCTTTACCCCTTCAATTTGAAATAAATCATTTAAGAAAATTATCTACAACTCTTTTGAAAATAAATCATCTAGAAATTAATTAATCATGATTATAAAAATATATTATCCTTAATCCCGATGCTAACCTTTTCAAATAATATATTCTGACATAAAATTCCATAATTTGACTATAACATCACTGACATAAAGTTTTCTCTAATAATTTACCTATGCCATTAATTAATTTCCCTTAACATATATATATAATATTCCTATATTATAAAATATAATATTCAAAATATTATTTAATAATATTTTAATATTATAAAATATTATTTAATAATATTTTAATATTATAAAATATTATATTAAAATATTATATTTTAATTTAGTTATTATTCTTTTTTTGTTAAATCCCCAAATGAAAACATGGCACACATTTTCAATGGTTCCCGTGCTGCATTTTCATTGTTGCAAGGGTCGGCGGCGGCCGGATTTTTTCTGGGAGGGCGGCATACTTTGATGAAAGTGGCCACGTTAAACCCACTATCGAACCCATAACCTGGGCCGACTGTGGGTAACATAGTCGGCTCCCCTAAGGGCGTCGGCTGTGTTACACACAGCCGAGCCGAAGGCAGGGCGCGGCCGGCGAGGACAACAGAGCTGGGGACTGTGTGGAGGCTTGGCCTGCACAGTCGTCCCATGTATGGGGGCGACGGTGGGGGCAGCGCCTCCTACAGTCCCGCCCAACACAAATAAAAATGAAACCCTAGTTTGATACTGCGGATTTTGACTTCGCCGAATGGCGATTTCCCAGCATAATTTAAATTTTGAATAATTTATGTATATATAAATTATATATATATATATGTTTGTATATATGTTAATCATATATGCATACTTATATATGTATATATAATATATATATATATATATATAAATAAATAATTTCAATAGAACAGTTAAATTGGAGAACCAGAAGATACTCAAATTTCACAAAGATTTTAACAAATAATATTTTCAAATAGATTTCACAAACAAAATTCTCAATTTTTTTTGTATAGAGAAAAGAAAGAACAAGTTGTAGGGATTCTAACATGGATTTAATCTTGCAATCAAATAAGGTTTAAATCAATAATTTCCAAACACCAAATCAAATTGTGAATCATTTTCAAAATGAACTACATATAACAAGAAGAAAACCTGTTTCAGAAGATTGAGAGATTGGCCAAATGGTGCAAGCCTTCTCCTCAGATCCAAGTTCCTTCCCCTTCTCTGAAGTCCAACTGGTTCTAGAAGTTTGATAAGATCCAAAAAGGGTGGCATGATTCCTCTTCAAAATCCATTTCCTCCATGTAAATCCAAAACCCCCAAAAAACCAAAAATTCTTCCCTTCTCCATTTTTTTCAGTTTTTTTTCATCCCCAAAAATTTCTCTCCCCAAAACCAATTAGTAGCCAAACAGAAAATATCTCCTCAAACCCTAAAGTCAAAATTTTGAATATAACCCTAATTTGCAATTTTCCTTTTTCTAATTTCCAAAAATAACATTTAACATTTTCTTAAATTTTCAATTTAATTTCAATTCAAGAAAAACTATAATTACCAAAATGCATAAATAACTTCATTTCAACATAATTAATTTAAATAAAATAATAAAATAAATCAAATCCAAGATTTAATTATTTTATTAATTACATTAAATTAATCCATACATAAAATAACACTTTCTTAAATTTTCAATTTAATTTTAATTCAAGAAAAACTATAATAACCAAAGTGCATAAGTAACTTCATTTTGAGATAATTAATTTAAATAAATTAATAAAATAAATCAAATCCATGATTTAATTATTTTATTAATTACATTAAATTAATCCATAAATAAAATAACATTTGGCACAATATAATCGGATTAATGAAATCAACAATTTAACCACATAGTCATTTATTTAACTTTTCTAACTTGCAATATAATAAGATCAAAGCAAGAGAACAATAACATTTAATTCCACAGATCCAGACAAAACCGACGACACACACAAGACTAGGGTGATGGCTTGACACGAGAAACCTAGCTAATATCTCCCAATCAACTGCCATTGGCAATGTACATGCTCAGACCTATGAAACCAGGTGGAGTCAGTGTCTTGTACCTATCAACCTTCGAACAATAAAATATTGTACATGTATATCTACATCATAGAAAACACACCGTGAAGAGAGAATCACAAAATCGTAGGGCGCTCACAAGCGAGTGATGCAATCTCATCCCCTTCACCCATACAGTACTACCAACTGACAAATCTAACATCAATAATATAATCCAACCATAAACATCATTAATTCAAATATTTTCTATGCTAATCTAAGCATGTCATAATGATAACATCTGAATAATATACCACCACATCAAAGTATAACAAGCACATCATTATGCAGACAATGATCAATTAGAAATCGAGTACCACAGTCCAAGCACTAACAGGTAACACAACATAACCAACAGGACACTGTTCGATCAAAATAGCAAAACGGAGGGGTCTTACATCCTCCCCCCCTAGGGTCAGGCTTACTCTTGGAAGCCTGCAAAACACCTAGTGCAAACTCCATACAATCACAGAAGGCCAAGGGTTCCAAACTGAACCACTCCAAACCTCAACATAAAAACAACAACTCGAGCCATAAACAACTCGACCAAGTACACTGCCAGTCCATACAAGCTAACATGGTGAAACAACCACCATTCCAAGTCTCCAAAGCATAAGACCATGGATTAACACACATAATACATGAATGAACCAATACACATCATCGAAAATCAACACCAGGCTACACAAGGGTCCATCCGGACACCGAAAAGCAGCATAACAATCCATGGTAGAAGGATCCATGGACCGAGAACCAATAACCAGATCATAAAAGCCATAAGCCATAAGCCAAGAGCCAAAAACCATCTCACATACAATATCTCTCAATCAGTGGCTTGATGGTGTTAGGTCATACATAAAGTGAAACCATCCAATCAAGACCACCATGACCTATCTCTTGTTGTGTAAGGAGATTAGCCTCCAAGAGATAATCATCACACATAGGTAAGTAGTGGGTCTAGCTATATAACAGCCTCCCATACTCCCATCCTCTAGGTTTCCTTTGTCTACTTCCTCGTACACACTCACCAAGTTCGTCTCATACGTCCTTGGAGAGGAATTCACAATATAACATATGACCAACATCGAAAACACAATGATAACAAGCTTAGCCACCAAGTTCATAAAGAAAAGAAACTTAAAGTTCAATTTCAACAATAAGGCAATAATGCGCATAATTTCAACACTGAATCAAATATATAACCACCAGGGTTATAAGAAAATAAGATCGCAAGTTGTGACTAAACCTTCACAATCAAATATAACAAAGTGTCGGCCCTCACAATCAACTGAAAAATCATCACTAACCAAAAGAAAGTTCACAATCTTTAAAATTGCACTGTACAACACTGTGTGACTAGATACTAGCCACTAACAAGGAAGGAGGAAACAACGTCAGACTATTGCGATAGTCCCTCATGTGGTGCGGAGTAAAAATGCCAACCACATGGCATAGGGGTACTCCTCAACTACACCCTGCATTGTGTCCACACACAGCATAGTCATATGCCAGCCAGAACAAGGCACGTACTGGTCATATGCCACATGGCAGAATGTTTGTGGCTTCATGGAAGTAGGCAAGCGCAGAACACTCCCCGCATAGCGATACCTCATGGAGAAGGAAAACGCAGGTAATCACTGAAGCCAAAGGTATACATGGCTAGGATCAACTCATATGCTACTCGACCAACATGGTCAAGGTAACCATGAGTATCCCTCTACAAGTGTTTGAGGCCCCATCATGCTCATCGCACAAGTAGGCTATCAAAGAAAATCTCATAATGCACCTTCACGTGTCTAGCACGTGGCATTATGTAACACGAAATCATCACCATCACTATGTCGGAACATGAGTGGGGTGTGGCATCGTATCCAGTACATCATGTCGAAACACAAGTAGGATATGGTATAAATACATGATGCAATATGATGACATCACTATGGGGCTTCGAGTCTCACCTCTCATACAGACGAGGTTTACTCACCATGCCAGATCGACACCTCCACGGACGTCCAAGCATAGCTAACATACCTACGCTACTGTACTCAAATCTGTGTGGATTAGGTTAACACTTATGGATCAAGTATGATGATCCATTATAAGGGAAAGTAGTGACTAAGTTTCCTTGGAATTGGTTGAGCTAAGACGCTCTGCGTCGTGATATGTGTACGCTGGACACTCCACCCAAAGAACTTAAGGCGGCTACTATCCCGTTACGGATTGAAGATCTAGAGAACCAAAAGAAGAAGAAATACTCTTGGTCACTCTTTATATAAGTTTCAACTACACCTGGGCTGGCCCTCAATCGGGTAACAAACATGCACACACACCTAATAGTAGGGTAACTCCCACAACAAGGTGTAACTTTTCCTCAAGGATGGGTACCAAGTATCACCATCACATGGATACACAAAGCAAGTACGGGGTATTCACAGCTCACAAACAAGATACAATTACTGGTTTATTACATTTACAAGGGTACAACAAAAAATGAAATCCCATATGAGCATCCAGTACATAACTCATGAGATACATGACAAAACTTTCAAACCATAACCTTTTATCAGGTTACCTTCACGCTACTCTTTTCCACAGAGTATGTCATGTTAACATAAAAGCCATGAACAAGTGATCACATAACAATTTCACTAACAGGTTCACAGAGACAACACAGTGGGCACAAATGTTCCCAGAGAACCTAGTGTATCAACCTGAGGCTCTGATACCATGTGTAACGCACCGTCACGCAACCCTAGAGGAAGTTGCAATTTACTAAATAAATGAACAAATTTTTCTTTTTAAAAAGTATAATTAATATGCAAGATTCACTACACATTGCAACAACCTCTAAGGTTACGAGACTGAGGTTACTTAATAACCCACGAACAACATTAACGAAATGAACCCACAACATTTAAATACTTATGAAATGAATAACACATACATTCCATACAAGATAACTCATCAAAGAGAAATAAAGATACCGTGAGATCTCTTTTACAATAAGGTTACAACACTCATTTCCCAAATGAGGTAAATCCAAAAGCATGAATACGTATTACAAATTCCACCTCAATAACCAAGAGGGGTAATAATAACAAGATTGCAGAATGAATAAGGCATAAAGATGACTAGATCCCACGAGCTCTCCAACTAGAAGTCTCGTCAACATGAACAAGAAGGAAGTCCAATGGAGTAAGGAGCACACCTCCCAACCAAGTGGAACCCAAAGGCCCACCCCCCGTGCTGGGAGATAGCAACAAGGTACCAAGACAAGACCAACTACCTCTAGACATAGGCAGAAACCAAACTGATTCAAACTGACACACGAATCACACAAGTACAACTCAAGATCACACACGTACAACTCAACTACATCACAAGTACACCAAGTACAACACTAACAGGGTTACATTGCTTCCAAGTATAATAGATCAGGTATGTTAGGAAAACCGTACACAAACAGCCAAGTACCCACTACAGGGATACTATAACATCACTGACATGGATCACATTGCTTTAGATGACACTCGAAGAAACTCCTTCCAAAGGTTACCCAGTTTACCTCTCACGGCTCTGGCCCCTATCGGAAGTCACTCTCACTTTACAACACACATGCAAACCAATACCAAGGTAAACCCAAGAACAAACAAACAGATCAGATGATCACTCCAACACTAGGAGGAAACATAAGTCAAGCCCTCTCCAAACACTGGAGGAAATAAGAATAACAAAAGCACTCCTAACAAGGAGTCGCTATTCATATAAACCACTCCTTTCACAGGAGGTAAAACGTATCCCGGTTCATGGAAACCGGGTAGAACATTGACACAACCTCAAGTACTAACCAAGGAAATCACACAAGGTTGACCTCACAACAGCAATAACTCCCAAACTCTAGGGTTCACTGGAAGACTTACAACCAACGACACTTAACCCATTACCTCAAACATGAACACAAAGGAATCAATCTCACAAGCATTTGCGTGGAATAAACTAGCTTTGGATACCTTAAATCCACTTCCTTAATATAAATCAGTAGTTAATGACGCAAGGAGACTAATTAAACAACACCTCTTTCAGGCAATGGAAAAACAATTTAATCAAGGTATTTAATTCCCTAATTATAAATAATACTGAAATACGACATTTACTCCATCATTCCAAAACAGGTTGATGCATGATACGACAACCCATCTAATTTAAACCCCTTCCGAAATTTTTAACAAACTAAAGACAAATTTAACCCAGAAGCTAATACAAGAACACGAAGGAAGTAATCACTGACGCAAGTGAAATATCTACCTTTGGATATACTAAATCCATTTTCTTTTCAAAATATCTCACAAACAAAGATACTAATTGTCTTCACAGATTAATAAACTAATACAATCAATTGGTTCAACCCTTGTAGCAAAGAGAAATACTAACTTAATAACTAACTCAATTCTCTCGACTACTTTAAAACCCAACATAATCCTTTAATTTCTTTTTCAATAATACGAAAAACAACATTTTAAACCAGCAATTTAAACATAACTACATCTTCTTCGGATTTCCTAAATCCACTTCATTCAATAAAATTCAATAGATTGTTGTCATAATAAATCTGATTTACTAATGTCCCTTTTCGACATAAGGAGAGTTTTAAACTAATATTTAATTTCTCAATCACTGGTAATTATGAAAATAATTATATACTTGGTCATTTCAGACATACTACTTCACATCACCTATTTCTACTTTCCGAAGTAATTCATTTAAACATTAATTAATTTCTCTAATAAATATATTATCTGAAATCAAATAATTGTCCTTTCCCAAAATAAAATGTTTTAACTCAATCCACTAATACGATTATTGCACCTGATTTATAATTTTCTCATTTAAATCTAAATCAAATCAGTAATTTGAACTGTTGAACTATTGAACTTAAATTTAAGTTTCACAAATACATTTAACGTCAACATCATATAAAGTTATATTTTAATATATATGTATTTGAAAATCTATACCCATATATTAAAATAAATGACACAACTAAATATTTAAAATTCTAATGGTTCGTCTATTAACAAATTATGTTAACACAATTTATTCTTTTCCAACTATATCATCTTAATTCCGTTATCTCTGTTATAACCTAGGATCAAGTATTTAATTTTCCCTTATTTGCAATTAATAATAATTAAATAACCTTTACCCCTTCAATTTGAAATAAATCATTTAAGAAAATTATCTACAACTCTTTTGAAAATAAATCATCTATAATTTAATTAATCATGATTATAAAAATATATTATCCTTAATCCCGATGCTAACCTTTTCAAATAATATATTCTGACATAAAATTCCTTAATTTAACTATAACATCATGATATAAAATTTTCTCTAATAATTTACCCATGCCATTAATTAATTCCCCTTGATATATATAAACATATAATATTCCTATATTATAAGATATAATATTCAAAATATTATTTAATAATATTTTAATATTATAAAATATGATATTAAAATATTATATTTTAATTTAGTTATTATTATTTTTTTTTTTAATAAAAAATCCTCAAATGAAAACAGGGCAAGTAATTTTTCATTGATCCCCGTGCCACATTTTAGGGCACCATAAGCTTTGGCCGCATGTTTTCCTTGTTGCAGGGTCAGCGGTGGCAGTGGCCATGTTCGGCCACAGCCGAACCCATACCTTGGGCCGACTGTGGATAACACAGTCGGCTCCCCTAAGGGCGCCGGCTGTATTACACACAGCCGAGCTCAAGGCAGGGCGCGACCGGTGGTTTAAGGGTATTAGGGGCTGCGTGGAGGCTCGGCCTCCACAGCCGTCCCCTGTATGGCGGCGGCGGTGGAGGCAGCGCCTCCCGTAGTCCCCCCAAATACAAACTAGAAAAAATGAAACCCTTCTTTTATAAACTGCGAGTTTTGATTTCGCCCATGGCGATTTCTCCAAAAAAATATAAATTTCAAATAAATTATATGTATATATTTTATATATATATATGTCTGTATATATGTTAATCATATATGTATGCATATATATGTATATATAAAAAATATATATATATAAAATAATTTCAACAAAATAGTTTAATTAGAGAAGTTTTTTCCAAAACAAACATTTACAGATAGACTTATAAAATTTCCAAAAAACCCAATTTTCACAAGGATTTTAACAATTAAATTTTCAAATAGATTTATCAAATAGAATTCTCAATTTCTAGCATGGAGAAAAGAAAGAACAAGCTATAGGGATTCTAACATGGATTTAATCTTGCAATCAAATAATATTTAAATCCATAATTTCCAAACAGCAAATCAAATTGTGAAACATTTCCAAAATGAACCAAATTTAACAAGAAGAAAACCTGTTTCAGAAGATTTGAGAGATTGGCCAAATGGTGCAAGCCTTCTCCTCAGATCCAAACTCCTTCCCCTTTCCCAAAGTCCAACTAGTTCCAGAAGTTTGATAAGATCCAAAAAGGGTGCCATGATTCCTCTTCAAAATCCATTTCCTCCATGCAAATCCAAAACCCCCAAAAACAGAAATTCTTCCCTTCTCCATTTTTTTCATTTTCTCCACCACAATTTTCCCCAAAAACCAATTAATAGCAAAATAGAAAATATCTCCTCAAACCCTAAAGTCAAACTTTTGAAAATATCCCTAATTTCCAATTTTGCCTTTTTCTAATTTCCAAAAATAACATTTAACATTTTCTTAAATTTTCAATTTAATATCAATTCAAGAAAAACTATAATTACCAAAATGCATAAATAACTTCATTTCAACATAATTAATTTAAATAAATTAATAAAATAAATCAAATCCAAGATTTAATTATTTTATTAATTACATTAAATTAGTCCATACATAAAATAACACTTTCTTAAATTTTCAATTTAATTTTAATTCAAGAAAAACTATAATAACCAAAGTGAATAAATAACTTCATTTTGAGATAATTAATTTAAATAAATTAATAAAATAAATCAAATCCAAAATTTAATTATTTTATTAATTACATTAAATTAATCCATAAATAAAATAACATTTTGCACAATATAATCGGATTAATGAAATCAACAATTTAACCACATAGTCATTTATTTAACTTTTCTAACTTGCAATATAATAAGATCAAAGCAAGAGAACAATAACATTTAATTCCACAGATCCAGACAAAACCGAGGACACACACAAGACTAGGGTGATGGCTTGACACGAGAAACCTAGCTGCTATCTCCCACTCAACTGCCATTGGCAATGGACACGCTCAGACTTGTGAAACCAGGTGGAGTCAGTGTCTTGTACCTGTCAACCTGCGAACAATAAAATATCGTACATGTATATCTACATCATAGAAAACACACCGTGAAGAGGGAATCACGAAATCGCAGGGCGCTCGCAAGTGAGTGATGCAATCTCATCCCCTTCACCCATACAGTACTACCAAATGACGAATCTAACATCAATAATATAATCCAACCATAAGCATCATTAATTCAAATATTTGCTATGCTAATCTAAGCATGTCATAATGATAACATCTGAATAATATACCACCACATCAAAGTATAACAAGCACATCATTATGCAGACAATGATCAATTAGAAATCGAGTACCACAGTCCAAGCACTAACAAGTAACACAACATAACCAACAGGACACTGTTCGATCAAAATAGCAAAACGGAGGGGTCTTACAGAAAGAGGAGAAAACCCTAGGTTTGGATAGAAAAATTGGAGGGGAGAAACATGGAGATTGTTGGGAGAAGAAATTTTGGGCAGTTGTTTGTTGAATTCGACATTCTATCTTCTCCTTGCTTTTTGATTTTGGAGTCCAATCGTGTCTTACATGTATTGCTTTCTTTCATTTCCATTTTAGGAAGCCTTGAGGTATTTTTCTATATGGTGCTTGAATCCTTGAATTTCTTGTGATATAGAATGTCATTTAGTTTGGCAAAGGTACACTTACATTTTCTTATGGCAGCTTGTTGTCCCTGTTCATTTTTGTGCATTCTTGGGGTTTGGATAATGGATGCTTTGGATCATATTGATGCTGTGTAGTTTTCTTGTATGATGATTTTTTTGTGAATGCTAGTAAACCTGAAATGAGTTTTTGTTAAATTCAAGTTTCAAACACTTTCATTTTTTGATGTTTTTTTGTCCAGCTTGTTTACAGACATTTTCTCTTGTTGCTTCTTAGATTTCTATTAAAAATTTAAACTAAAATTGGATTTAATGTCCAAATGCCCATATCTCAATTGGGTCTTCATTACATTTTTATTCTATGCAATTTCATTTTTTATCTAATTTGTGTCTACTTGTAAAATGACGTTTTTCTTTCGTGAATCTATTGTGTGGCCATATTTTGGTTGTCAGTGTTATGATGTGGTTTCAAGGAATCTTTTCATAGTTTTAAAATATGGAATTTTATGGTGTTTTATTGATTTAGAGTGTTATATCCTTGAAATTTTGAATATCATTTTAATTGATTTTATTAATCCTTTCATGGGCTCTTATAATCTTATTTAATCATTTTGGAGAGCTTGTGTATTTTATTGATTGGATTTAAATGATCATGTTGTGTGTGTTATTGTGAATGTTGGATATGAAGAGTTTCTAAATTAATTAAATGGGAGAGAGTTAATAGCTTGTTTATTGAAATGATTTATTGCATTTTATTATTTTGAGAGTATGTATAATTTGGGAGGAAGATTTATTTTTATTTTTATTTTTAAAAAAAAGGAAATTGGGCAACTTTGCCCTTGATATATATTTTGTTTTGAAATTTTTGGGGCATTATTCATTTTTGGGGAAGAGAAGAAGAAATTGCTCTATTTTGGAAGGAGAAAGGAAACCCTAGGTTTTGGACAACAAAATGGAAGGGGAGAAACATGGAGATACTTGGGAGAAGAAAATTGTGGGCAGTTGTTTGTTGGTTTCAACATGCCATCTTCTCAATGCTGCTCTATTTTGGAGTCTATCCGAGCCTTCTCTCATTTCCATTTTGGGGCAGCCTTGAGGTATTTTTCTGTATGGTTCTTGAATCTTTGAATTTGTAGAGATATAGATTGTGGTTTAGCTTGAGAAAAGTATGCTTGCATTTCCTTATGGTAGCTTGATTTCTCTCTATTCATTTTGTGAGTTCTTGAGGGCTGGATAATGGATGCTTTGAATCATATTTCTGCTATGTATTTTCCTTGTATGACATAATTTTGTGCATGCTAGTAATTCTAGAATGGGTCGATTAAAAAATCTAATTTTTGGGCTCATATATTTACTTCTGTTTTTGCCCAAATTGTATTAAACGTTTTTTTTTTTTTTTAGTTGCTACTCTTAAACCAATTGTTATGATTGTGAAAGAAGGTGGATTCCATGTCCACATGCCCATACCTCACCTGGGTTTTTGTTAGATTTTAATTCTAAGCATTTCCACTTTTTGACCAAAATTTGAGCCATGCTTAAAATGATATTTTTCATTGATGCTCATTTACCGCTTGATAAAAATGTAAAATGAAATTGGATTCCATGTAGAAATGTTGAAATATAAACTAAATCGTTGTCCGATTTTTAATCCAGACACTTTTTTATATGTTTTGCCAACCATGCTAAAAAGATGTTTTTTCCAAACAACACCTTATCTCGGGTCATAAAATTGAAAATTAAATATGGAATCTACTTAGGAACCTATAAATCTAAACTGGGTTGTTGCCCTATTTTAGATCTAGGCACTTTTATCTTTTACGAAATTTCCATGCCTCCTTCTCATAATTTGGAATGATAGATGAAGCTATGTTTTGTGCCATTTCCACTTGATAGATCTTATATGATTTCATAGTGATTTTTTTGGGAATATTGAATGAGGTTATTATTGATTATATTAGTGGTTTCTTTTATGAAGTTAACGGTGAATATTTGAATGTTTCTCATCTGCCTGTGGGTGTATGAGATCAGTTGTTTAAATGATTTCATAGCAATGTTTGCTTGGTGGTGTTAAATGGTTTCAATAATGGTTTTAATGGTTTTTTTCATTGTCTCATATTTTCTTTGGGATTTCTCATTGGTTAAACAAGATGGAGTGAAACAATTATAAGATAAAGACTCCTCGTGCATAGCCTTGAGAACTTGGAAAGGTGAAGGATGCACTCAAGAAGGCCTATCCACCTATAGGGTGTTGAGTTATGCATCTACGAGGTGTTCATTTGGAAATGGTTGAGTCCCTCCATCCATTTTTTTCTCTTGATATTGTATTTTGTAGTCTTGAGTAGTTCCCATTATGTATGGTATGAGCATCTCCATGTTGTTACATTGGCCTTATGCATTGTACCTTGTTTTGTTGTGTCTAGTGTGTTTGTTGGCCACATGTCACCCTTGCCTTGTTGTTTCTATTTGGGCCTTATGACTACCTCCGAGCACGGTGGGGTGGTCTCTCTGGAGTCCACATGGTAGGGAGGCATTGCCACCACCATTGGGGACCGGCATATAGGTTTTGGAATACCAGTTAGAGTGGATCTCTCTCTCTCTCTCACTCTCATATTTATTTATCATATTATACTCATGTACATGCCTTTGAGTATTTATCTTATCTGATGTTGTATCATGATCATGGAAATTCTATTGTATTAATACCTCTTCCGTTATGCACATTGTATTCTCTTGTGAAGTTGTAATCATGTAGATTAATGAGAAGAAATGTGATGTTTAATATTTTGTTTATGGGTTCCGGTGTTGGTATTGAAATCCTTCGTATTATGAAGATTATTATTAGTTTTTCTTTCCTTAATTTTCATGTAAATACTTGAATTATAAATGTGTGTCTTCCTTCATGCTTTTGTTTGCTTAGGTTCTAGAGCATCGAAGCCTTCTGTTGTTGTCTTGTATATTGCAGCAACAAGTTCCGGAGCATCGGGCTCTAGAACAGTAGGTTCCAAAGCATCAGGTTCCAGAACAACAGATTCTAGAGCATCGGGCTCCAAGAATAGTAGTTTCGGAGCATCGGGTTCCATAACTGCCAAGAACTGTAGGTTCCATAGTATCGAGCTCTAGAACTGCAGGTTCCGTAGTATTGGGCTCCAGAACTGTAGGTTCTGTTGCAGAGCAGCAAGTTCCGGAGCAAATCTCTAGATCTATCATTTTTTCTCTTGTTTGGATTTTCTCTGGAGGGTGGATTAGTCCTCTCCTTTGAGATGTCCTTTAGGTTACATTTGGCCATGTTTGTTATCATTTTATCAAATCGGTAATTAACTTTATGTGTATGTTATTCTTTATGTTTAGAAAAAATAAATTCTTGTCCTCTTTTGGCTCTTAACCTTCAGGGTTGCATAGCGGGATGTTACACAAGTTCTTCATTCTCCATGGCTAACCTCCATTACACCTTCTAACTTGCTGAAAGTATGAGATTGCCCTCATATTTATGATGAGCAATCTAAGATTATGACTATTCCTAAACAAGTGTTGAAGGATTCAAATGATTATGCAAGAGAAGTTAAATCCTACATGCAAATTAATTAACTAAATGAAAAAGACAAGAAAATGCAAGACTTAACAATTGCAAGATACAGGATTTGCAAGAGTTTTCAAGATTTTCTAGATGCCAAAATGAGGACAAAATTGCCATTTTATAGAAAAATGCAATTTTGGATGAATGGACAAGATTGAAGATTGAGGAGTGCCCTAGAATCAATGGTCAAGATTCAAAATAACAACCCCTTAATTAGGGATAGGGCAACTTTAGGGTGAAATTCAAAATGAGTGGACAAGATTTAATTTTAGAAATTATATCAATGAAAGAGAATATGTGTGACAGTGAGATAAGATTTAGTAAGTAGAAAAAGAATTAGTTAAAAAATCAAGTCATTTTGGAAATTACTTAATTTGTGGAGGGAAATGTCATTTTGAATTTAATATTTCAATTTACTTGAAGAGAGAGAAATTTAAATAAATTGCTTTTATTTAAATTTGGAAATGAATTAAAATGAGACAATTAAATAATTAGTTTTTAATTATTTAGTTGTGGAAGAAGTGGGTTAATAATTAAATAAAATGTGGGAGACTTATTTAATTATGAGAAGACCTTAATATTATAGACATATTTAAATAAAATTAATTTATTTAAATAATCAAGCGTGAATAGTGGATTAAATAAATTTAATAATTTATTTAATTAAAAGAGGACTTTAGACATTAGTGGTGTATTTAAATAAATGTGCTTTATTTAAATAGTCAAGAAGAATAATAAGAGGGATGAATTAATTAAATAACTAGTCATTATTTAATTAATAGTTAAATTTGGTCAGAGGGACATAATCAAATTATGTTTTAGAGGAATTGATGAAAAATTTTAGTTCCTAGGCCTAGGTCAATTTTATGTGTCTACATTTTTCCCCTTTTTGTCATAATGCAGTTTATCATGTTATGGAAAAGAAAACAAGTCAAAGATATGC
The DNA here is from genome assembly GCA_007115665.2 of Sequoiadendron giganteum. Lineage (NCBI taxonomy): Eukaryota > Viridiplantae > Streptophyta > Pinopsida > Cupressales > Cupressaceae > Sequoiadendron > Sequoiadendron giganteum. Next base: position 327,098,911 of record CM021110.1, read on the forward strand.
CCAGCGAAGATACGGATTGCCTATGCCCCCTCGAATTTTTTTTCAAATTTTGGCTCGGGGTTAGAAAACTTTGGAAAGTGTCTCGATAAGATAAATGGATGCCCCAAAAAAAAATGGCACAATTAGTTTTGAAAACAGAGGACGTTCAGATACCAAAAACATTGGTCAAAGGTAGGTAAATGAGCCTCTAGTACAAGCCCAAAAGGAAAAACCCTAATTTTCAACCTAGAAATAGGTTTGAAAAGGCAATCTACTTGTCAATTTCATATTTTCTAGTTAGAAAATTTGGAGAGTAGAGCACAAGGAGAAGATGGTGGTTCTCATGGCAGAGCACTACAACTACTGAGTGAGGACCTTCCAAGGACCCGAGGCCGCTGAGGCACCAGTAATTACCCCTTCCCGACTTTCATTTTCTCAATTTTAGTGCATTAATTAGGGTATAGGGGAGAAAAACATATGCATTGTGACGTAAGTGCATTCGGGTAAACCACAAATTCTATTGTGTTCGACACATTTGTTGTGTCATGATGCAAGTGCAATGGATGGGCAAGGTTTAGGTTTAAAATGACACAAATGCTAGGATATGAGACACAACTATCAAAATGCAATGCAATTGAGCCAACACGTGACACAAGTGCAATTTTGTGACGCATTTGCAACACCAAATGATGCAATTGTTATGAAATGATGCAATTGGCATATAAAATGATGCAATTGATATAGAGTGTTGTAATTGTGAACTAGGATGATGCAAGTGCTGGAATGTGATGCAAGTGCGAAATGCAGCGATGCATATGGCTTAGCGTGATGCAATTATAGTCAACATGATGTAGTTGACATTGACCAAGGTTAACTAGAGTTGACTTAGTGTAGACTCATTTTTTCAGATACATTTTTAATAATAAAAATAATAATAATGCTTTGTAATGCTAATCCATGTGTGCTAACCCTCATTTTTGTGTTTGCAGAAATGACTAGTGCCCATTTACACATGCAAGTTTATACCTATGACATATGCCTTTAGAGATCAGTTGTGAAATGGTGAGTGAAGATGGCTGATGCGATTAAGTCTCTATTATGTCACCTACATGCCCATTATTCGGGCAAACAAGGGATTTCTTAAACCAAAAATGCGAGTGGTGGCACTTAGAGACATGTTCCTTTCACCTACCCACATGAGAAGCCATTGTGACCTTGAAGGATGTATACAAGATAATTTGCATCCCGATTAGTGGGGACTGAGTATTCTATGATCTGCATAGAGGGTGATAGGCCCTGGTAGAGATGTATGATGTCATGGATGATGGTGGTTTAGGTATACATGGGTATGAGATTTGTTGGGAGTTTGTGGTGGAGCACTATCCTCAGTGGGATGCCATGTTGATGACTTTGATCATCGAGGTCCTAATACCATATTTTCGTAGGCACATATTCCCAATAGGATGGGGGGATGTTCTGGTGTGGATGTATATGGATAGGATTGTATTTTCTTGGGGGTCATCTTTGTTGGGCATGCCATATGACCAGCTCCATGAGGTTGTATATCAGGAAGGTCAAAGTACCAGTTGTGGTACTACTTTATTGATGATCTAGGAATGGGAGCACATTCTCATTTTCATTCCATCAGTTTAGATTTAGTAGCTAGGTGAGGGTATGCCCTATGTGTATCTATATGCAAGTTTAGTTACCCAAACCCGGGTAGGAGATATAGGGTACTGGCACCACAAGATTGATACATTGATGAGTTTTTTGTGGAGGCCTTTCAAATATTGTGCCTAGTGGCCAGATGAGGATGGACACCTTTCCTCGTGTCAATAATTTAGATATTTGATTGGTCATATTGTGCAGAGTCAAAGGATCATTGAGATTTACATTCCCCAATGGGCACTAAGACACTTTGGAGAAGAGTAGGGTGTGCCTATGGGGACGGCCCAATATGCACAATCATCGAGAGAGACCATGTGGTGGCTGCCTATAGAAGTGCCCTTGGCAAAGCAACAAATTGATGGGTTGGTTGTGCAGTAGTGGGGATGGAGAGGAGGGCCAACAAATGGCAAGACATTGGTTGAGTATGACACATAGTGGAAGATTCATAGGCCTATTCCCTTGATAGATCCAGATGGTCCTGCATTGATTGATCTATGATCAGTCATTCCACAAGTGCAAAGGGGAGGATGGGGAGGGAGAGATGGTGGCCGAGGGGATGGTGGGAAAGGTGGCGGAGATGATGGAGGTGGCGGAGGTGGTGGAGGGGATGATGAAGGTGGTGGTGATGGTAGGGGTGGTAGGAGGAGGACGAGGGGTGATGAAGGGAAGAGGTAGACCAAGAGAGTGAGACATCGGGTGGATAGAGCACCATTGTCAGCCATCAGGGAGGAGGGTGAGGTCTAGAGCATCTAGGCAGGCAAGAGTTAGAGGGTTAAGAGGGGGAGGTAGACGTTAGAGCAGAGGAGGAGGCAGAGGTCAGAGTAGAGGGGAAGGGGTCAGGAGAGGAGGATATTTTTGCATAGCACTACCCACTAGACATTGATGTGGAGGAGGTTGCAATAGAGAAGGAGATAGATGAGGAGGATGAGGAGGGGGAGGATGAGGTAGAGAGGAGGTTGAGGGAGATGATGATCGAGGGTGAGGAGGAGTGTGACAGGCAACCTATTTTTTCTATAGATGCTACTTTCTATGAGAGATTAGCTGACCTTCAGAGTAGAATAGATGCAGCCTTGTCTCAGAATAAGGCCTTGGTAGAAGATTTGGAGGTGGTGTGGGTGGACAAATATGAGGCTATGATTCGGTAGGAGGAGGTTGAGAGATGGGTTAGGGATTTCACACAGTTGTGCATAGGACCATCAGGGGACATGGCTAGAAAGCTGGTCAGGATGAGTGAGAGCAGAGGCTGATATAGATTATTATACGGGAAGTTTGTGCCACCCAAGAGAAGGGACTTTGATTTATCTAGATCATATAGTAGGATAGGTAGTGGTACGCAGACTCACAACAGCAGTAGGTCACACAACAATAGTCATACTAGTGTAGGCGGGTCCACCTCATCTAGGTAGTCCTTAGGAAATAGGTCACATCATTCATATATACATTCATCAGGCCATAGCCACATATTGAGTCATAGCCACAGATCAGTATCTCCAGGTCACTAGCTAGAGCAGAGGCAACCTCCCACTATTGACCCCTCGGGATCTCAGAGTTAGGATTTAGTCACCTTGTCCATTTAGGTTATAGTTGATTTGATGAGTTAGCATTAGTCACCCCATGGTTCACGTCCATGAGATGAAGAGGGCACAACTTAGGGTTCATATTTCTTTATTGATATGAGACATAGTATATGTTGACTTTCGAGCCTATGAGCTCCATTTTTGGGATTCCTCTAGATTCTATCCTATCAAATTTATTCTTTTTGAGATGTATATATGAGATGATCTCGATGTGGACTACATGCTTTTTTTTATAATTCTATGCGTTATTTTTTGTTCTTGATTTGATTTGATGTGATGTTATAGATTAATTATGATGATTTTATCCTTATATGTCATGATTGTCCTATTTTATATGTTGATGATAATGATATTCTATATGATGAAATGTATGGATATCATGCCTGATGATTATGGATGCAGTTATGTATATGTTTATGTTATGTATATGTTTATGTATGTATGCATTATGCGATGTGAGGTGATTCTATTCTTATATGGTAGTGCAAATGATGGTTTTCATGTATGCAAGATGTATAGATGTAAATGATAAACTATGTGTCATCAAATGTGAATGTCGATATTATTATGAATTTGATTTATGAAAATATGAAATGTGGAAATGAAGTGATCATATGACCATGTATGGGTATGTGTAGGATCATGATGGGCCAAAAAGTGGCAATGAGAAAAAAATCACTTTTTGGATCGACTCAAAAATGCGGAAATGCCAAGTTGACTTTTCTAGGTTCGAGTGTCAGTACATTTAGGTGAACCAAAGTCCAAACCTAGTTTCTACAAATTAGATATCCGATTTGTGGAAACATTATAAATAAAATAGCCGATTGTCAAAAGTTCATTTCTCACAGTTTGCATGCAGACGCACAAGGAAAAGCGAAAAATATGATATCCGCTTCTATCAGATATCCAATTTCAAAGGTAAGTATTTGGTTTTTAAAATGTTCTAATCGATTTTTTAAGTAGATTCTCTTAATTTTAAGTAGTTTTTATGATTTTTTTTTCAAAATTAGGGTTTTCTATTGATTTTTATTAAAAAATAGAGTTTACAATGATTTTTATTAAAAAATAATATTTTCAAATGTATTTTGTGTAGGAGTTGAGAAAATACAACACCACAAACCCCGAAGATCACCGGCATGCAAATAACCTATCACAAAAGAAGAGATGGAGACAATCAAGCAAGGGTTCTTTGAAAACTGAAAATGTATATATCAGAGAGAATGAGAGAATGAATTGATATGAAATACAATGGGATCAATCCTTATAAAAAGGAGATCATGCAAACCCTAGTAAAACCCTAATAGGAATAGGAACCCTATTTAATAATTAATATAATTATTAAATGTCACATTATGCAAACTAATGTGAAATCTTAAGAAGGGAATAAAGGTAACTTAATCAACATAATTAAGTTAAAACCTTTACTCTAACACCCCCCCTTAAGATGAGCAACAGTGCAGCTACAAACAAATGCAAGAAAGCAAAGGTAACTACAATGCAAGAAGGCAAATATGGGTCCCGACAACTAGGCCAGATCAGGTACCCAAATACAACCAAATCTCTGTAAAATGGAGAAATAGAGAAAACCTCATGGGAAAAATCTCTACTCCAAAAGGAGATGCAGAAGCCCAAAAAAGAAGAACATCACTGAAGCAAAAGAAGTTGTAAACAACTGTTGAAAGATGACTGCTATGGTGTTGAAGAACCTCCGCTGAAGATAGGATGATCAAGAACAAGAAGACAATAATCTGCATAAGTGCCCATATGACACTACTCGAATCAGATGACAAACAAAGGCAAACACCTGGAATGAAGATACAAATGGCACAAGAACCAATAGTCTGAAACACTGATCAACTGAACAATGGAAGATCCCTTCCAAGGCAAAACCAAGGAAGAATTAGCATGAACAATATAATAACCCCCCCATAATGCTGAACTGGGAGAGCCTGACAAATCCACTGAAATGATGTGAAACACCCTATTGTGCATGAAGAACAACATTTTAAAGTGCACAAGATAGCACCTGCAACTGAAAAAGTGGTGTGCAAAACAAAGCACACATGCATGAGGCTAGAATCATATGGATCCATGGTCATCATGGAGGGACACTCACCGGATAAAGGTGTGATGGCAAACAAAGGCAAACTACACAACTCCCCATGGTGTGGATTCAATGTTGTCATGGAAGGATACTCACTAGACAAAGATGTGATGGAAAAACAAAGGCAAACTACACAACCCCTCATTGCACTTTATAATATTAGTGCGATTACAAAATATGGCACAACCTTATGTGCAAAATCCCCAAAAGATGCAGGTACAATAGTGTGGCACTTTATCTCAGTGCGTTTACATAAAAGATAACTTACAAATGATGCTCAAAATGTCCTCAAATGACAAAATGCTGGAAATACATGAAGAACAGCCAAAAACAAAGAATCTCATGTAAACAAAAGGTTTCCATGAGCAAATATGTCCAGGTAATCCACCAGAGTGTGAAAACGTAAATAACTAAATAAAATATACCTGGAGTGAAATCTGGAAAAATCGCATGGATGAAACTGAAGAGCTCTGAAATACGGTTCCAATGCCGCTGAGATTATGAAAAATGGAGAAACTAATCAAAAGTTATGAGCTTGAGACTAAAAATAGCCCCTTTGTCTTCAACTAGTTGTAGAATGCACCAACAAAAAAAAGAAGTGATAAGACCCACACCACTGGAAAGATGAAAAGACTAGCTTTCCGAAAATATCTTGTTTGCTAAAAAATGATATCGTATGCCCAAGTTACGGCCTCCGGAATAAATCAGCTCCAAAGAGGGAAAAAACTAGTGCTGGGTTAAATTTGACAGTCATACGGCCGTCGCAGCAAAAATACTAGGTTAAATTTGACGGCCAAATGGCCATCATCATAAAAGTGTGATTGGGCTATTATAGAAAAAAAATGTTTTTTATATAAAAAAACAATAAAAAAAAGATGTTGATTTTTTAAAAATAAATACAGATTTATTTATAAATTTAGAAAAAAAAAAACACAGGCGGGTCCCGCATGGGCCGCCACCTACCAATGTGGCAGGGTGGTACCCATGTGGTATTGGCCACTATAGGGTGGGGGCGGCGCCCAAGGGGCCACCACCTGTCGTAAGGACAGGTGGCGGTACCCTTGGGTATCGTCCCTACCTACGTAGGGGTACCCGCAACCGGCCCAAGCAAGCCGTAAAAAGGCTTATCTATATTTTTTTTAATTTTTTTAATTTTTGAAAGATCAAAAAAAATTTACAAAATTTTTTGCATAAATAAATTTATGACGAATATTTTCGAAAAATAGATAGGCGGAAAAAAATTTCGAAAATAAAATTTACGAGGCAGGGACGGCCATACGGCCCCGTATTGTAAAAAAGAATTTGCCTCAAATTTTGACTTTGTCTAAAATGGACGAATGAACAGTCGATTTAGGGGTTCTGGACCGCTGCAGATGCAATGGCGAAGTCCTTTTGAGCTGAAAATGCTTCAAAATTGTAGGTATGCCCTAGATCAAGAAAAAACAAACCCCAAACCCTTGAAGCTCCAAAAATCTTCAAAACAAGAACAGGAAGCAGTAGGTGTGGAGCTCTGATACCATGTAGGAGTTGAGAAAATACAACACCACAAACCCCGAAGATCACTTGCATGCAAATAATTTGTCACAAAAGAAGAGATGGAGACAAACAAGCAAGGGTTCTCTGAAAACTGAAAATGTATATATCAAAGAGAAGGAGAGAATGAATTGATATGAAATACAATGGGATCAATCCTTATAAAAAGAGATCATGCAAACCCTAATAAAACGCTAATAGGAAAAACCCTAATAGAAGCCCTAATAGGATAACATTTAATAATTAATATAATTATTAAATGTCACATTATGTAAACTAAAGTGAAATCTTAAGAAGGGAATAAAGGTAACTTAATCAACATAATTAAGTTAAAACCTTTACTCTAACATTTTGATTAAAAACTAGTGTTGTTCATGTACTTTTATCAAAAAATTAGAGTTTTTAATGGATTTTTGTGAAAAAGTAGGGTTTTTTTTTTATTATTAAAAACTAAGATTTTTTTACAATAATTTTAGGCTATTGACTATTTGATTGGTCATTCGGTTTCGCATGCTTCTACAGTAGCTCAGCCAAATTCTAGTGATTTTGGCAAAGGCTTGAGTGTTGCTGCATCATCCTCCTCAGGTCCACATATTTGTGTGCCACATACTTGCACTATGTGCCACCAAATATGCTTGGGTTTTCTTGTACAGCCCGCTGAGCATCCCTTGGACACATCTGATTATGACCTCCATGATGTGGACATTATGGATCAATCGCAGGGGAGTGGAGCACACCCTACAGAGTCCTCTTCTGCTAGAGAGGGGGATGTCGGAATAGTAACACAAGTAAGATTTAAGCTGTAAATTCATAACTTGCATTTGTTTTTAAATGAATATTAATAAGAGATAGTATCAAGTACTAATATTTATTTACATGATCTATTTAATAGTTGATGTCTGAGGAAGAGCTCACACGGATGACTGATAGCACCCTTTAGGCCATTTCATTTGGCTTGGACACACACATAGTATATATTTTTGCACTCACTCGTTTAAATTTTTTATTATATACTTGCTTGTCATTTGAATTTTCATTAATAAAATTATATAATAAGGGTATGTGCAGGATCATGATGGGCACAAAAGTGGTGATATGTAAGTGATATGATGGCCCATGTGGCTGGTGACCTTTTTTTACCCAAAATTGATGAAATGAAAAGGGTTTTTAAAGGAGATTCTTAACTTTCCACCAATATAAATTATTCTTTACTTTGAATTTAGTAAATAATTATTATTCATTTTCTATTTGAATTACGACTAAAGTCTTGATTGATAGGCTAATTGAAAATCATCTATAGCTTTCAAAGGGTATCAAATTATTTCAATCTGAAACATGTGTCACATTCTATGATTCACATACTATAGGAATTAAAAAAAAATTGAATTTCATGAAGTTTTGACCAAGTTAAGGTGGTCAAACATATGAGTTTTTATAGTTTTTAAAAGTTGTGATAAAAAAATCATAATTAATTATTTACTTGGAATAAAATTACAAAAAAATATCCATCGCATTGGTATATGAGTCTTCTACTTATATCTAAAATATTGTAAAAATATATTATCATTTTATTGTGGTTAGGATGGTAAGACAGACACCTACTTCTTATTTTTTCCCTGAAATTTAAGTACTACTGCATTTAAATTTCAAATTTTCACGAAATAGATTTTTTAAAAATAAAAATAAACTTAGAAGTTTAGAAACTTCATTCAATTTGCAACAGATTAAATTCTTACATATTTTTGAAATAATATAGTTAACTTATTAGAATTTTTATGTCAAGTTGCCTAACTCTAATTTTTCTGGATTTTATTAACATTTAAGGGCTTTCTTTTTCCATGATGATCCTGCACATGCCCATAACTTATATGCTTATCTTATTCTCCACTTGTAGGAAATACCTAGTGCGAGTGAGGTGTAGCCTCGTCTAGACTATGGAGGCACAAAGTTAGATAAGGGGAAGGTAATTGAACTCAAATTGGATTGAATTAAGATTTTTAAGATCTTATATTAATTATACATACATAGACATAGATTGGTAGTTTCATATGTACTTTTCATTTTTATGTACGGGTATGTGCAGGATCATCATGGAAAAATTTGGCCCTTCATTAGCAATAAAATTCAGAAAATCAGAGTTAGGCAACTTCACATAAAAATTTGAATAAGTTATCTATATTATTTCAAAAATATGTAAGAATAGAATTTGTACAAAATTGAATGTAGTTTCTAAACTACTAGGTTTTTTTTTTTTTTTTAAAATCTATTTGGTGAAAATTTGAAATTTCAATGTAGTAGTACTTCAATTTTGGGGAAAAAATAAGAAGTAGGTGTCTGCCTGACCACCCTAACCACAATAACATGATAATAATTTTTTATAATATTTTATATATAAGTAGCGGACTTATGTCTCGATGTGATGCATATTTTTTTATAATTTTTTTCCAAGTAAATAATTAATTATGAATTTTTTATTACAAATTTAAAAAAATAGAAAAACTCATATGTCTCACCACCTTAACTTGGTCAAAAATTCATGAAATTCATTTTTTTTTTTTTAATCCTATAGTATGTGAAACGTAGAATGTGATGCATGTTTTGGATTCAAAAAATGTGATACTGTTTGAAAGCTATAGATTTTTTTCAATCAGCCTATCAATTAGGACTTTAGTCATAATTCAAATAGAAAATGAATAATAATTATTTATTAAATTCAAAGTATATCATAATTTATATTGGTGGAAAGCTGAGAATATCCTTTAAAAACCCTTTTCGTTTCATCAATTTTGAGTAAAAAAAAGTCGTTAGCGACATGGGCCATCATATCACTTAGATATCACCACTTTTTGGCACATAATGATCCTGCACATACCCGTACAAGAAATTATGAGTTGTACAGAGTTGTTGACAAGTGAAAAAAAACCTAAAGGAGTAGGTATTGGAACACCTCAAGGAGGAGGTTTCAAAACACTTGAAAGAGATAATGAAAAAGATCAACCTAAAGAGGTATGTGTTCATTTCATTTTGTGTTTGGTAAATATGTTCCTATTACCAATAATCGCATGCTAAATTTGATCAACTTTATGTTTTTGTTCACATATATAGATTGGCATTTCAAAAGTTGGTTTGGTATATTCTATGACTCTTGACCCTTTGAGGAGACGTATATTTTAGGTAATCAATATTTCAATTTTAGAGTTCAATTAAAATTCAATGTATATTGATTTTGATGTTAATTATTCAATTTTAAATTATATACTATAACTAATCTGAATTGTGGTTTGAATTTTTCGTGTAGCTACCTTCAGAGCCAACGAGTGCTTCAAAGAGGCTCCATTTTGATGATCCACTAGTAGTTTAGGATGCGATAGACATTTTGGCATGTAAATTTTGAATACATATTGAGATGGCATATGCCATATTTTGTAAAAATATTTTTGAGTTGGCATCGATGCCATTTTTGTATATGGACATACAAATGATTATTGGATAATTTGATATATAGAAGTTGACAATCGAAATTTAATTTTTTCCTCATGTGCATTATTAAACTCTTTGAAAATTTTATCTTGAGCAATGGTTAAATATCAATAGACAATAGCATAAAAAATAATGGTTATATTATGTACTTTATATTTATATTTTTTATTACATTGCATTACACATCTTTGAAACTCAAATCATTACTTCACATTGTAGAACTAACAACTAGATGTTCATAGATGAAAAAAATTCCAATTACAATATAGTTTTTACAAAGTCAACCTAAGAAGTTATGCAATTACTTCACATTGGATAACTAAAAACTATGAGTAGTTTTCAATTGCATTTTTTTGTCATTGAATTCTATGAGACCACATTTCTTTGAAGCTTTTTTTCAAATAGTTCACTGCCTTGTCTATGCTACCACATTTTTTATACATGATAGCGATCACATTAAGTTGTAATAAATTAAATGATAGCCTATGGATATTTAATTTATACTCATTTGATTTAAATTTTTGATGCCGACCTTCCTTGATATTATTTTGTAATTTATTATTTTCAAGAGTGGTCAACCTCCTTGAAGAGTCACCTTATTTTTTATGAATACAAGGTGATATTTTTTCATTTCCTCAATCAAATTCATTCAGCATAATTCACATTCCAAGCAGAATTTCGCACTTGAGCAATAGCACTTCATCTTGGAGCAACAAGTTGATTTCAAGGAGAAGCATATTCGATTGTATCTTTGCATCTAGGAGAGGTGCTATTATTCATTGAATCAAACTCAGCCATGAGCTAGGCCTGAGTTGTAAGCAGATTTCTTGTTGTGTTTATTGTTTTATGTGTTGCAGTTTTTGAGTGCTTTCACTTGTATTATTTGATCATTAAAACACTAACATGGTATCAAAGCGGGTTTGAAAAAAATCATGATGAGATTTTTTATTGCAGCGATACCTCTATTCCCTTTTTTTTTTGTCTATCTCTATTTTAGTCAAGATGGTCAATGGTCTTAAAATTGAGGATAGACTTGAAGGAGCATGAAACTTAACTTCATGGAGATTATGAATTATGCTCACTTTGGAGGAGAATGAATTGGTTGAGTGTGGAGAGAAAATTTTCTAAACCTACGGATGAGGAAGAGAAATTTCAAAGGAGGAAGAAAGATATCAAGGTGAAGAAGATGCTAGTTGATTTTGTGAACGACCATATTGTTCCTATCATCTCTAAGTTGAAGACACTGAGATAAATGCTTAAGACTTTGGAGGAGATGTATGAGATAAACAACAAAAATCCTACTCTAGTCTTGAAGCAATGACTTCATCATGTTAAGATGGCGGAAGGAGAATTTTTCATCACCTACATCATGAAGATTTCCGAATTGAGAGATCAAATCTCTACCATTGGTCATATTGTTGATGAAAAATATTTGACCATGTTGTCTCTTAATGGTCTTCATTCATCTTGGGAGTCTTACATTCAAGGAATCAACGTGAGATCGAAACTTCCCAAGTTTGATCGGCTAAGGGCTAACTGTATTCAAGAGGATTCAAGGTTGGCTGTGAGAGGTATTGGATGAAGCCCTAAAAATGAAGACATTCATGTTCTTTCCACTCAATCCTCGAAGAAGGAAGGAAAAGGAGGAAATAAAAGATACTTCAAGAGGAATGGAGATAAAGGGTCATATGGTGCTCTTGCATTCAAGAAGAAGTGGGACCTCTCTCGTGTTCAATGCCTTAGATGTGACAAGTTTGGTCACTATGCAAAGGTTTTCCATACCAGGCCTAATCAACATGCTTCATTTGTGGATGTGATGATATGGGATCGTGTTGGGACCATCTACAATAACCTCTCTTGGTTTTTTCTATCTCAAAGGCATTTTCCTGTGGTGATGAGTTTTCAGTTGAGGGAAAAGTTGTTAGATGCAAGCAGTGTAAAGTTGCAAAGTGGTGCAACTTTCATTCTCAAACTCATGCGACCAAATGAACTATTCCAACACATCTGTATGGGTATTTTTATGCTAGGTACGGTCCTCTTTTGCACCCAAATATTCCAAATCACTATGAGATGCATTGGACCGATGATTTCCCTTAAGAGTCCAAAGTGCTAAAAGGCAGCAATCTTTGATAGAATATTTCTCGAAAACCATGATGCTTATAGAATCATCATCTAATGATATGGGATTGTGTTGGTACCATCTATAATAAACTCTCTTGGTTTTTTCTATCTCGAAGGTTTTTCCCCTAGGGATGAGTTTTCAGTTAAGGGAAAAGTTGCTAGATGCAAGCAGTGTAAAGTTGCAAAGTGGTGCAATTTTTATTTTCAAACTCATGCGACTAAATGGACTATTCCAACACATTTGGATGGGTATGTTTATGCTAGGTATGGTCCTCTTTTGCACCCAAATATGTTAAATCACTCTGAGATGCATTGGACCGGTGATTTCCCTTAAGAGTCCAAAGTGCTAAAAGGTAGCAATCTCTGATGGACTATTTCTCAGAAACCGTGATGCTTACAGACTCTTCATCTAAGGATATGGGATTGCGTTGGGACCATCTACAATAACCTCTCTCAATTTTTTCTATCTTGAAGGCGTTTTCCCTTGGTGATGAGTTATCAGTTGAGGGAAAAGTTTCCAAATGCAAGCACTGTAAAGTTGCAAAGTGGTGCAACTTTCATTTTCAAACTCGTACAACCAAATGAATTGTTCCAACACATCTAGATGGGTACATTTATGCTATTTATGGTCCTCTTTTGCACCCAAATATGCCGAATCACTCGGAGATACATTGGACCGACGATTTCCCTTAAGAGTCCAAAGTGCTAAAAGGCCGCAATCTTTGACAAATTATTTATCAAAAACCGTGATGCTTACAAACTCTCTTTTTGATGATATTGGATTGTGTTGGGACCATCTACAATAACCTCTCTCGGTTTTTGCTATCACAAAGGCATTTTACCGTGGTGATGAGTTTTTAGTTGAGCGAAAAGCTACCAGATGCAAGCAGTGTACAGTTGCAAAGTGGTGCAAATTTCATTCTCAAACTTGTATGACCAAACAGACTATTCCAACTATTTTTATGCTAGTTATGGTCCTATTTTTCACCCAAATACATTGAATCACTCTCAGCTACATTGGACCGACAATTTTCTTTAAGAGTCCAAAGTGCTAAAAGGTAGCAATCTTTGATGGACTATTTCTCGGAAATCGTGATCCTTACAAAATCTTCGTCTAATGATTTGGGATCATGTTAGGCCTATCTAAAATAACTTCTCGCATATTTTTCTATCTCGAGGCATTTTCTCGTGGTGATGAGTTTTCAGTTGAGGGGTAACTTGCTAGATGCAAGTAGTGTAAAGTAGCAAACTAGTGCAACTTTTATTCTCGAACTCATACAACCAAACGGACTATTCTAACACATCTGGATGGGTATGTTTATGCTAGGTATCATCCTCCTTTGCACCCAAACATACGGAATCACTCTAAGCTGCATTGGACCAACGATTTCTCTTAAGATTCCAAAGTGCTAAAACGAAGCAATCTTTGACGGACTATTTTTCAGAAATCGTGATGCTTACAAAACCTTTGTCTGAGGATATGGGATTGTGTTGGGACCATCTACAATAAAATCTCTCTATTTTTTCTATCTCGAAGGCATTTTCCCATGGTGGTGAGTTTTCAGTTGAGGGAAAAGTTGCCAAATACAAGTAGTGTAAAGTTGCAAAGTGGTGAAACTTTTATTCTCGAACTCGTACAACCAAACAGACTGCTCCAATACGTCTGGATGGGTACGTTTATGCTAGGTATGCTCCTCTTTTGCACCCAAATATGTTGAATTACTCTAAGCTACACTGGATGGATGATTTCCGTCAAGAGTCCAAAGTGGTAATGTCAATGAAATGTGGGGCCAAAAAGATTTAAAGTTGGATCAAGATTCTGCAAGCTCTTGCATAATAAAAATATTACCCAATCAAATTGAATCAATTACGTGGGAAATGAAATTCACATGATCTTTTTACATTTTTGTTTTTCAAAAAAGTGGCGAGCCACTGTAATTTTTTATATATAAATAGGAGATATTACAAAACCTGGTTCAAACGAGCATACCAAAAGGAAAGAACCAGGAAGAAAACCTCTGGTTGTAGCTCGATTAAGTATAAAAATCTTTTTAAATTTTAAACATACCCTTTATACAATGCTAGACATTTGACCCATATTTCAAAAAACGTCACTAGATATAAATTATGCTTGTACACAGTTATGACCTTTTTACATTATTTCACATTTCAAAATTCATTTTTTACAAAATTTGCCTATTTGAGGCATTCAGGACACAATCTTCCACAAGATTAGTATGTTGGTGTTTTGGAGTGACAAGCACCTGTAGAAACCATCAAGGTAGTAGTTAAACTACATACAATAGAAAATATGCTTAGAATAACCAATCTATATTATTGTAATTTGCCACATACCTCTCTGAAAGGATCAGAGCTGCCTATTGTTGCAGCAATTCCATGATCAATCGTGCCAGGAATATCAAATGATATATCTAAATTGTAAAAACAAAAAAGATACTTAGAGTAACAAATCTATATTAATCTAAACAACCTGAATCATGATGAATTGATAATGCAAACTATAAAAAATTCTTTTAATAACCAATCTATATTATTGTAATATGTCGCATACCTCTTTGAAAGGATCAGAGCTGGCTATTGTTGCAATAGGTATATGATCAATCATGCTATGAATATTGCAAAAAAATTCAAATGATAAATCTATATTGTCACAACAAAAAAATGCTTAAGCATTGTACCTTCCGTTCTTGAATATGTTATTCAAGTATTTCTAAAGGGTCGTCTCTTTTCTTAAGAGTATCCAATATTGCTTCATGATCAGCATTACTAAGTGTCCATAGTTGTTTTGTCTTTGGTTTGGCATGATGATTCAACAACTTAACACTTTTTGCTATAAAAAGGTGTGAATACATGAGAATGGTTTTGTGTTTCTCGTAGTCTTCAAATGCAGGTATGCCATTCTTTCAAATCATGTATGTTCACAACCAAGTTCTTACAACCACAACTAAACCTGTAGGATACACGAACCCATCATCATCTTCCATCAATTGTGTTAGCTTGTTCTTTACCCACACACATCGAGCAAACCAATATTATAATCTCTCTTCATTCCCTTGTGGTGCAACAACTACCAAAACATGTCCTAGATGTAGTTGATCTGAAAGTTGGTCGTAATCAAGTGAACTTTCCATTGTGTAATTTTTCATGGATAAAGTTTGAGATAAAGGAGTTAGATACTATGGAACCCATGTATCCACTCACTTGACTCTCACTGATCTCACTCGCACTAAATAAAACTCTAAAAAAAATAAGCCAACTGTCGTGTCCAAATAGTCCATGTCCTTGCACCTGAGCTTTGAAATGAATGCATCTTTGAAGAATCTTTGATTGTATGACAATCCAATATACCTCCCATTGTACCCTCCTCAACCAACCAAAATAATTTGTGCACTATTGAATCAAATGTCCCTCCTTGTGACAATGTTGAACTACACCAATCAACAATAGAACATGCATCACTAAATTTTTCTGATGAAATATTCAATTTCTCCTTAACTGGAGCTCTATCTACACATGCACTTGCTCCATCATGCTCCCCTTTCCCATGCCCAGCTTGAAAAAAACTTCAAAAATTAGGTACACCCCTCTCTACATGCATTATAATCAACCAATAAAACATATGAGCATTCTTGAATTGACCTGTGCAATTATCTAACCAAATGAGATGTTGACCCAGTGCTATATCATGCTCCTACAAGAACTCAAAAAAATTCTTGAAAATTTTTGGACATACTTGGACAAGTGAGATCTATCATCACTCATATAAAAATGATACTCTCTGATTATCTTTTGATCCTCCTCTATACTATCAGGTGAATGTTTAAACATTTTGTCGATAAAAATAGCAATCTGAATGGAATTGTAATATTGATATTGTACCTCATTTTGTGGTTGCAATGTGTAGATTTCAGCAAAATCAACCACTGATATAATAGTGCCAATCGGAAAAGAGTCCTTACATATCTTGAATTTTTGATCCAACCACTGAGACCTATGACTATTCCTTGCATATATGTAGAAAAGATTGTCCTTAAAATCTGAAATAAAATCAGCAACACTGCATTATTTTGTAACCAACTCGCATCTAGAACCTTCACCTCCACTCTACAAAGTATATTTGACTATCTCATATCACTTTTTCTCAACAAGATTCTTTCCAAATTCATGTTTGGAATCCTCATGAAAACATTGAACAAACTTTGACAAGCCACCACATTGTGAGCACTTCACATTTAAACAATAATTTATATAGAAAAAGGTACCATCATCCCTATAACATAAAAATAGATCTAGAAATTCCCTTGATGATTTGAAAAGATGCATTGCACCACACTCTTGCAACATTTCATTAGTATGCAAAGTAGAATGGATATAGCATAATAGTTCATGCTACATTGAAAACTCCACATGGTATTTGCAACAAGTATTACGAATCTTAAGTGGCACATAATAAAATGGCTTCAAACCTTCAAAAGTTCTTTGCGAGATTTCCATATTTGGATGTGTTTGAATAAATTTTTTGAACAACATTGTTTGGCTTGATTCCAAGAAATGTTTAGGATGCAGTGTATGGTCTTGACTGCCAATTCTTAACTTTAAAATATCCTTTGCATTGGGCAATACTCTAGAGTTATCATGCCAAAATTACTAAATTTCTTGCTTTACATTATCAGTTAGCTTCTTATCAACACATGGAAGCCTCCTGGAAAAATCCCATGTATCATTTTGAATAGGATCGTCTATTCTTTCTCTTCTTGTAAGTTGTCTATCCAAAGTTTGATGATTTAAGTCAAAATTAATACAAGTTTGTCTCATAAAGTGAGCCTTTTTTAATTGATGGCTTACTAGGGCAGTTGTAATGACTCTCCGAGTAGCTCTCTTATCTATTTCCTTATTATTTTTTCCAATAGAGTTGAGAGCACTAAAAATATTTTTGAGAATAATAGAATTCTTTCCAGTCCTATTGTTCACATGAATCTTCAATTTGGAAAGAAAATGTCTCATCTTTTGCATCTTTAGCAATTGTACAAAAATTTGGCATTTCTCAGTCAATGTCTTATCGCTAAAATATTGGTTGAAAAGTATTCTATCCCACAAATGAATAGTTTGTGTTGACCTCTTACCTTCAAAAATATTTATAATGTTATCATCAATTTCAACTAACCATTTAAGGGTCCTTGAAGGTGTTGAATTTGGAATATGTCTTTCTTCCACACAAGGTTCTTCATTTCTCGTGTAATCTGGTTAAAAATAATTTACACTTGCTTCAATATTATGTTCAACATCTTCATTTCCAACATTTTTACCTTGAACATTTTCAATATCAATTTCAATAATTTCATTCCCAATTTCAATATCATGTTCAACATATTCAATTCCAACATTTTCATTATCAATTTCAATATTTTCATTCCCAATTTCAATATCATGTTCAACATCTTCAATTCCAACATTTTCACCTTGAAAATTTTCAATATCAATTTGAACATTTTCATTCCCAATTTCAGTATCATGTTCTACATTTTCACCTTGAACATATTCAATTTCCTCTTCACTTGAAAGACCATAGGGCTTAGGCTCACCAATATTTAACATACCTTTTCTTTTATTCCTATGACCTTCTATATCTCTTTATCTATATCCTTCAATTTGTTCTTTTGTCAACTTTCTCTTATGTTTTTTATTCTGACAAATGATGCTCCCCATTATACCAAATAAAAGATGCTAAACAATCATTATGTATGACAAATTTGAGTAAATGATGTTCCAAAAAGTTTATCCTTATCTCTTCCTGTCTGAAACTATGCGTTTGTTGCCTATAAAGTGCTACAAACAAAATGTAGGGTTTGTTGGAATGCACAAGAATGACCCACATTGGTTTTTTATATGATCCACAAATTCGATATCCGATATAATTGGATATCTTATTTGTAAAACATGTTATGCAACGATAATATTTTAGGTCTACACATCAAAGTTTCACAAATCGGATATCCAATTCAAATTGGATATCTGATTTTTACACACATCGACCTAAGGGTTGATGGTAGAGAGTGGGAGAGTGGAAGATTGAGAGAGGGAGAGCGAGAGAGGGAGGAGAGTCGGAAGGATAGAGGGAGAGTGGGAGGGATAGAGTGAGAGGGAGAGTGAGAGGGAGAGGGTGAGAGGGA
This sequence comes from Sequoiadendron giganteum, assembly GCA_007115665.2. NCBI lineage: Eukaryota > Viridiplantae > Streptophyta > Pinopsida > Cupressales > Cupressaceae > Sequoiadendron > Sequoiadendron giganteum. Next base: position 327,117,564 of record CM021110.1, read on the forward strand.
GAGATAAAGGGAGGGAGAGTGGGAGGGGAGAGGAAGGATAGGAGAGAGAGGGTGAGGGAGAGGGAGAGAGGGAGAGGAGAGGGAAATTGGAGAGTGAGAGGGAGAGTGGGAGAGTGAGAGGAAGAGGTAGAAAGGGAGAGTGGTATAGTGAGAGAGTGAGAGAGTGAGGGAGAGAGGGAGAGTTGGAGATTGAGAGAGAGAGAGGGAGAGTGGGAGGGAGAGATAGAAGGAGGGAGAGAGGGAGGGAGAGGGAGATAGGGAGAGGGAGAGAGGAGAGGGGAGAGGGAGAGGAAGGAAAGGAGATATTCAGAGGGAGAGGAGAGGGAGAGATGGTTTAGATTTCAGGAGAGAGGGAGAGGGAGAGGAGAGGGAGAGAGGGAGAGAGTGAGAGGAGAGGGAGAGGAGAGAGGAGAAGGAGAGGAGAGCAGAGATGGAGGATAAAGGAGAGCCGAGAGAGGGGAGAGAGATAGAGAGAGATAAAGAGAGAGAGGGAGAGATAGGAGAGGAGGAGAGAGAGGGATAGGAGAGAGGAGGAGAGGATAAAGGGAGAGAGGAGAGGAAGAGGAGGATAGGAGAGAGGTGAGGTGAGAAGGAGGGAGAGTGAGAGGAGAGGAGAGGGGAGAGGAGACGAGAGGGAGAAAGGGAGAGGGAGGAGAGAGAGAGAGAGAGAGAGAGAGGAGAGAGAGAGAGAGATAGGAGAGAAGGAGAGGGAGAGAGTTAGGAGGGAGAGGATGGATAGGAAGAGAGAGGAGAGGTAGGAGGGAGAGGGAGAGTGAGAGAGTGAGAGGGAGAGTGGGAGAGTGAGATGAAGAGGGAGAAAGGGAGAGGGAGAGAGGGGGAGAGAGAGAGAGATAGAGAGAGAGGGGGGGATAGATAGATGGAGGGAGACTGGGAGGGAGGGATAGGGAGAGATAGGGAGAGGGAGAGGGGAGAGGGAGGAAAGGAGATGTATATTGAGGGATAGGAAGAGAGAGGGAGGAGGGAGAGAGGGAGAGGGAGATAGAGTGAGATAGTGAGAGGGAGAGATGGAGAGAGAGAGGGAGAGGGATAGAGGGAGAGGGAGAGGAGAGGGAGAGATAGAAGGAGAGGGAGTGAGAAGGAGAGGGGAGAGTGAGAGAGTGAGAGGGAGAGTGGGGGGGAGGGAGAGGGAGAGTGGGAGAGGGAGAGAGGGTTTAGAGTTGAGGGAGAGAGGGAGAGGGAGAGGGAGAGGGAGAGGGAGAGGGAGAGGGGGAGGAGGGAGAGATAGAAGGAGGGGGAGGGAGAAGGAGAGAGAGAGAGAGAGAGAGAGAGAGAGAGAGAGAGAGAGAGAGAGAGAGAGGGGAGAGTGGGGGAGGAGAGAGGAGGAGGAGGAGTGAGGGAGAGAGGGAGAGTGGGAGAGTGGGAGAGAGAGAGAGAGAGAGGAGTGATTGAGTGAGAGACTTGAGAGAGATAGAGGTGGAGAGAGAGAGGGAAAGAGATAATATTTAAATATTTTATATATTGGTAATATATATATATTTTAATATTTATAGATTAACTAAAATATTCAAAATAATATTTAAATATTATACATTGAATAATATATTATATATTAAATACATAATTCGGTAAGAGATTATCCTAAATTGTATATTAAATATATTACATTATAAACTTTATTAGATATTATATAGCTTAAATTATAAACTTTATTGCATTTTCAAATCATATATTAAAGATTGTATATAAAATTTAAAAATCATATCTAAAACATATCATATATTGAATTCAAATTAGATATCGAATTTGAATTGGATATCTGATTTGAATCAAATATCTGATATGCTGACACAAAATTTAATTCCTAGGGATTAGGCTCGGGATTTGGTTCGGACCTGCCAATCCTAAAAAGTCAACAAGTAAAACGTGTTTAACAACTTACCTTATTTTTCCAGACTTTGCCCATGTGGCTGACAACTTTTATTTTACCCAAAATTGATGAAATGAAAAGGGTTTGTAAAGGAGCTTCTCATCTTTCTACCAATATAAATTATATTTTACTTAGAATCTAATAAATAATTATTATTCATTTTTTATTAGAATTATGACTAAAGTAATGATTGATAGTTTGATAGAAAAACATCTATAGCTTTCAAACGGTATCACATTTTAAGCTTGGCATACTATAGGATTAAAAAAAATGAATTTCATGAAGTTTTGACCAAGTTAATGTGGGCAGACATACGAGTTTTTATACTTTTGAAAAGTTGTAATAAAAAATTCATAATTAATTATTTATTTGAAAAAAAATTACAAAAAAATATGCATCACATCCAAACGTGAGTCCTCTACTGATATCTAAAATCTTATAAAAAAATATTATCATTTTATTATGGTTAGGGTGGTCAGACAGACACCTACTTCTTAGTTTTTCCTTGAAATTTTAGTACTACTGCATTGAAATTTCAAATTGTCACCAAATAGAATTTTTTTTTACAAAAATTAACCTAGTAGTTGAGAAACTACATTCAATTTTCTACAGATTCTATTCTTACATATTTTTGAAATAATATAGATAACTTATTCAAATTTTTATGTCAAGTTGCCCCACTCTGATTTTCTAAATTTTCATTGCCACTTAAGGGCCTATTTTCTCCATGATGATCCTACACATACCCATATGAAAGTATGTTTTTGTATGTAATAGGATATCATTAAAGTATGGGAGAAGAGAAGACAAAGGTGGATGCTAGTGTGGAGAAATTTATGCATGTTGGTGCAGAAACAAGAATCTTTCAACAATTTCCATAGTACTATAATAGTTGTTGCTCTTAATCATCATTGGCCAGAATGTTGCAATGGCCAATAAACACTATGATATGACATAGATCAATAGTGTTCCATGTTGAACCATCACATAGAAAAAATAGTCGCATACAAGGATGATCATGACTCATACAAGGAACACAATTGTTCCAAGTTATTTTGTCATAACCAACCATAAATAGACAAGACCAATCATGAAACATTGTTGCTTCTCTAAATCCTGATGCCAGGACATCCTCGAGAAAATAGTCACATTATAGCCAATAAAATACAAGATGACTATTGGAATACATCATGGCTCCTCTAAATCTTGAAGTTAGGACATCCTTGAGAAACTAGTAGCAGGATGATCAGAAGGACAAGGATGACCATCATGATATGCCATGGCTCCTCTAACATAAGGAACTAATATCATGATAACTATTAAAAAGATAGATAATGTTTGCCAAGTGTTTGACAAGTGAACAAAACTTCAAGTGTCAAGTGTTTTGATGCCAAGGTTGATGAGGTCTAGGTTGCCAAATGTCGAGTGATGCCAAATTCAAGGACACATATTGAATCATGTTGATGTCGAGAGGATCGATTCTTGGAGTCAGGAGAATCCATCAAAATACCAAATGATGATGGCGATGCTTAGGAAGGAAACACCCAAAAGCATGAATAGATGAAAAAAATTTGTTCCTCAGAAGGACACACCTGAAGAACCCAAATTTTGACAAGTTGGTTTTCCTTGATAGAATTTGACTAGATGATAGGTTTGATCACATGCTAGTGTTGGCATGTAAAGCTCAATTGAGATGTTGATTAAAAAGATTGTTTAAGGTTTTTCGATAGATTTTCGGTTTAGGATTGAGGGATGATTTGATTGACTTGAATATATTTGACGTGTGTGAAAGTGCAGTGCCATGAACCCTAATGGACTAACCTAGTGTGGCCTCGAGGGCTCATTGTTTGATGGCCTTGCCTATGTCATGCACTCAATGACCTCGTAGTTTGACACGACCAATGACTTTGTCTGAAGGATAGAAGATTGAGTCATGATTTTTTTGTGACAAACCTAGAAGGACGGACTTAATGTCTCGGGGATTCAAAGATGAATCTTTCCTACGTAGCAAATGCATAGAGGCAACGTAATTCAAACCAAGACAAAGACTAACTGACATGATTAACTTGAAATGAGGGGAAAAGAATTGACTTTGTTTTGATATTTTTTACGCTTTTCGAATGTTTTTTCATTTTCTTCAGGACATTTTTAAATTTTTGTATGACATTTTTCAAGACTTTTTATGATTTTTATGACTTTTTTTAGGATTTTTTCTAATTTTTATGGCTTTCTTCATGACTTTTTTTAAATGTCAGGACCATGTGCAATACCCAACGTATTCAAATGATAAATTTCTTACCCCTAGGTAGGTCAGAGATTACCTGAGTATAATTTCATGGAAAAGGGCGTATGCCGGATAGAGGGCATGGATATGCAAGGTGTGATGTCAACCACTGCTAGCCATGGATGGAAATGACAAGACTAATGGAAAATTTCATGGATCTCAGAATGTTGTGGTTATGCAAAGTGGGTGAAGGCTGATTGGAGTAATGGTAGATGGAGGAGTGTTGATTGACTACACATGGCACTTGTTTACCAGGTTTTCACCATGGTACTTATTCAAAGCGCCTATTTTCTAGGTTTTCACTATTGGACGAATTTATTTATTTTTAGTATTTTCGCCATCTTTTGATTTTTTTGGTGTCACCAAGATGCCTGTTTTCTAGGTTTTCATCAAGGTGGTGATTTTTTTCATGACTTTTCTTTTTTATTTGTATTTTTAAGGTTTTCAACTAAGCTCTCTAATGCTATGTGTAGAACTTTTGTAGATGCAAGTTGTTGATGGGTTCTGCCAGCTATTCTCCATCAGGTGTGGCTAACTAATATGCTCCTAAATTGAATGTTGTAGTAATGATATGAGGACTGAGCCAATTAGGCTCAAACTTTCCAGGCTTCTCACGATCAACCCGATTTCTTAGATTTTGCATGAGGACCAAATAACTAGTTTGAAATTTTCTCACCATCACTCTTTTTTTATATCTCCTATAGAGATGATTTTGATATGCCTATAAATGGTTCAAAGCATTTTTTCTTCTTTCTTATAGCATTTCTAGTCATGCAGGCGATACTATCTGTATTCTTCATCTTCGATCATTCCCTTCAAGGAGACTCGGAGAGATGGAATTTTGACGTCGATGGGAAATATAGCTTCAAATCCATAGGCCAAGGAAAATGGAGTGGATCCAGTGGGTGTGTGGATCCTAGTATAGTAGGCCCAAAATTAGGATTGAGTTTTTGATGCCAATCTTGGCCAGCGTCATTGACAGTCTTCTTAAGAATGTGAAGAATTGTTTTATTTGATGCCTTAGGTTGACCATTGCCTTGTGGATAATTGGTGTGGAGAAATCATGTTGGATGTGTAATCTCTCACAGAGTTGACAAACATCTTCAGTTTTTAATGGATGATTGTTATCTGTGATGATGGACTATGCAACACCATACCAACAGATTATGTAATTAAGAATAAACTTTGAGATTTGCTTACCGGTGATGTAAGTGAGGGGGATGGCTTCAATCCACTTAGTGAAGTACTCAATGGTGGTAATGATGAACTTATGGCCATTAGAGGAGCACAAATAGATTTTTCACACGAGGTCGAGTCCCCATTGTGCGAAGGGTCATAGAGAAGTGACCGGTCTCAACTATTGTGCAGGTGCATGGATTAGGTCATTGTGTACCTCGCATTTCCAACATATCCTGACAAATTGAAGAGCATCTTTTCTAGTGTCAGTGAGTAATATCCCAGTCTAGTGACTTTCTTAGCTACAGTTGGGCCACTCAAATGAGATTTGCATATACCCTCATGTACCTCACGTAAATTTGTGCAAGATTCATCAATTTTGAGACAACAAAGTAGGGTGTTCTCAAATCTACGACGGTAAAGGGTGTCACAAATGATGGTGTATCAGGCGACTTTCTAGATGAAGGATTTGTGTTGATTATTGGATAAGTTGGATGGAAGGGTCTAGGACTTTAGATAATCATATATGTCCTTGTACTAAGGTGAGCTAGGACCAACAAGTTCACAAACCATATCTCACTCTAGAAAATCATCCACGAGAATTAGCAATTTTTCCACGAAAAAGTCAAATTGTGACACATTTTTTGGGATGTCCTAGAGAGATCCAATAGTTACCATTGTGTCAGCTACCTTGTTTTGTGCCCTAGGGATTTTTCCAAAGGTGATCAAGCTAAAATAGGTTAGGAATCTATCCACCATTTTCTTGCAAGGCAAAAAAATTTCATCCTTTGTTTTATAATCATCATTTACTTGGTTGATAACTAACTAAGAATCTCCAACTATTGACAATGTCTAAATTCTCCATTTTATTGCCATTTTGAGCCCTATGACCAATGCCTCATATTTTGCAATATTATTAGTACAAGGGAAGGCGATCTGAAATTCCTTAGGAATGGAATCCCCTTGCGGTGTGCTGAACAAGATACTAGCTCTTGAGTCATGACTAGTATGAGACCCATCAAAATACAATTTCCAAGGTGATGTAGGTTTTGCAGGGAAGATAGACTCATCAAGAAAATCAATTATCAATGGATGAGTGCCTTGGATGGGTGCGTCTGTAAGTTGATCAACTATTACCTACCCTATTATTGAATTGCACTCAACATATTGTATGTCTTATTCACTCAAAATCATGACCCACTTTGCCAACGACCCATCAATGTTGCCCAACTTAGAAGATACTTTAGTGGATCAATCTTTGCTACCAACTATGTTTGGTGATTCAGCATGTAATGTCTTAATTTTTGGGCTGTAAAGACAACTACAATAAATACATGATCCACGTATGTCTAATTGAGTTCATATCCGATTAGTGTGTGATAGATGTAGTATATGGCTCTTTCTTTTTCTTCTTAGTTGTTTTGTGCAAATAATGTCCCTAGTGTGTTGGTGGTTGCAGAGACATACAAGATCAAAGGTTTTCCTTCAATGGGAGGCACTAGGATAGGTGGTTTCAATAGATATTCTTTGATTTGTCTGAATTTTTTTTGGCATTTATCTATCCACACAAAGGGAATACTTTTGTGAAATAGGTATTGAAATGGTTTACATTTGTCTTCTAGCTAAGTAGTGAAGTGTCTGATGGACTGTAATCTACCCTGTAGTGTCCTTAGCTCACTGATTCCTTTTGGTGGAGGCATGTTTAAGATTACTTTACTTTTATAGGGTCAACTTCCATGTCTCTTTGTGAAACTATGTAGCCCAATAATTTTCCTAAAGTAACCCCAAAAACACATTTATTTCGGTTCAAACGAAGGTTTTATTCCTCTAGCCAACTAATTTTTTTGTCCAAAACCCTAATATGATCTTTTCATGTCAAATATTTGGCCAAGAGTTCATCCACACAATAGTCCATTAAAGTATGCATGATATCATGGAATTTTGTTTTTATTTCTCTTTGGTATGTGGCACCTGCATTCTTTAAACTAAAAGACATGAAATTCCAACAATATGTTACCCATGGGCATGTGAATGTAATTCTATGTTGATTCTCAAGGGTGATGCATATTTTATTGTAGCTTGAGAAACCATCCATGAGGGACATCATCTTGTATCTCACGGTAATATCAACAATAATGTCTATCTTGGGAAATGGGAAATCATCTTTTGGATAGGCCTTATTTAAATCTCTAAAGTCTATGCAAATGCAGATTTGTCCATTTGGATTGGTGATAGGGACAAGGTTGGAAATCTAGTCGACATAATCTATTGATCTTATGAATCCAACATCTAGTAACTTCTTTAGTTCATTCTTCACAAGTAGCATAATCTATGGATGCATTTCCTATAATTTTTGCTTGACTGGTTCAATACCTGGAATCAAAGGAAGATGGTGCAATACTAACTCGAGGTCTAGCCTTGGAATATCAACATATGACCATGCAAATTTAACTATTCTTTAAGAGAAGAACTGTTTGAATTTAGGTTTTTCTTCTTCTATCGATGATCTGACCAAGAGTACCATTTTGGGATTTTCTGGTGTAGCTATGTTAACTTCTATAGTGTCTTCAATAAGCATTCCCGATTTTTCCTATATTACATGAAGAAATTCCAATCCTCCATCCTTAGGCACCTTAGAGGGGTTTTCACCTTCGGATACATCCTTTATTTTTACTATTGAATTTCCAGAAGGTGCCTTGTGGTTTTCACCTAAAGACATGTCTTTTTTTAATTTTATTTTTCATATTTTTGCGACTGAAGGATTGCATAGTCTCCCCGAAGTATGCTACACAATCTAGATCAATAGAGAATCCTTCCTTGTGATCACAACATGGTATGCCCTCGTGGAGTCCCATGAATTTTGCAATGGCCTCATCATTGTAAAAAATATCCATAGCGGGTGGGTCTTGTTGGTCCTATTCAATGAGTTGTGGGTAGACAAGGGAAATCTCATCATCGATGTTGGTAAAGGAGGGGGAATATGCGAAAATCATGCAAATCAAAGCCTCAAGTGTGAAGTCATAATTTTCATCTTCACTTTCCTAGTCATATTTGGTCCAAGGACCATCTTCAAAGTTAGATGAGCTATCCTCTTGTTCATAATATGGGACAAACAGATCAACATCACAATCGATGGAAGGTAATTCAGAGTCATGTTCAGTATGTTTAGGCATGTTAGGATTTTGCATGGGCTTGGGAATGGGGTGGGACGATGCAAATGTTATCAGTGAAAATTTATGCTCATTTAGGTCCCAAGGGATTCTTACCCATTCTTTATGTTTAGAATGGTGATCTATACAATCAATTTTGTACATTTGGTTGAATCTTTCCTCGAAAGGGCATTCTTCGGGTTCCAGGAATAGATCATCAATATCATAGTCACTCAGGGTTCTAGTAGATCCCCGTTCCCATTCATGAGAGTAATTTTTAGTAGGGGAGTCTTTGCATGTCTCAACACTTTCAGGAACCGTTACATCCTTACCTGAAAGTACATAGGTATGTCAATCATCAGTTTCAAGTTGGTCAAGTCCTAGCCCTACATTCTTTGGTCTCTTAGAAATGATGATTGGCTCTCTCCTTCCATTTTTGTTTGGTCCAAGGCCACTAGTTCCATAAAAACCATGTTCTTTACACATTTCATAGCCTTTGTTATAGATATGTACTGATAGCGGGGGTAATCCTTCCAGGTCCTTGTAGATCCAATCAACTATGTCGATAATGGATTCATCACTCATGTCTCCCCATAGTGTGAAAACCCTTTTTGAAGGAACCTTGAAATTTGTCTAAGGTTCCACTGTGGAACAAGGTCAACCATAGACATTAGGTTTCTTAGGTATTGTGGTGATACAGGAAGCTATATTTAATTTGAATTCTCCACAACCCATGTCCTAGATCTTAAAGTCAGAACTTGGTATGGAGGCTGAGGAGGATGGTGTGGTGGAAGTTGGCATAGTGGATATGGATGACTTGGTAAGTGTGGATAGGTTGTTGTAGTTTGAGGAAGTGGATGTTGAAGCCTCTCGATTGATAGGCACTTGATGCTCAATAGTAGCTCTCAAGTTGGTGCAATATTGAAATGGATCAGGATCTCCTAGGATAGTAATTTTGGTTCCATCGAAAGGGAACTTTAGGCATTGGTGGTATGTGGAAGGAATGGCCTTTAGAGCATAAATCAATGGGCAACCAAGTAAGATATTGTAATGGATATCATGATCCAATACTTGGCATGTTGTCTCTATGATAATTGGTCCCACATGAATTGGGAGTGTGATGATGCCTTTAGAAGAGTGATCCTCATCATCATATGATTTTATCAAAATACTCTTGGTAGAATCTACACATGCATCAAATAATTAAGAGCCTTAACCAATTTTAAAGAGAATATGTTCAATCCTGCTCCACCATCTACTAGTACCCATCTAACCTTATGCTTATGGACAAAAAACTCAATATGCAAGGCATCGTTATGAGATGGCTTGGGTGAGGAGTAGTCAAGATCTAAAAAGGTAATACAGTGAGGTGAAGTCAAATATCCGACCATAGTTTCAAAATGGTTGACATCAATATTGTTGGGGATGAAGGAATCTTCCAAGACTTTATCTAATATGGCCTTATGCACTGGAAAAATGTGGAGTAATTCTAGGATGGAAATTTGGGCAACTGTCTTATTTAACTTCTCGATAAGATTGAACTCTGGATTGGGTATTAAATTCTTGATAGATGAGCTTGGTATGGTAATTTTCGGCTGACGAGCAAAAGGGCTTGGGATGGTTACCTTGCCTTTTTGTGTGGTGACAATGCATTTTAGGGTATTTTTGATAGTAATGGTATTGACACATTTATCTTGATCAGCAATGCGAAGATTATTAATGATAGTACCACCAGAATAGTTGAAAGCAACATAAACATAAGTGGCTAGATTATTGTTATTGTTTATGTTGGAAAATGAGGGGTTGCCTGAACCATGGTCCTGCAGTGGGTTCTTATGGATTGTATGATCTGCATTAGATGCAAACGATTGACCTCCCAACTCAATGGTGTGGTTTTCAATAAGATCTTGGACAAGATTTCTAAGTTGGCGACAAGAGCAAGTTTTATGCCCTTCAACATAGTGGTAGTCATAAAATGCTTTATCATCCCACCATGATGGCTTAAATTGACCAGGATCGTATGGTTTAGGTTCTTCCAAAGTTACGACACCATTTTGGATAAGTTTCTTTAGGACCACTTTGATGGGTTCACCCAACTAGGTGTATGTGCATTTTGGGAATTGCTTTGTCTGGTGAGGTTTCCTTTGGTTCAATTGAGTAGGATTGTTTTGAATGGCACCAATAGTTGGTGTAGGTGTTGTCACAAGTGAATTTTGAGTTTGAACTCCTTTGATTGTGAGTACATGACCTATTGTGTTGACTATTTGTGCATCAACCACGCCATCATTGGTGATGTGTTTATTTTTAACCCAATATTTTCTTTTGTCACTGGAAGCACTTGGGTTGGTGTTTGTGCTAGTGTTGATTGTTTTTCCACCATACTTAAGTTCTCCTTTGGAAAGTAATGATTTTTAAAGTTGGACACCTTTTTCAAAAAGATTAGTAAAGGTGGTACAACAATGGACTTGTAAGCCATCTCTTAGCGGGCCGAGGATATTCTGCACAAACATTGTGACTTTCTCCTTTTTAGGTATCTCCATAGGACATCATCTTTCTAGAGTTCTCCATCTTTGGAAGAATGGGATAAAGGTCTCCCATACATCCTCTTGGGTGAGTTTTGATAAGGAGGCAATGTTAATGTTATAGGCGTAGTTTCCAAAAAACTTATTTTCCATTTCATCCCATGTTTTGATTCCTTTAGGAAACTGTGTGAACCACTCTAGTGCATGCCCTGCGAGACTCCTAGAGAAGAGTCTCATTAATTAAGTGTGTTCATACTCAATGTCCATGCAACTGGTAGTGAATTATTGGATATCTTCGATAGGATTTGTCTTGCCTTTGTATTTAGGGAAATGTTGCACCACATATCCCGAAGGAAATGGTGGCATATACAAGGTTGTGTCAAATGGATATGGACATAGGTCATATGATATGTAAGACATTTTGTTTGACTATTGCAATTTTTCCACCCGTGTTTGAAAAGCAGCAAGTTTGAGTGTGAGTGCTTCCACAATTGGGTTGTTGGTAGCATCACACATGTTGGTGATAGGTATGGATTGAGTGCCCACCTATTGTGATGAAATGTGTTGGTTCAAAATTTTTTGTTGGTGAGAAAATTGGGTGTTCTAATTTGGTGATTGTTGGAAATGCATGTTTTGATGAGGGATGTGCTGCTATGTATGGACTTGAGAAGCATAAGTTGGGATGTGGGATCCATCCATGTTGGATTGAATTTGAGGGTATTGCTAGCCTTGAGCATGTTGATGCCCAAATGGAGTTTTATGTTGGGTGCCTTGATTATCTTGCCCAAATAGATAATTATGGCCTCAAGGAATGTTGGTATTTTGTCTCAAGGGAATGTTGGTGTTGACGTATGATGAATTTGGGACATTAGTTTGAGTTCCTTGAATGAAAACTCTTTGTTTATTCGCCCCAAAAGGGTTTGATGATTTTATTGTCATTGCATTAGAGGAACCTAATAAGAGGTTTTTTGATGTACCCATAGAGGTAGATGATGCCCCAGATAATTTTGACGTGTTGACACCCATTGTTGATCCAATAGTTTGTGAAGAAACTGTGGATGTTTATTGAGGGATGGACTGTGATGTAGTGTTTGTTTGGGTTGATGATCCCCCAATAGATGTTATGTTGACCATATTGGATGTATTGGTTGTGGTATGGGTGGTAGCTATACCAAGCGAGGTAGCATTGATGGTGTTGATGACATTTTGTGTGGTGGCTCTCATGGAGGCATTGTTTGATTCATGTGAGTGGCTTGTTTCATTGGTAGGATTAGGAGATGTTTCTCTTATAGTGTTGAGGTCAAATCCTTTTTGCAATCTATCCCCTTGGCCAAGGAGCATAGCTATATATCTAGCTGAATCATTTAAAATGAATTCTTCAACAAAGGAGGCCACTTTTCGCTTTTGGGCAACAGCTTGTACGTCTTCTTCAAAGACTTTCCCATTTTGGTCTCTATGGACAAATCGTTAAAAAGGATTATGTGAAGAGGATGGAATGGGTATATCACTAAATGTATTAATGAGAGAATTCCCTATGTTGGTATTTCCATTAATGTTGTTAGGGAAAGTATTTGTATTTATGTCATTGGAAAAATTGATTAGGTTGGTGTTTTGACCGAAAGAATCCATGAGTCTTCTTTTTCTCTATAATCTAGTTTGAACCATAAAAGTTTTGCTCAACTTTGGGGATGGTGAAGGATAACCTAAATATGCAAATGTTATAATACTATTTTTTTGGGTTTTGGAGTTTAAGGAATGCTTGGTGAATGCAAAGGAGAATAAGTAGACTACAATGTATGCAAGGAGATGATTTACTTAACCATACAATTTTTTGGCAATGTCTCAATTTTGAAATGTCACTAGACATGTAAAAAGGAATAAGGAGGAAAAACTAAAATGTCCACACTAGACTAATGAGTGGGAAATGGTTCACAAAAGGAAATGACTAAAGAAAAAGGTTTGACAAAGTCCAATGATAACCTACTCTTGAAGGCAAAGGTTTGACAAAGAATGGTAAATAATTTTCTCAAAAAAATCTGCAAAAAATGGGTACCTAGAATGATGGTAAAGTCTAAGAATGCAATTAGAGAAATGCAATGGAATCCTACGTTAACCTAAGAATGCAACCTAGAATGCAAGGATGACAGAAGTTGAGCAATTCCTAGTTGGTTGTCGATAGAAACAACAGAGGAAGATGTTTGAAATCTTGTGTAGAAAAGTTGGGCCTCGAATTTTTGACAATGAATAAAATTTTGGGTTATTGGAAAATGCTTCATAGCAAATGCATTATAGGAAAGAAAATGCATCACAATATAAGCGATTGCGGTTTTTCAAAAAGAAGATGCAGTTCGATAGATCAATTGCGGCGTTTGGTAAAGAAAATGAGGTGTATGACAGAAAATTGCAGCATTTAAGGTGAAAACTGTGGTGCAATAGAGCGATTATGGCTCAAAAGTCAGCAATTGCGGTTCAATATGGTAGACGTGTCACAAAACTTAACTTGTGGAAAAAATTTGGCAGATTGCAAAATGTGTTTCAATTTTGGAGTGTTATTTCACGTCGAAAAAGGATGTTGATTTGTTCATTTTGTTTGAAGACACTTGGAAAACACATTGTCTTGGAAAATTATAAACACATAGAAAACATGTACAATCCCTATGGCTGAAAGGACTGTATTCTTTTGGATGCCACATGGATTTTACTCCAACTACATATTCTTAGCGGATGAATTTAGAAGCTTGGTGCCACGGGCTCCCCCTTAAATTGCACTCACTTCTCAGTGCAACCAAGCTTCCAACCCCCATGAATCTCCCATGGCAGGTTGATCATCTCTACTAGAAACTATGAAAATATGGGTGCCTTCACAATGACCGTTGCTACACCAAAGAATAGAATTTTTTTTTGGTCACACTATAACAATGATTTTAATTCAGTCATTCCATTCATGGTCCACCATCCATGTGGCAAGAGACTATTTGTACCCTTCTTTTTGGAATGGTGATCATGATTCTTGAACTTTCCTCAAGAATCCACACTTATATACCGATTGGAAGTCACTTGGCATCTAGCGTGTTACCGGTTGGGTCGTTCCTTGGGGTGATTACTTTTTACCACAAGGCATGCCCTCTAAGATTAAAAAAAGCAAGTTAGTACACCCATAGTTTGATCAATCTTTGTTTGCTTAAGCAATGAGAGAACACATGCCATGTACTTAGCTCACACTAGCCTGATTATTCATTCTTAAGCCCAAATTGAAATATGAATGGGTAATTAAGTAACCAACTCATTAGTGTTTTTATTTCTCCAGATCACATAAGGCACAAGATAATTATATACACACTACAAATGTCATTACTAAATCACAAAACACTTTAGACACATGTTTATTTTAACCATTTGTAGTGTGATCAAACAAGGGTTCATTTTAACTGTTTGTAGTATGAGACAATCAAGAGTTCATTTTAACCCAATGCAAATGCATCAAAGTTATTTTCAATCCAATGATTGAACATGCATGATTGTGTTATTTTGATCGCAATGAAAATGTATGAGTGTTCATTTTAACTCATGAATGTAATGCACTTTGTTTGTTTGATTGATTAGATTTGTAAAAATAGACAAACAAAAGGGGTTAGACTCTAGCTTACCAGATGTTTTCACACACAAATTAGTAATCTAGAAATTTGTAATCTATTGAAATAGAAAAATGTAAGAAATCCAGAAAAATAGAAAGAAATTCTTTACCAGTCGATTGTGTCACAACAGAGCGAATGTGGCTAGCTACGATGAATGCATCATTTGGAATTGTGACTGTGGCTTGATAAATCGAATGTAGCTCAGTTTATGTCAAATATGTTATGTTAAATTAGATGCGTCGATTAGCGGGTCAGATGTGTCACGATAGAGCACTTGCATCATTAGCAAAGGCAGATGTGGTGCAATAGAGCACTTGCATTGCAGAAAATGGAATTTGTGGCATTTCGTACACCTATATCTACAAAAATGACAAAAGGCCATACATAAATCTGCAAAAAAATGTCTTTGAAAAGCGGTTGGGTTCACCAATGTAACTGAGGGTAAGTTTTCCTAGGTGTTAGCAGATTAAATGCAACATATAAAACCTAGAGTAAATAATGGAGTGCAAATGACAAAATGAAAAATTTATGAAACAATCTCACCCAAGTTCTTCATTCTCCATAGCTGACCTCCATTACACCTTCTAACTTGCTGAAAATATGAGATTTCCCTTAGATTTATGATGAGCAATCTAAGATTATGACTAGTCCTAAACAAGTGTTGAAGGATTCAAATGATTATGCAAGATAAGTTAAATCCTACAAGAAAATTAATTAACTAAATGACAAAGACAAGAAAATGCAAGACTCAAGAATTGCAAGATACAAGATTTTCAAGAGTTTTCAAGATTTTCTAGATGCCAAAATAAGGATAAAATTTCCATTTTATAGAAAATACAATTTTGGATGAATGGATGAGATTGGAGATTGAGGAGTGCCCTAGAATCAAATGGTCAAGATTCAAAATAACAACCCCTTAATTAGGGTTATGGCAACTTTAGGGTAAAATTCAAAATGAGTGGACAAGATTTAATTTTCAAAATTAAATCAAGGAAAGAGAATATGTGTGACAGTGAGATAAGATTTAGTAAGTAGAAAAGAATGAGTTAGAAAATGAAGTCATTTTAAAAATTATTAATTTGTGGAGGGAGATGCCATTTTGAATTTAATATTTTAATTTAATTCGAAATGATGAAGTCATGTGACAGTAAATAATTAAATTATTTACTTGAAGAGAGAAATTTAAATAAATAGTTTTATTTAAATTTGGAAATGAACTAAAATGAGACAATTAAATAATTGATTTTTAATTATTTAATTGTGGAAGAAGTGGGTTAATAATTAAATAAACTGTGATGGATTGACTTAGTTATGAGAAGACCTTAATATTAGAGACATATTTAAATAAAATTAATTCATTTAAATAATCAAGCAGAAATAGTGGATTAAATAAATTTAATAATTTATTTAATTAAAAGAGGACTTTAAACATTAGTGACATATTTGAATAAATGTGCTTTATTTAAATAGTCAAGAAGAATAGTAAGAGGGATGAATTAATTAAATAATTGGTCATTATTTAATTAATAGTTAAATTTGGTCAGAGGGACATAATCAAATTATGTTTTAGAGGAATTGATGAGAAAATTGAGTTTGTAGGCCTAGGTCAATTTTATGTATCTACAGTTTGAATATTTGTAGTTTGCACTAGTTTTCCTTGGGTAGTGGAATTGTTCCATGATTTTTCTTAGGGGAGTGGCTTTAAATGAGGGTTAGCACACAAATTGGTGCTAGGATAACTTGTTATGAGTTAGTGAATCCAGTGATAATGTAATTAATATATTAGGGGATTGGGTAGTATTCAACACTTAATAAGAGTAATGTGCCTCGCTCATGGACCCTTGTGCTATTATAGACTTGGGATGAGAAGAGAAGGCCTAGAATGGAAAGATCAAAATCTTGTCTTCTCGAAAGATAGTCGATTCCACTTTAGATTGCATGTGGGGCCAGGAGTCATGAGAGGCTACCAGGATAATCCAAGATGCGGGTTAGGGTCTAGGAAGACTTACCAGGATAACACATGCAGCATTGTGATGAAACTCCTCCTAACTCAACAATTTGTTAGATCTATGATATAAATGATTGTGTAAAACTCGAAGCAATGTAGCCTTTGTAATAGTGTGATTCTTGTATTTGGTTAAATTCAGTATGTATCAGCCCGTGTCTAGAGGTAGTAGGACTTGTCCAGGATCCATGTTACTATCTCCTAGCATGGGGGGTGGGCATTCGAGTACCACTTGGTTGAGAGGAATGTGAAGCCTACAGTATTGGGTCCCCTTTCTTCAGATCATGATGGCGAGGTCTTCCAGTGGAGAGATCGTGGATTCAAGCTTGTTTATTCCATTCTTTGATTATTTTTATAGATGAAACTTGTATTTATTATACTCCTCAGTTGTATTTGAGGAGGTCTCATGTATTTGTAACACATTTGTATGATCTACCTCATTTTGGGAATGAGTATTGTAAAGCCTATTTAAATAATTAATGTAATATTTGTATCTTGATGTATATCTTATCTTTGTGATGCAATTTCAATGTTCGGAATGTATGCACTTTTAAATTCATATGTAGTTAATTTTATGTTAGAATGTATTTATGTTTATGATATGGGAATCAGATGTAATCATAGTCTTGTGCCTTAGAGGATGTTGGTGATAGATAGTGAACTTTTCATGTTATGTTGTACTTTCAAGAAAAAAATTGTACATTTTCATAGATTTTGCAGCTTCCTCTAGGGTTATGTGGCGGGGCATTATAGAAAAATGTATGTGGACAAGGAGAAAATTTGTGATCCCAGTGGAATAGGTAAAAAAAAATTTAATTTCTGAGATAGAATTGAAAATAATCACTGAAGCTTGCAAGCATGAATATTGGATAAAAGATATGGAAGAATAACTAAGGTAGATTGAGAAGAATCAAACATGGGAATTGGTTAGAAGACCAACAAGCAAGAATGTGATAGGAACTAAATGGGTTTTTCAGGAACAAGTTGAATGAGAATGAAGAACTTATCAAAAATAAGGCTAGGTTTGTGTGTAAGGGCTATTCATAAGTGGATTTTGAAGAGAGTTTTTTCTCCAATAGAAAGAATGCATGCTATTAGGATTTTTTTGGTGTTTGCAGCATAGAAATACTTCAAGGTATATCAGATGGATGTAAAGTCTTCATTCTTAAATGGTGAGTTAGAAGAAGACGTATACGTTGAACAACCAAAAGGGTTTTATTTATGAGAAGATTCTGATATAATTTTTAGGTTAAAGAAAGCATTGCATGGACTTAAACAAGATCCTAGAAATTTGTGTTCAAGATTTGATAGGTACTTATTGCAACAAGGATTCAAAAAGGGTACTATAGATAGAAATATTTACTTCAAAGTTGAGGGAGATGAAATCCTTATTTTAGTTGTGTATGGTGATGAAATAATCTTTAGAACAAATGAGGAAATATGTAAAAAATTTATAGAGTAGATACAAAATGAGTTTGAAATGTCAATGTTTGTGAAGATGAATTTCTTCCTTGGGTTGCAAACTAGTCAATCAGAAAGAGGTATATTCACTACATAATAAAAATATGTTACGAAAATGTTAAGGATGTTGTGAATGGAGGAATCTAAACAAATATATACTCCCATGGTTATTGGTTGTAAATTGAGAAAAATGATGAATCTCCTATGAAAGATCAGACCAAGGATCCATGATTGATGGATTACTATATCTAATTACAAGTAAACCAGATATTATGCATGCAATATATATTGTAGAAAGACTTCAAGAAGATCCTAGAGAGAATAACATGTGGCAGTAGTCAAAATGATATCAAGATACTTAAAGATCACATCAGACTATGATCTATGGTATTCTAAGGATACAAATTTTTGTTTGAGTGCTTATACAGATGTAGATTGGGTAGGTTATGTTGATGAAAAAATTAGTATAAGTGGAGGTACTTTCTTCCTTGGAAATAGATTGGTTTACTGGATAAGAAAGAAGCAAAATTCAAAATCATTATCTACTACATAGGCATAATATATTGTTGCAGCATCTTGTTGCACATAGGTGTTGTGGATGAAGCAAACATTGAAGGATATCAAAGTATCATATGGTTAACCTATCTCTATCTTGTGTGATAATACAAGCACTAGAAAAAATTAAAAACATGTGGCAATGCATTCAAGAACAAAGCATATCTCTATCTGATATAACTTTATAAGAGATAAATTTGTTGAGAATAAATTAAAGATGGAGTATGTGCATACGAAGGATCAAAAATAATACATTTTCACTAAGGATCTTCCAAAAGATACATTTGAATATCTCATAAACAAGATATGGGTTATTTCCCCTCCTTTCAACTATAATAATAAGTTGGTGCACCTTTCCAAGGGTGCATTTCAAGATGAACTCTTTATCGTAGAATGATGAAGGCTACCTCTCATGGTGAGTAGGTAGTGATTTCTCTGGTTGGTGTAGTCAGGAGGATTATGTGTTGCAAGAGAGAGAAATGAAGTGTGCAAGTGTTTTCATTTTTTATTAATGTCAAAGGAGGATAGGATTGAAAAACATAAGAAAGGGATAGAGAGAGAAATAAGTCTGAAATTAAGAAATATCCAAGTGAGAGGGAGAGCTACTTTAGATTTGGAGATAGAATTTCTTTTGTTGTTGATGGTTTTTTAGTAGTTGTTACCATCAATGACAAAGGGGGATATTTCTTCACTATTTTTTCAATAGTGTTTTCATTGATGTCAACCTATAATGAGAAGGTGTTTGTCGTATTGAGAAAGTATTGCAGATATATCATTATCACTTGGTTTCCAAGTGATTTTGATAAATTTTCCATAAAGAGTGTACAAGGTGACAATGGTGTGTTGTGTAATGTGAAATGAAGTGTATGTGAGCAATTATTATGATATAAGTGAAAACATGAATGTTTAAGACTACTAGAAGTAATAAGTAGAAGATATCAATATTTTAGTGTGCCCAAAGTTGATGGAGGAAATGAGCTAAAGGTTACAGATGGTGTCGAGAGTTCTTGTGGTGAATTGTCATATTGCTCTAAGGTAGTGAACCTCCTTGTAACAATTTATTTATATTCTCTTTCTATCCACATAGTGAGCTCTTTGTAGTGATCCTTTATTCATTTTGGATAGTGAGTCCTTTAGGTAGTGAGCCCTTCTAGTAGTGAGCCTTTTGTAATCAATATTGATATTTATGTATATGTGAGTTAATCCTTACAGTGATGTTTTCTTGATTAGGGTTTTCCGCATAAAATTTGGTGTTCTATTATTTTATGGTTGTTGTTGTGTTGATTTTTCATCTTTTTACATTCATATTGATGTATAATAAGGATTTGAAGGTTAATGAATTTTTTAAGGTTTTAATATACAATTGATTCATCCCATCTCATTTGTCTTGTGTATCTAATAGATATTGTATAAAAATATGTGAAACACTCCCAATATTCTTCATGGATTGATGACTTTTTGCATATCTAATACAATTGGAACTATACTTTGAGTGGTTAACTTTTTAGAAAAACATACTCATACTCCACAAGAGGAAATCATGTTTCAATATTATAATTTTATATAAAAAAATTATATTTTAATATTGTAGACACATATTGAAATGATCGTAGATATGGTAATATAAATTTTTTGATGAAGTACAATTTTTGTTTGAGTAATAATTGGTTATAGTCATTAGAATTTGCGTTATATTGTTTTAAAATGTATTATAATAATTTAAAATAAATATATAGATGCAAATGACACAACATTTAATATGGTACAATAAGTATATAACGTAACTCAACTATACTCAACTATTGTTTTTCTATATAGGGCTCATAAAAAGAAATATTGAACAAATATGGTTTTTTCTTGAAGTTGAAAATGGTAAAGGAGAGAATCATGGAGCTCTAGCATGTGTGAAAAGTGGTCTTGCTAGGGAGAAACTAAAATTTGAAGATACATAATTTTTTTTAAAGATGTACATCTATTGGAAAACTGATCCACATCCAACAAGTGAATTAACTTGTATCTACCTTTTCTCTTTTGGCTTAATATTTGAACACAAATCAACTAGTGTTTGATTATTGTTTAATGATTATATGACTTCCTAAATGGAGAGATAATTTTCTAGGGTTTTATTACTGTATTGCAAATAGGGAAAATTTAATGTATGTAATTGATTAACATAATTTATATAACCTTAGATCTACAAATATAAATGATCACATAAAAAAAATGAAGAATTAAAAAAATGAGTATAGATATGAAATATATATAGACAAAGGAGTACTTATGGTTGAAAGATGAGGCTGAAATGTAGGGAAAGAGGAATGGGTGCCCTAGTACTAGGGTTTTGATTAGTTCAAATCCTAGATCACTCTAATACCATCTATTCTCTAGTATTTTGCAACCTGTTATTGACAAAAGTTCTAGATTTGATATATACACACATGAAAAGAGGGGAACCGTTTTGTTGTTTAATACTGTATCTTAGTCAAACCCCTATGTTGGTGTTTCAACCTTGAATACAACAATAATAATGATGGTATAGAGTGATTACCCTTATTGAGGGAGAGGAAAATTAAACAATAATTATTATTATAATAAATGAATAAAATAAGATAATATTAGCTTAGGTATGATGTCATGCCCAAAAATTATGCTAGACAAATGGAACAATTTTTATTTTTTATTTTTTTTATTTAGCAAATATATAAAACCATAACTGATTTCAACCTTACCAACACATGACTCCATACTATACACATCAAATGATGATGTACAAATACCATCACTCATCGACATGTTTCCTAAGAGCAAGTGTAGGGTGGTAACAAGGTTGGGTTTGCAGAGTTCGATGCACACACCCTTAGACAAAACAGGGTGGCCCTATACATCTTAATATCCTTAGGACAAAACCAAATTGCTACTCTAGTAAAAAGAATAAGAATGAAGTCATTTGTAGCAATCATTTAACGATCACAACATCCCCCATCCTTGCATTAGCATTTAAAAGTCTATTACCTAATGAGATAAAACATAATAATGTCCTTATAATTTAAACACCATATGGATAGAACAATAAATATGTTACTAATCAATCATAGTAATGGTTTATTAATTATTCTCAATCAAACCTTGATAATGGTATTATAATTCTTTAACTAATGTATCAACATTAAAAATATAATTATTTACCCAAACATAGGTTTTACTTACTCACTGTACTCTCCCTAATGTAATCATCATTACCAACAATCAGGCCTCAATAGTTATCCCCCTTTTCTTATTTCAAATATCATCATTAGACCTCTAATGATATGATTATTTTCTATTCACCCAAGATAAAATATTATTATTATTATTCATTCCTTGATTTATTAACAACTTAGTTATTTCACCAACCAATCAAGAATGTCATTAATTCCAACCAATCACAAATTAAAAATTGATTGTATTATTCTCCCTCTGGATTATACTAATGTTAACAACCCAATGATAATATATATTTTTTTAAAGAAATTGGTATCGCATTACTATATAACCACCATCTAATAATTGATGGTATTCTTAATGATCACATAACCAATGGTAATAATGATCATGCATAGTGCAATTTTACTATTTTCATTTAACCAAGCTAATACTTTATATTTTTCAATCTTGAAATAACCTCAATAATAACATTAAACCTCATATTAATAATAATATTACAATTATCATTTAACCAAATGATATGTGGACATCAACCTCATGTTATTACATCTTCCCTCAACTAAAATGATAATAATATTACATTCGTAATATTATATCATTATTAAATCTCATATTTATAGTAAAATTATTATTAGAATTTTCTCGACAATAATGCTAGTATTAAATACCCCACTAACAAAACAATGTTGCTTATTATCACTAATTATTTCCCTATTACCCTTATGATTATTAATATTCATCACCCATTCATAATCTACCTAATTTTAATAATATTACTACTCTTCTATAGTTTAACACTCCAAGAGTAGCTATTACTAACATCTGTTCATCTACTTATTTATTTCTTGTTCAAATGGATACTATACAATTGCGGTTATTAATATTGCATCTATATTTAATTATTTTACTAATTCAAGAAGAAGCCCCCCTCCATTAATTAACTTGGTTATAATTAAATATGTTAGTTAATTTCATGGCATTAATATTATTCGGCATACATTGTGTATTTTCCTAATTATCACCATGCGTGAATATTGATATTAATATTTTTCTTTTGTTTTGTTTTCAAACATTAATACTACCTTCTTAAAACATCATGATTGATTTACTACCTATAGTTGATATGAGCATAAATAAATAATTTTAAATTGAATAATTAATGTGAACATGATCCAGATAAGTTTCAAATCTGATCGACCCCAATGCTTCTTCAAATTTCTTACACATTAATAATAATATCAATACTCCTAGGTTTAAATTGAACCATCTGCGCTCGATTCCCAGAAGCTCAATCTTGTTCTTTCTAGTCTGTAACTGAGTTGGCAGAGCAATATTGCAAACCTGATTAAGTTTGGAAGAAGTCTACTCTTCAATATTCTTAACGGGATATAGGCATTTAAAGTTACTACTACTTATTCGCAATGAAAATAAATAAATCTGAAATGCATATCAACTACACCCAAACCTATAAAATATAAATCGTGCATTTTGACTTCAACTACTCCCTTAGAACAATGCATTTACAACTGAAGGATGTTGCCAGAGAACGCAGGGCAAGCTGAGCGAACCCAATCAACACGCCTGTCAGAGGGTGAGTGGTCGCAGCCGACTATCCAATGATTCAGACACATTGATTTAATGGTCTTAGCTTCCTGATGGTTTGCTTGTCAGACAATTGCCAGGCTGAAAATGAGTCAACTCAAGATATCGATGGGACATAAAGGTCGATCATTGGGACAGTCATAGATTTTTTTATTTTTATTTTTCAAGAGTAAAAAGAAGAGGATTACAGACAAATAGGTTCATGTTCAATGGACTTGAGTAATAAACGAATTTTTTTTTAGATGTTATACTTTGTTGCACCTATCTTCTGCGCTAACCTCACATCATTACCAGCAGATCTATGACCTCTAGGATGTACTATCTCTGAAATCCCTCACCTTGCATCGAGAAAAGGCAGTGGTTATAGCTAGGTCACTATCATCACTGTGCTCTTAATTCACGTCTTCACCAGCCCTTGTATTTATTTTTATTTTCTTATTTTTTTCTCTGGCAAGATGGCGCCCAACCATGGTATGAAGTTCTATCTCCTTCAACTACTGCTGAGAGGAGGATACTGCGATGTAGGGAAGGGACTCACATTCTTTTAAGATAAGTAAAATCTATGAGAGCCATCTAAAAGATTGAGTACAGAGCATATTTTACAGCATTTACTCAGTTTATTCTCTTCATTTAACATTCTCATATGTTTCAAATTTTAATCCCTAAGTTTCTCCTTTTACATTCTCCTTTGCAGGTCACGGAGGGCTAAATGGTAAGATTTTGTACATATTTATTTAGTATACTCAGTAGCTTGCTGCTATCCTCATAATATAAATTCCAGGAAATGCTCAAATTTACAGTGATTGCAGAGGAGGACGGTGATTGACTTTTGTTTCATCTTATATACATTGGATGAAGACTGTGTAGCACAATAAATTTTATATACTCATATTTTTTTTTATTCCAGCCATAAGTCTTTTAAATTTATTTTTGTTTCTATAAAACATTGGCACAAAGCCTCTGCACAGAGGCTGATGGGATGCCTGGACATGTATTTATTAAACCATGTATAGCACAGAGGAAAATAAAACCGAGATAAGGGTGTATGTGGTTTTTATATATATAAATTTTATTGTTATTTTAACGTCAAAGCTCCTGTTCATTGCAGCAATATAACATGGTTTTTTTTTTTCTTTGTTTTATCAGTCAATTCATTGTGTTTTTATTATTTATAAATTAAAAGCATTAATATATTTTATATGTACAGGTATATATATATATATATTATACTATATTCTTAAAATACATACTAAGAGATGTTGTAAAATAAATATACATTTAATTAATAATATCTATTGAATAGATATTTAATAGATTAAAAAAAAAGTCACAATATTAGGTTGAAAGGAAATATTCTTATTCTTATTTCTTTTTATCTCCTTTTAAAAAGACTTCATAAAAGTCATAAAGATTTGCTTTGTTCCTTAAATAAAGCTTTTCTTTGTTTCTTGAATAAATATTTTCTTTCTTTCTTAAATAAAAATTTGTTTTGTTCCTTAAATAAATATTATTTTCTCTTTTCTTTTCTTTTAATAGAATTTAAAGGAAATCTTTGATTTTGTGCTTTATTACATCTATAAAAGTTTATTTTCTTTTTATTTAATTCTTATAATAAAGAAATAGATCACTCTAATAAAATATGGTTAACTTAATGGAAGTCCTCCTTTCTTTCATGAGATACATATTAAATAACACACAATCAACAAACGAAATTATATTTATTTATTTATTTATGTTCTTACAACACTCTTGGTATAGGTTATAAAGCAACTCTTTTCTCCATTCCCACAAGATACAAAACTTGAAATATTACAATAGTGTGTATAAAATAAATGATTAACATGTCAATAAAGGAAAAATTTCTCTATTACATCTTTCCTCTTAAATGTATATATATATATGAAATCCATTCTTAAATTTGCAGTGATACAAATGATATTTGAGGAAATAATGATTTATATGTAAATAAATAAAACACAAATAAATAAGGCTTGCTCTCCACCCTACCGTAATGGCATCATGGAGCCTCGTGGGCTCTAGCCATACCCCCGAGCAAGAAATACATTATACACCATGGTAATCATTGGTGGGAGCTTAGTGCTATAACAAGCTTGTTCATTATACAACAAATCACTCTAATGTATCCCTTAAACAATCTTACTTGTGATTCAATGCATAGATCAAGCTATCTCTTCCAATGCAAAGAATAAGAAATGGATAATCAATGACTTATCTCTCTACAAGTTGTTTTCCTTTCATCTCCTATTCTTTCATCTAGCTCTCTCCTTCTTCTTTTCTTCACTTCACAAGTTCTCCAAAAGGAGAAGTGGCCAATGCCCAAATCTTCCATCTTCTTGAGGTATATAGGAATCCTCCAAACCTAGACTCTTTCCCCCAAGTGCTCACACATGTGTGAGTTTTGTGCCAATTCCAAGAACTTTTGGGGAGTAGGAGGTTGAGAGTGACAAGTCACTCTTCCCAAGCCCCAACACTTTTTTTTGAATTCGTCACATTCATGAATGTGGACTTTTGAGGGGTCTTTTCGCACTCCAAGGACAAGTTCACATGTCAAAAAGGTTCCAAACCCATAGGTATAGGTCCTAGGGGTCTATTCTTGTTCAAAAACCAAGGAAATTGACTCAATAATCCCTTTCTAAAATCCACACAAGAATCCATGTAATACCCGTCCGTTTTGATTCTTGTTCAAGTTGTTTTATGCTATGTTTGGTTGCAATTACTTTGATACTGGATACATTTGGTTATGATGTTTTGATCGTTACTATTGAGTGACAAATATTATTGTGGGATGTAGTTATTTGATTATTGTTTCACTTGCATAATGGATTAATGTTGTTGTAGAGTTAACATGAGATGTTATTATGAGATTACTGGATTATGATGGAAGTGTCAGTTTCGATGAGTGTATTGGTGAAGAAGACGAGTTCGCATCACTCACTTACGAGCGCCCTGCGAATCCATAATTCTTTCCTCACGGTGTGTATTATATGCTGGATATATTGTATGATGTTGTTTACTTGGTTGCAGGATTGCAGGTACATGACATCGACTCCACTTGGTTTCACAGGTTTGAGCGTGTCGATCCAACGGTTAAGTTGAATGGGAGATAGTAGCTAGGTAACATGTGTCAAGTTTACACCCTAGCCTTAGTATGTCATCAATTGTGTGTGTCGAGTCATTGTCTGTCTTGTTTTAATGTTATTTATTTTTGAAGCATTCCTGATTTGGAAGTAGATATTTAGAATAATTGCATTTAAAGCATGTTGATGGTTATTTAATTTAAATAATGCAATGTGGATAAAAGTTTATATTTAAATTAATTAATTATATTTAAATTATTTAATTAATTAAATTTAATCCAAGGGGGTTGAGTTTAGTTATTAAATAATTAAATTAATTAATTAAACGTGATGCAAGAGAATGAAAGGAAATAAAAGAATTGAAATTAATTTTGGAATTTTATATAGATGTGTGGGAATTAAATTAGAAATTGTAATTAAATGTTTATTTGGGAAATTGGTTGCAACTTTGGAAATTAATTTATTATTTGAAATTTCATTTTAAATTGAAAGTGGGTTTTTGGAAAAGTGAAATTGAAATTGAAATATCTAATTTGCATGTAATGTGAAGTAGGGTTGAATTAGGTATTTTTTATTTATAAGAATATATGTTTTAATTTTAGGGCAGAAGGTTTTTTTAGAAAAATACATTTTTACAGCAGGGAATAAATTTTGGAAAATTTGCACAAGGGTTTGAAGAAAGTTTGATTGTAGAATTGATTGAAGGAAAGATTGTTTGCATTTGTTGGATTTTGGATTGGATTCATTGGAGGATTGAAGAAAATTCAGGAAATCTTTGGAGGAGGCTTGCATCAAAAATTCATCTCTTCCTGTAGCTTCTTGTACCAGGTTTTCCTCTTTGTATTTTATTGTTCTTGATTATTTTTTTTTAAATAGTAGTGATTAAAGATTTATTTGTTAAATCTGTTTTAGAAAATAAATTTGATATTAGAAGAAAAGAATTAAACAAATTTACAGCCTTTGCTTGTGAAAATTCTTGAGTGAAAATTGTGAAAACCTTAGTTGAACTTAAATTATTTGGAGAAATTGATTTTATTGTTATTGAAATCAAACATAGAGATTGAACAATGCATTTAGAATGTTTTTAGAAAATGAAACCCTTTGTTATTATTAAAAATCGGATTTTAAAATCTGCAGTATAGTTATATTTTCATGGTAAAATGGTCTGGTTGTGCCACCTATAACTTCACTTTCACAAACTGGGTTTTCAAGAAATTTAAAAAAAATTTTCATTCTGAAGTTTTCTTACCCCTATCCAAAAATCTCAAATACCCAGATTGTAGTTTTTGAGTTATGCTTGAAACATGAGACTGCTGTTAAGTTATTTTCTCATGGCTGTTCTGAAAATAAAATAATAATAAATTGATAATTATAAATATTAATATTTTATGTATTGTTATTATAATATTAAAATATTATTTAATAAAATTTTATATTATAATTTATAATACTAAAGTATTATATTTATTTATATTATTTTAAATAAAATTTGTATATCAGATTAGTGGAATTCAAATTATAAACATATGAGAAATTATTGTTTATTTTAATATGACATGTTAAAGTTTAATTGAAGGAGTTAAATATTTGATTTAAAGAATGCATAATTTAAAATTGAATTGTGAAATTTAAATCCATATGTAAAAGGTCCAATTATTAATTTGATTTAATTGGAAAAATATATTTATATTTTGGAAAATTGATGATAAGGGATATTTTATTTTGAATTTATCAATTTGTTATTCTGTAAAGAATAGAAGATATGTTAATGGTTAAATATATTTAAATATATTAATTTCTATTTAGTATATATATAGTGAAGATATATATCCATTTGGGAGAATAAATAATATTTTATCTTATTTTATTATGTTGTTTGCAAATTGGGTATTATTAGTGTTCTAAAAGAGATAATTAGTATGTGTAGAAAATGTATAGAGAAAGATATTTTTTTTAATAGAAGTAATTACTTGATTTAAAAGGAAACATTTATTTTGTTAATATGATTGAATAAAATATATTGAAATATAAATATATATATCCATGAGTATTTTCAATCAGTATTTACCTTGTTTTATTTGAGTGCGTGTAATTTAGCTTTGCATGAAGAATTTAAATGATAAGTTTTCAATGTATGGTCAAAATTGATAAGGGAAAATATATTTAAATATATTGAAGAATTATAGAAATATTTATATTTAAATTTTTATTTTAATTAATGAGATTTAATTGGAAACAATATGAATACGTGGTCAAATAGATAAGCCAAAAGATATTTTTTATACATTGATGAAATTGCATGTTTGTAAATGGATAGAGAAATAATATGTTATTATATTAAAGTGATTGAATGTTTTAAACAGAAAATTGAATGAGATGTAAGATTTGGTTAGGAAATGGAAAAAATTTACTTGCATGGATTTGTGTCGATTTAAAAGTAAATTAAGAAGTTTTTTATTGATGAGGCAATCAATTATGTTATTTATTAATTTCTATTTAGATTAATTGAATCATTATGATTGGATTATAAAAGATGTATGGATTTAGTATATCCAAAAGTAGTATCTTCCTCATGATTATCTTAAAGGATTTAATTCTCTGTATTCAGTAAAGGGAAGTAAGTTTAATTGTTTTAGATTCCAATAATGAAAAGGGAAATAGAGGTTATGATTATTTTAGATGATCTAGTTATCGTGTCTTTGATTTGTCAACACTACCTATTGAATGAGTATGGATTTAAGAAATCCAAATATTAGATTTGATTGATGACTTGAATGCTTTTGTTGCTATGTCATCAAGTTGCATTGTTGGTTTTGGGATTTAGTGTTAGTCCTAAATTATAAGTCTTCCAGAAGAACTAAGAGGATAAGGGTTGTTGAATCTTTAAGCCATCCAGTTGTTTCCCTTGGGTAGTGCATGGCATCTTTTTAGTTTTACCCGGTTTTAATGAATGGGGATGTTTGCACCTCCTTGGTTTAGGAGCGGATTATGGGATCTGTGTCTCCTTGTATGGAGTGACCTTGTGATGTGGTTCCATCTTGTTGCCTCCTGTGAAAGGAGTGGACTATGTGATTGTTTCCTCCAAGATGGTTGGAGTGAGTTTCTATTATTTGTATCCTCCTTGTGTTGGAGTGGATTATGATGCCTAGTTGGTATGCACTTGTGGTTCCCTTGGTGGATTGTTTGGATGTGTGTTGTCGAATAGAAGAGTGGCTTCTGTTAGGCGCCAGAGCCCAAAGAGGTAAACTGGATAACCTTCAGGAGTGATTTAAACAAGTGATAATTAAAATAATGTACTTAGAAGATTAGGACTAACTTCACATTAATCAAGATAATTTAATCCTCACTCATAGACACAAGGGCTTGTTTAGACTTGGGATGAGAGAAGGCCTGGAATGGCAAGATCAACTATCTTGCTCTTGTGAGAGGTAGTTGATTCCGCATGAGTGAGTATGAGTGTCGGGATTCGGTTGAGGCCACCAGGATTACTTGTGCCGGAGCCTATGAAGAATGCCCAGAGGAGATCTCATGACAAACCTTGCGATGACACTCTATCTATGACAACTGTTGTTAATTATTTTATGTGTATGGTTATTTGAACATACTTGATCTACTTTATGTCTGGAAGCAATGTGACCTATGTCAGTGATGTTGGAGTTGTACTTGTATTTTATTTGATTTGTACTTGTATTGTATTTGATTTGTACTTGTATTGTACTTGAGTTGTACTTGATTCGTACTTGTATGGTGAATGAGTTGTGCTTGTTAATTCATTTGGTTGGTTATAACTGTATGAGTCAGTATGAGTCTACCTTTGGTTAGAGGTAGTAGATCTTTGTCCATGTTACTTTGTTACTATCTCCTAGCATGGGGGGTGGGCTTTCAGGTACCACATTGGTTGGGTGGAACATGCACCAAAATCGTTGGGTCCCCATTGATCTTCAGTACTTGGTGGCGAGACATCCAGATGGACAACTCGCGGTTCTTGTTGTATTATCTTGCGTTGTAATATTTTAACTTGTATAAGTTATTTTATCCCTCTTATGTATATGAGGTGGAAGTTTGTAATTGTAATTCTTTGTACTATTTCCTCATTCTGGGAATGAGTGATTTAACTATTGGTTCAAGATAATGTTTATGAGATTGTATCTTGGTTGATTATCTTATTATGTTATGTGGTATTCTTATGATGTATGTTGGTTACTTCATAAAGTTCATAAGGCTATGGTTATATGTAATATGTATGTATGGGTTTAAGTAATCCTAACCTTGTAGCCTTAGAGGTTGTTGTTAATTAGTAAGTGAATGTGTATGTTAAATGCACTTTATAAAAAAAAAATTAGTTCGATTAAGATGTTAATTGCAACTTCCTTTAGGGTTACTTGGCGGGGCATTACAATCCATATGAGTTTGACACTTAGATAAGGGTTCCTAAACCCTAACCCCCACTTACCCTCATATGACACAATTAAACACCCTCAAAAGAAAATAAATAAATTATCCCTTTAATATACACCATCACACCCTAGTCTACCAACACATTAACTCTATTTCATTTTAAGCCCAAAAAGAAATCAAATACATAATCCACAAGGGGATGTCTTTCCATTTTATTTCATTGGTTTTCCCTTCTCGTACTGGTACCTTGACTTTCCTGCACATTACCAATGAAATCATTAGCAACAATCATACATCACATTTGTTTGCTAGTTAAATATCCCAAGATTTGACCTTACAACAATTTGATTTAACATTTCAATTGT
This sequence comes from Sequoiadendron giganteum, assembly GCA_007115665.2. Taxonomy (NCBI): domain Eukaryota; kingdom Viridiplantae; phylum Streptophyta; class Pinopsida; order Cupressales; family Cupressaceae; genus Sequoiadendron; species Sequoiadendron giganteum. The sequence goes on from CM021110.1 coordinate 327,148,906, forward strand.
ATTCCCCGATTTACATACATGCCTAACACACTCATGGCAATGGCAATGAAACAAAATGTCAAAATGAAATACATGAATATTTCCACATAACCACACTATTTATTTCTCACATCACATCTCACCATCTATTCAAGGATATATATAACAAACTAGGGTTGTATCAATCACACATGAAGTGGGGTCTTACATATGAAACCCTTGTTGAGATGATTTTGCACAATAAGCTCCCATATAGATTTGATGAAAAATGCATGAATTTCCTTGAACACCTGCAAGGTTTAGTCACATAACAGAGTAGAATATTTTAGAAAGAATGTCGAGAATAAGTCACATCTGTCCTCACAATTTACACACAATAATTCATCATAGATCATGATCATCATTCTTAGTGTTCAAATTAGAAGGAAACATGTTTACATATGCATCTAAATTGAATTTTTTGCATAGGCTAGCCTAGGGTCATTTTAAAATACCAATGGATGACACTTAAAGTGATAGATATTTAGAATCACATCCTTAGGAATAGGGTGTCCCCACTAGTGTCAAAGACTCTTTTTCCCCAAAAACTATGCATGTTATGGAATGGAATAAATGCTCCCCATATAGACTCAAAATGATCAAATTATGAATATAATAAAATGTATATGCAAAAAAGGATGTCAATATAGTGTGGAATTGTCAAGGGTGATAATTTATGGTACATACATGAAATTATAGATTAGTGTAATGAAACATTATTGATAGGATCAAGTGAAAACTTTAAAATTTAATTTTTCTTTTAGATAGTTGAAGAAGAAAATATTTATCCTAGATACACTTGTTATATAATTGGTGGATAAAAAAAATGTCGTTCATTTAAGAATTAAAATACAAGAATGTCGACTATATGGACTAGGAAACTTCCCTAAATTTATTAATTTTATATTGGAGGTCAATGAAAAGCATCTAAAATATAAAATGGGTTGAAGACTAAAAAATAAAAATTATTAACACCTATAGAAACACATGGTGAACATAAGACAATATTTAAATAGGATAATTTTTTTTTTGTATTATATGACAATGATCATGTTTCAAACCTCATACAAGAAGGCATATTGATTTAATATATAGTTTCACTACAATATTTTATAGTATATAATTATATATGTATGCATGTATTTTTGTGAATTATATGTCACACTTTATTAAATTTATTATTTTCATAGGAAATGTGTATTTTTTTGTGCCTAAGGACAATGAAGAGGAAACAAATTACTATTTTTATCAATTTGTTGAGAGAAAATATAAGTTATTGCATCCTAGAGTAGATAATTATAACTATGAGTATCCAATAGGTTGTGGTTTTTGTTGGAAGTTATAATTTAAATATCTAATTAGAAATAATGTTTTACCTAAATTTAAATATTATAAAAAAATTATACACTATTTATATTTCCTTTTGGCAACACATATACAATGAGCCATATATTAAGGGGAAAATGATAAAAACAAGTTATATACACTTTTTATGAAAGAACATAAGACAATTATAAACGTGTTAATAAAGAGAGAGGATAAATATGGTATAATTCAGTAACATTTAAAAAAAAATGTAGGTATATACAAATTTCTTAAATTTTAACCTATAATTTTGATAGATGATGATAGTTGTATATTTTTAATTTTTTAATAATGTATAGCTAATTAATTTATTATCCTTGATGTAGGAAAATGGGATCTAGGTTCTAAATCATACCTTGTCCTACATTATGATGGAAGGAACAAAAATTAATCACAAACAACCACTTAGCTACTAACTATTATGGAAGAGCTAGAATGATGGATTAGGGTATTAGTTCTCTTCTTTGTGGGGTTTATTGATTTTGAATTAACTTTATTTGATAATACAAATGTGTACCTAGGTAAACTATTGAATTGTAGAAAATTATCATAAATATACAAAAGCATAAAATAGAAATATAGGAAAAAGTTACAAAATAATAGAGTGCAGAGACAAACGAAAATTAGATATGAATTTGAGCTCAAAATTTTTGGATAGGGATGTTGGTGCCGTAGACCTAGAAATGAAAATCCTAGGAATTGGAAATCACATCTTAGAAGGTTGTTGTTTGTAGGTTCTTTCCTTTTAGAGGTCCATCTTCAAAACTTCATTTGTTGATGATTAATTCCTTTTTCCCTAATTTTCTCACATGTGAGGCTTGAATGCTTGATCTTACAATTAGTTTTTCAATCATTTCCTAATTCCACTTGAAAATTATAACCTATTGTTGTTGAGACCTTTAAACATCACTCTTCCATCATTTGATCTTTTATGCATTTCATATTCTTTTTGGAGAGGGGTTTTCTTCCCCCTAGGCTTTCCCCTTTGCTCCATTTGTGGGAGATTAGTTGCATTTCATTTTCATTTGTAAATGGGTACCTGAAATGGCCATCATGTTATGAGGACCCATCATTCCATCTTTGCATAATCATCGCATTATCATAATTCCTCCCTAAGTTGCACTTATGGGGGTGTTGGTGTAATAAATATTTAATTACACTTGCATAATTTTATTTAGGCATATTATTTAATTAATTCCTAGGTTGAATTTACTAGGAAATTAGTTATAATTAGGCCATCCCCCTTCACATGTATTTAGGAAACAAGATTCTTTTAGAATATCATCTAGAACTTATCTTATTAGTTCATCATTTCCTAGGTAGTTAGTTAGGGTTCACATGTTAGATCAAGACACATGTAAATATAATAATACATGTTAAATTTCACTCTTTCCTATTTATACAAGGAATTTATACATTGTAATATATCATTTCATAATATAATCTCAATTTGTATGCCTAAGTTGCAACACGTTATGAAGTTCCAGCCTTCAAAATATATTTTCCAAGAATAATATCACCCAAAAAGAAAGTGTTGCAACTTAGGCATGCAAATTAAGATTCTATTATTAGATTGATTCTCACATGTAATAGAATGCTGAATCATCCTATGAAGTTGCAACCTTCAAAGGATCTTTTCCAAGAATAAAATCACCCACACGAAAGTGTTGCAACTTAGGCATGCAAATTGAGATTCTATTATGAGATGATATATTACAATTTACAAATTCCTTGTATAAATAGGAAAGAGGGAAGTGTAGTATGCATTATGATGCTGACATGTTCCTTGATCTAACATGTGAAACCTAACTAACTACCTACGAAGTGATGAATTGATAAGATGAGTTCTAGATGATATTCTAGAAGAATCTTATTTCCTAAATACATATGAAGGGGGATGGCCCCATTATAACTAATTGCCTAGTAAATGCAACCTAAGAATTAATTAAATAATATACCTAATTAAACTTATGAAATTATAATTAAATATTAATTACACCAACATCACCTGCATACAAGACATGAGAGAAAGGGTTTTTTAATATAGTTGATTTCCAAAGTCAATCCTTGTTTTTGTGTTCCCACAACCATAATGGCTATAATGATGTAAAGAGTCCTCACCCTTTGTCTAGCAGAGGAAAAATAGATAAAAGTTATGATAAATTGGCAAGTGTTGCAATTTACCACTTAGATCTACCTTCCTTTATAGACTAAAATCATTATTATTATCTCATGCAACGAGAATTGGATGCTTTATTTAGGTTCTTGTAAGTATTAGTACTCACAAAATGACTAAACATAAAACATGAAAGAAATCACATATAAAGTTGATGCATTACAATCATGAATATTGACTAATAATAAGTGTTGTAAAATATACTAATTATACTCTTGGCTAATTTTTAGGATGCTCAATTGTCACTCAAAATTATATTTTTTAAATAATGAAAAATACTTTTATTAATATGTATTTCTACAATTCCTATAAAATTAATTGTCGACAGTCGGCAAATAAATTCAAATTTGTAAATTTTTTGGTTATATGAGTGTAGTGTAGAAAAATTTATCCCTAAATTTTCACACTTGTTTGGGCCCTCCCTACTAAAATTGGGCTTCTTTATGCCTTCTTTGGTCCTATTTTGCATCCACAAGACTTATTTAATGTATTTCTCTAAGGATAATCTCAACACTTAACTAATGACCAATCATTATTCATGTTTTGGGTTCTGTGTTCTAGATCTAGTGATTTGGGACTCATGTACCACCTTGGGGCACATATGGGTAGCACCTAGGTTTTAGGGCCTGATCCTGAATATGACATTGAACTTAAAATTTATTGAAATTTGTGTCCAAATCTTAGGCTACTGGGACTCATAAACCCCAACTAGCATATGATTCCATCTTTATCTTAGACCTACTTTGAATTCAATTCTTGCTAGGATTTTATTCTTTTAGATCTAATGTCATCTTGTAGTGTTGTAATTTTGATAAATTTGGCATAAACAAGTATAAATACAAGGTTATTTCATATATTTTCAGCGAGAAAGATTACAAGCAATCAAAATATCATAAGAGAACTTTCAAGAGAGTTTACAAGAGCACTAAAGAGTAGTCAAGAGTTGGTTATAAAGAACTTTGAATAATCAATTCAAGATTCAAGCATCATGTCAAAGTCATCATGCATCATGTGTGTTTTTAAGGTAAAATTTATGATGTAGGTTTTCATGGTTCAAGAAAGAATTCAGTTCAAGCATTCAAGAATTCAATTAATCAAGATCCAGATTCATGCAATCCATTTCATACAATATTATAGCCTTTATCTCAAGGATTTTGTGAGTTGCGACATTGTATATTGTTCATTCATCATTCCTTCATTCTATTTCATTTCATTTCAAGGTTTAGTTAACCAAACGTCTTTTGAAAAAGGAAAACCCCTATTCACCAACAAATCAAAAAAATTCCCTCTTCATGTGTGATTGTAGGTCTACGTGTTCTAGAGATTAAATATCCTTCGAAGATGAAGTTGCATGATTGAAGAAAGTTGTCAAAATTGTCAAGAAGTTGCCATCTTCACGGAAACTCACCTACAAATCACAATTCAGACTTTCTAACTCAAAGATCGAATAGGAGAGAAGATACATAAGATCACTCAAGGATACCAGAGTTCAAGGAAAACCCTAATACTAGGACTAAATTTCTACCTTGGGCATTTGAATCCCAGTATACCACTTTCCAATAATTCTTTGTAGATCCTAGTTTACTAGTTGCATATTCTAGATTTAGCTAGAAACCCTAGACTAGTACTAAAGTACCTAGTTTGGCATATGATTCCCTATATACATCAGCAACAAAAAAAAAAGGTGTTTTTAGATATTTTTTAGTCATCTTCGGCCTTCTAAGTACTTGTTTGTATCTAGTTGTTTCCTATTCTAATTTTAACTTTTATTTCCTAGATCATATAGCTAGATTTGCATATTGCATTCATTTCCTTCTTTATAAGAATTTTCTTAGTGGTGAAGCCCCTTTTAATCACACCTAAGGAGACCTTGTAGCAAAATATTTTCCTAATTAGATCATTAGGTTGAGATCTCTAGGGTTTCCTTCAATGGACCAAGAGTGAAATAGGAGGTCATACCCCCCTTATGTGTTCCATTTCCTAAAAGGTGGAGCACCCTATTTACTATGGTTCATTTTGGTGAAATCGATCTGCAAAACCCTTTATTTATTATTTGGACTGTATTTAAGTCCTAGATTTAGCTTACATTAACTTTAAATTAGGTCTTGTATTAGTTAAATTGCATCCAGGGCTTCTAAATCTTGCATTAGTGAAAATGCAAATAGGTTGCCTTTTTGCATATTGCATCATTAAATTTCATTTTAAATGTATCATTGAAAACATTCATTTTAAAATACAAGTTACAAACATTAACATTCACTCAAAAAAAATTGAATTTAGTGTCAAGACCCTAATCAACGACTCATTTGCCCACTTGGGAAATTTAGTCCCGATATAGGTTGTTTTACCTCCTTTTTTGGAATTATGTGTTCTTTGTTTTTCACTATTTGAACCTTCTAAAAACCTTAAATAGGACTGATTCACCCCACTGGGCGATTTAGTCATGTATCAGACCTGAAACTACATTTTACAATATTAAAAACCTTTTTTTTTTTTTTTTTGTTGTTGCTATATCTTTGTTTCAGATCATTGAGTTTTTATTTCATTTATTTCATTAGACCTTGATTAATTCGGTTCATTCTAAGAATTTATTAATTTCAAATTTTCATTTACACATTTTATTCTAAGTCATTACATTGCATTTAATCATGGATATGTGATTTGATAAGCTTTGTATGTCCTTGAAATCATTAGTGGATGTGTCAGGTTATACTTTTTGAAATGACCATAATGAAATTTAACTCACTCATGCTCAATCAACTCCTAATGCATGTCCTCCTCATGAATTTGACATCGTTGGAGAAAATGATGACAACATGAACAAATTCATAAATTATTTTTGTTTGGTGTGAAATATGTGTATCAAAATGATAAAACAAAACACACATCCATGCAATGTATTGCACAAAAGGAATCTAGATAGTAGAATTAAAATCTATAGCTATCCTCTTATTTCATTCCATGGTTCTCTAGTCTTAAGGACCTTCGAAAATTCATTCTCTTAGATCTTATTAATGTTGCACATGAACCTAAAAGGATGAAAAATTAAGAAATGAGATGCTATTATGCGATCTACATGCCTATATCTTTGTATTTGTGATATTTTATGCTTGAAGGCTAAATGATCCTATGATGAGGTGTTGTTAAAATAAAAATGGTGCTAAGACTAACGATGCTATTCTAGTGAAAATTATACATGAAAGAGGCAATAACTAAACTATTCAAATTGAAATTGTCATAATAACTCTAACTGAAACTAAGATGCGAAAACTAACTACAATGCTTCTCCAAATGCTCTCAAATTGCAGTAAGAATTCTATAGCATAAGTTTTTTTATCTAAATATTTATGAAAAGCTATATAAATGTGCTCTATTTATATATTTTTCAAGGCTCAAGATGATGTGGAAATGATGGATGGTCAAGATTGTGATCATGCAACATCAAGGGTGGAGCACAAGCAGGTTGGAGAGAATCAGGGAGATGGTTCCCTTTAAAAAAAAGCTTTTCCAAGTGTTAAAGAGAATCAAAGAGAAGGAGAAGCCATGTGTCCAAATTGGTTCCAAATTGGTTGCAAGTTTGTTGATGATAATTCATATTTTTCAATTCAGAAAATTCAATGTTATGTGACACATGGTGAGGTGGAAGGTGAGTTGGAGGTGGTTAGAAGAAATATGAAGACATGTGATAATTTGAATTTAAAAATTCAAATTTAAATAGAAGAGGGAAATTAATTAAAATAACAAATTATTTTAATTTGTCCATTTAATTAATTTAGGAAGAAAGTTATTTTGAAAAAGAAGAATTAAGGTAATGAACCATATAAATAAATTTATCAATTTATTTATAATAGTAGAGGAATTAGAAATTATTAATTAAATAACAAATATTTAATTAGTTTGTGCTCCAGGCCATTTTGATGTGTACACATTTTTCCCCTCTTTGAAGTGATGCACATAGATGTATTGCTTCAAAGAATATTTTTTTCTGACCGTGATGATAAATTTTTTTGACATGCCCTAGACGTTGGTTGATTTTTCCTTGATGATGAAAGGATGCCCCCTCGGGACATAAATTAGGGATTTTTGATTTTTTGTAAAAAAAATGATGATTAAATGATTTTTCACTGATATACTAATGATCATCAGATTTGAAGAGGATGACCTGATTTATCTCCAGATAATGATATAAATTTCAGCCACATTGTTGATTAAAAAGGCCCATTTGAAAAATTAAATAATTGCCACAATAATTACCCCTTTATTAACCCTTCAAAGGTCAAAAAGGGTAAAATATAGCTCATTTGTAATTTGTGCATTTTGAAAAATTGAGAGAGAGAAGAGCCAAGATGGATAGGATTCCATGCCACACTCATAGATTTGAGCGAGTTCACTACCACTAGCGTCCAACCACATACAAACCTCTGGTACATACCCCGAGAACCACTTTTTCAATTTTGAATTTGAATTTTTCTCGCTTAAATTTCATTTAAAATTTTGTTGTTTTCACACGTTTTAGCACATAGGGGTAGAGCTTTAACGCATCCAAAACCCAATATAGTGCATAGGGGTAGAGTTTTAGTGCATAGGGTTAGGTTTGGGTCAAAAAATAGTCAAGTGCATCCGATCTCTACTTCAATGCATTAGGTTACTGAAGTAGCACATCTAGGTTTTAGCACATAGGGTTGATAAAGTCGCGCATAGGGTACATCAAATAGCGCTTTTGGGCAAATGGTGCATCGAGACCCTATTCCAGTTCATCTAGTAATTTTTTTAGTGCATCCAAGAACTGGTGCACATAAGGCTTGTTTTGGTGCATCCAGTGAGCTTTCTAGCTCATCTGGTAGATTACTGCATAGAAACCCTATTTTAGCGCATTGAGCCAAAAATGATGATTTTGAAAGATTCCTCCTATATTTTTATGGTTGATGATCACGTCAGCTAATAATAGGATAATTTTGATTGATAGGTTGATGATCATCCTCATGATAGGCAAGGAATGATGATACGATACCAAAATTGATTGATTAATTGACTTGATTGATGATCATCCTCATGATAGGTGAGGAATGATGATAGGTTGATTGATGTTGATCTGTCTCATGAAAAATGAGATTTGAGTGATAGGATAGGTTCTCCTCGAGATTTGGTCAAAATCTCATGTGAGTTGATTTGATTAATTGATATGTTGATTGATAGGTTTATTTGATTGATGTGTTGACTTGATGCTTTAATTTGATTCTAGGAGGGTGGCTTAGGGAACTTACAAGTTCGAGAGGGCTTTCCTGGGACATGGGACATCATCCCACAACATACCCCAATAGACTTGGCTATCATTTATTAGTGCAGACTAACTTCTCTGATTGACATGCCCTAGTATCGGATTAATCGGGGGATGTTGATGACACTTGTAGAGCGGTGGCATAGTGACCACAATACCTTTCATTTGGAAATTGCTGAGATGATAGTGACACCCGAGGATGTATATCGGATTATGAGGATACTAGTCATGGGTGATCTACTAGTATATGATCATGAGGAGTAGGGCGAGACCGATTCCATTTAGCAGCTTTTTTGTGATGACCAGTCTATTGGATACGATATATCCTTGTGGGAGTTGATTCTGACCCGTCAGACCTTACCCTGTGTGTTGGAAAGATTCATTGGTGGATTTATGTGCCCCGACCGTAGGTCAAATGTTTTTTTAGTTGGCTAGGGATGGATCTTAGGCAACATGATTGCTCATGGTACGAGATATTCTTGGGGTTTGTGCATGCTTGCACACCCTTATCACAATCTGCATCAAGTTGTTTACCTTCAGGCCAATAGTCTAACAATAGGATGTACATTTTTGCATCTCTGGGTCTGGGAGCATATAGCTATTACATGGTCAGTAGGAGGTAGGGCTCAGCCAACAGGACTTCCATATGTTTTTCGGTACACAGGACCACTTGTCCAGAATAAGCTGGGAAGGTTAGAGTATTATAGGAGAGTCCGTGATGATTTGGACATAGTGATATGCTAGCCATATCTTGACTACAAGGCATGGTCAGAGGATGACATGGAGATTCCCTATGTATTCTACAACAAATACCTAATTGGTAGGACTTCGTACATCATTGAGAGTTCCATTTTGGCAGAGTGTACAAATAGTACGACAGGGTTCAGGGGATGCCACAGGGGTAGCACACTATGCTCGATGGTAACAAGATATTATAGAGCGGGGTCCAACCCTTGATTATGGTACAACTTGTGTAGAGTACTATAACTTAAAACCGATTTTGTGGCAGTATCACCCCAAGATTGTGGATGCGTAGATGGCGAAAAATTATACCGAGTATTTTTACACACCCATTTCCATGGATTTTGAGCCTAGATGAGTCTGCACCCATTTTGGAGGTTGGGAGGAGGGTAGGACCAGCCGTACAGTGGAGGGGAGATGGTGGTGAGGAGGAGGCAGAGGGAGAGGAGGGAGATGATGGAGGCAATGATGGGGGTGATAGGGTTGGAGATGGAGGATACAAAGGGGGAGATGGTGGAGACGGTGGGTGAGGTGTACCAAACTTTGGGTTCATCCCCAAGATGAGGAGATTAGCTCCTATCGAGCATCGACCAGTAGTCGTGAGGATTCCTTCCCTGAGGTAGCAATCGTATATAGTTGGGTTGCAAGCATAGGTATAGACTCTTCAGGGATAGGTGCAGGAATTACAAGAACAACTAGTTCAGGCTTATGCCCAGCTATAGGTACAAGCATTGGCGTAGTTAGAGGCAGAAGGGAAAATGGAACAACTGTAGGGCCGGTTATCCACCCTTACCGCTTAGAGATATTTTTCCAAGAGACAAGGAGAGTAGGTAGTGGCAGTGGCAGACAGGATCTAGAAAACTGCTGAGGGTGCTGGTACAGGTGATCTCATCTAAGAGCTTAGAAAGTCTACCAAGGAGGTAGAGTATTACAGGGGCACGTACTATGAGGTAGTCTTAGCAGAGCATAGAGTCAGCTATGCTCACTCTAAATTTGGTCCCTCCCAATCTTATACTACCAGCAGGGGTGTGATGCAACCAGTCCCAAGGGACTCACCATGTGGAGGTCCACTAGGAGGAGGACCATCACGGGTAGGACTATCAGGGGTAGGACCATCAGGGGCAGGCGGTGATGGAGAGAGGCCTACGACCTTTGGGGGTAGCACCACAGGATCACGTGGTCATATTTGATATATTGTACATTGATTCAGAGACTTGGCTTTGCCACATTTTTGATGTATCATTTCTCAGTTCATTTGATATCATTATACACTTGACATGTGATTATTTTGAGGTTATATGATATGCAACAACATTCTAGCGATCTATGTGTTGATGCTTTTATTATGGATGTTTATGATGGATGCATTTAATTTATATTCTATATGATTATGATATTCTAGATGATTATGTATTAATGAGATAATGATGCTATGCTTTTATGTGTTTATGAATGATGCATTTATGATGATGAATGAGATGGATGTGATTTATGTAAATGAGATGATATGCATTGTATGTTTTTATAATTTTTAATATGTATATATTGGTGTATGGATGCAAATATGAATGCATAAATGGTTTTATTATGGAATGAAAATGTATGATAAATGGATGGACATGTATGGTTTAATGTATGGATGTATGGTTTGTGGATTCTGAATGTATGATAAATTAATGAATTATTATTTGAACATGAAACGTGTAGATTTATGGATTTTTCATGAGGTGAATAAATGACCTAGCTGGATGGATGATTATGTAAATGAATTATGGTTATGAATGATGCTTATGTATGGATGGATGATGAATGCAAATGTATGTATGATTTTTTGTCATTCCCCTATGTTATTTTGATTATTCTCTTATGTGTAATGAATGTTATTATGGAAATGAAACATAATGCACTTTCCAATATTTTTGGCATTTTCTACGTAAATATGTGACCTAAATGCATAGATGTAAGTGAATTATGATGCAAAATTAATTATGATGGTATTATTGATGGTTTCCATGATGAATTCATATATGGATGAATTATGGATGAATGAAAGAATGCATTTATTATGATCTTGATGTATGATATGGATTATGAATGATGGTATCATGGGAAATGCTTTATTTTTTGGAATTTTTCATGATGCAAATGGTATGATGAATGAATGCATGAATGATTTGGAATAGTGGATATTGAAAATGTATGATGCCTAATATGATAATGATTTGATATATGGATGGATTTATTCTGATTCGTTTTTATTGATATGATATGGAAATGCCAATGCAAATGAATGATTGTTCTGTTATGTCAATTGTACTCAATCTGGTAGTGAGAGATAACATCATGTTGAGAGGTACCAACCTTGGAAAAAATATATAATGCAAATGCAAAACTATCATGAATGAAATTCTATCTATGCAATTTTTTCATCTTATTCATTGTGCTTATTATCATCATTGAGCATTTTATTATGTTGAAAGTTGATACAAACATCGACGGTATAACAAGACCATGATGACCTGAGTACAAATTTCATTGAGATTTGATAATACAAGATAACACAAGAATCTAGGTATAACTAGACCAATATGATCTGAGCATAGCCTGCATAAATAGACAAGAGTTAATCATGTTCCCATGCAAATTCAAAATGTCATCAATGATACTTTGTAGAGCATGTCTCACGACAATTTTCATAGTAGTAAGGACTGACTCACAAACAAGAAAAAAATAAAATAGCATTCTCAATCGCAACCCCTCTAGTTCATGACATCATCAAGGTACTCCTGAGAAATGATAACAACAATCAAGATGCATCAATTGAACATTTGTGTTAAAAGTGATCCAACCATGATTCAAAAGATGATCCTTTAGTGATGATTGATTTGATTTGAGTTTTGATGTTTGATTTGAGTTAAATGGTTTCTTTTTTTATTGCTTGATGTTCAATTTTGATGATGTGATGGTTACAATGATTTTTGTGTTTTTCGAGATTTACCTTGTTGTTTCCTTTCCGATTGTTTTAAGTGCAACGGTTGTTTGCCCCCAGTGAGATAAGGAGTTTGCCCATAGTGACATATAAAGAAGATATATTATGGATATGTACAATAATGACCAAGCCAAGGTGTGACATGACTGTAGCAGCCGGATATGGACACGAAGCTCATTATATGATATGCATGAATGCACAGTGATGGCAGAAGTGAACGGTCAAAACATGCTCAGAGATACAGAGAAGTCGACTTATCACAAATAGTGCCTATTTACAAGGTTTTCACCCATTTTTTTTATTGCTTTTTTTGAAATTTTATTGTTATTTTTTTGTTGTTACGAAAACGCCTATTTGCTAGGTTTTTAGCAATTTAACAATTTTTTATTTTTTTTCACTTTTTTGAATTTTTGTCCTTTCCAATATTTTGTCTTTTTTGATCTTTTTGTTTTTACGTTTTCACTAAGATGCCTTTTTGTCAGGTTTTCATCAGGGCGACCATTTTTTCAGGATATTTTTTGAATTTTAAAGCTTTTTTCCAAGACTTTTTCTACTTTTTAGGCCTTTTATAGGATCTTTTTCTGCTTTTTAGGCTTACTTCAAGACCTTTTCTACTTTTTAGGCTTTTTTCAAGAATTTTAGGCATCCACTAGATGCATTATGTATAGAAATTATTCAGCTGAATTTTGTTCATTGGTTCTTCAAATATATCCCCTTCTAGTGTGGACAACCGATATTCCGCAAATCCAAAGGCTAAAATAATAACAAAAGGACCTTACCAATTTGGCTCAAATTTTCCTTTCTTTTCATGATCCTAGTGGTTTCGAGGAATTTCCTTCAATAATAGATCACCTAATTGAAATGTCCTAGGTTTGAATTTATTATTATAGCTCCTTGGCATTCTTTATATATAGGCCTTTAGGTGATCCACTGGAGGTTGACGACATTCATCCAACAGTTCTAGGTCTTGTAGTCTAGACACACAATAAACCTCATCTGAAATGAAACCTTTCACAGACACATGGAGTGATGGTATCTCAAGCTCAATAGGTAAGGTGGCTTCAGATCCATAGACCAAAGCATATGGTGTGCCACCTATGGGAGTGTGGCTGCTTGTACGATAGGCCCACAAAGTAGGATGTTTTTTAATATGCCAGTCACATCCAGCATCATTGACAGTTTTCTTTAAGATTTTTAGGAGGGTTTTTTTCTAGGCCACTATCTGGCCATTCCATTGAGGATAATAGGGTGAAGAGAACCAATGTTGGATACAAAATATTTCACAGAGTTATTACATGTCTTGGTTCTTGAAAGGTCTACAATTATCAGTGACAATGGATTGAGGGATACCATACCTACAAATGAGGTAATTCAGGATGAATGATGAGATTTGTTTTCCTATGATGGTGGATAGAGGCACAACTTCCACCTACTTTGTAAAGTACTATGTAGCTATGATTATGAACTTATGTCCATTGGAGGAAGATGGGTGAATTTTTCCTACAAGGTCCAATCCCCACATACAAAACGACCATGTTGATGCGAAGGGTTGCAATTGTCGTGCTAGTGCATGAATAATATTATCATGGATCTTGCATTTCTAACACTTCTTAACAAATTGGAAGGACTCTCTCTCCATGGTCAACCAATAGTATCCCAAATGGAGGAGTTTCTTAGCAAGGGTTAGACCACTTGAATGAGTGCCGTAGATACACTCATGAAATTCTTGTAAATTTGTTTCAAACTCATCATGTTCTAGAGATTGTAAGAGAGTTCCATCAAGACCTCATTGGTATAATACATCCTCATAAGGGTATGATGAGCAGCTTGGCAGATGAAATTTCATTTTTGGTTTCGAGAGAGATCGCTAGGTAGGGTATTATCTTTCAAGTAAGTATAGATCTTCCCATAAATTGAGGTATTGGTATCAATTAGGTGACATATGAGGTGGGATTTAGGATCATTATAAGTGGGGCTAAATAGTTGTTCCACCATGAAATCATAACGGCTTCATTTTTCTAGAATTGGAGTAAATAAGCAATGGTAGCCATAGCATTAGTAGCTTTGTTATAAACCCTCAGGATTTGACAAAATTTTATATAAACAAAATATTTTTTGAAGTCATCAATCATCTCTTTGTAGGGCATCATTTTTTCATCTTTTTTTATAATCATCATTGACTTGAATAATGACTAGTTGAGAATCCCCATAGACTTGTAGCTTTGTAATTTTCCATTCCACAACTATCTTGATTCCAATGATAAGTGCCTCATATTCTACTATGTTGTTGGTGCAAGGAAACATTAGGAAATATGACTTTGGATGGTGTGTCCTAGAGGAGTGATTAAGAGAATTCATGCTTCTGATCCATGCTAAGTATATGAGCCATCAAAATATAGTACCCATTGTTGTGCTATGACTGTTAAGACATATGCATCTAGAAATTCAATGTGAAGAGGGTGGTAATCATGAATTGGTGCTTTCTCTAGTTGATCAATGATAGCTTGTCCTTTGATTACTTTTTTGTCAACATATTAGATGTCAAATTCACTGAGTATCATCACCCACTTGGCCAACCTTCCTGTCAGGTTTTATTTGCTAAGGAGATATTTTAGTGGACCTATCTTGGCTATGAGTCTGATGGTATGAGTTAACATATAGTGTCACAATTGTTAAATAGAAAACACTACTGATAAAAAATATTTCTCAATGGGTGTATAGTTGATTTCATAACCATTTAGAGTTCTACGGGTGTAATAGATTGCTCTCTCCTTTCATGTTGAATCTTCTTGTGCCAACAAATCTCCCAATGATCAATCAGTCATGGCTATGTACAATAAGAGAGGCTTTCCTTCTATTGGTGGTGCTAGGAGATGTGGAATCATTAGGTATTTCTTGAGTTGATTGAAAGATTCCTCGCATTTCTCATCCCATCAAAAGGAAATATTCTTATGCAAAAAATGAGTAAAGGGATGAGTCTTATCGACCAATTATGATATGAATCTTTTGGTTGACTATAATCTACTGTGAAGGGATCTTAATTGACTTATTTTTTTTAGAGGTGGCATCTCCATGATGGCTTTCACTTTTTTAGGATCTACATTAATACCCTTTTTGACACTATATATCCCACTAGCTTTTCTAATGTCACCCTAAATACATATTTCTTTAGATTCACACGAACACTGAACTTCTCTAGTCGAGTGAAGAGTTGGTCTAGTATCTCCAAGTGTCCTTCTCTAGTGTAATATTTTTCCAAAAATTCATCCACATAATCTTCCATGAAGGTATGCATCATGTTGTGAAAGATGTTTGTCATAGCTCTCTGGTATGTGGCCCCTGCATTCTACAACTCAAAGGGCATGAAATTCTAACAAAATTCACCCCATGGGAAAGTTAAAGTTATCTTATCCTAGTCTTCAAGTGCTATCTTAATTTGATTATAACCAGAAAATCCATCTATTAGTGACAACATGTCATGATTTGTTGTTAATTCTACAATGATATCAATCTTTGGCAAGGGTAAATCACCTTTTGGGAAAGCCTTGTTGAGGTCTCTGAAATCTATATAGATTCTGATGCTTCCATAAGGATTTTAAATAGGTATAATTTTGGATATCCACTCTGCATATTCAATGGGTCTGATGAATCCGAAATCCAATAACTTCATTAGTTCTTCCTTCACCAATAGGGCAATGTGGGGATGCATTTTTCTCAACTTTTGCTTGATTGGCTTAATTCCTGAAGGAAGGGAAAATGATGCATGATAAGGTTTGGATCTATTCCTAGCATGCCTACATATGACCAGGAAAATTTGATTTGTCATTCTTCAAATAACTTAATGAAGCTAGGCTTTTCCAATTCTGTTAATGATTCTGCTAAATGGAGAGTTTTCATTGTTTCTGCATTGGTGAAATTGATGGAATGCGTTAATTCAATTAGGACTTTGGATCTTTCTTGGAAGTTCTTAGGAAGAGTGTCAAATCTCCCATCCTTTGGTGCCTCAGAGAGATTTTTTCTATCGGATACACTCTTTATTTTTACTCTTTCTTGATCAGATACTACCATGGAATGGTTTTCACCATTAGATCCTTCTTTTGTTTCATTTATTTTACAGCTGGGAAATTTGGCACTCCCTTATCTGGAAGCTTCATTATGATGTTCGATTGTGGAACCCATTTCAGGAGTTCAATAAGGTAAGTTTGGTTCCAATCTATGAGTTCAGGATGTACTAATGGTAAGGGATCGTCATATGGGTTTAGGTTAGAGGTCATAACGGTTCTAAGAGAATTTTTTTTTTTGAATAATACCATGGAAAGGTCAATTTATATGATGTTACTCTCTTCCAAGTGACCCTTCTTGCTAGGAGTTTGGTCATCTTCACTTGAGCCATCGATATCTTCCAATCCTAATTCAAATGGTCTTAACCCTGAGCTTTGTCCCTCCCCAAGTGTGGGAGTGTACTTGTGTATGAAATCAATGTCCTTATCATGGTAGGTCTCTTCTAATAGTGAATCCCTCTCATATTCCTTGGAATCAATTGCATAATGATCATTGGCTTGCAGCTACATGATCCATTCAACAAACTTTTGTTTTAGGTCCTCTTTTGTGTCTTCATCTATTTGATATGCTTTATATCCTAACCCTATCTTGTCTTTTGTATTTTTTATAATGGGTTCTATGGGTTCTATGATACCTTCTTTCCTCTTTCCAATAGGTCATTGTCCCTCATATCCCATTTTCTAAGATTGAGAATCCTTTGCCGGATTGAGTGGTTTGGACATTAGCCATTGCTACTTGGGAATTAGTTTCATCCTTATATAGCCAATTTAGAATTCCTTTATCATCTGATTCCTCTGCTCGGGTGCTTTCTTTTATGAATCGACCATCAAAAGTGTGATAGGTTGTGAAACTAATTTTGATGAGGTTGATGGTTGACCATGGGATTTTGGTGAAATTAACAACAAGAGGAAAAGGGATTGTTCAATGGAATACTCACCTACACCATTATCTTTGAGTTGGAATTTCTTCTCAAACTTTTTAGCCAAAGTATTAAGCTGGACTTCGAGATTTGTAGATGTAGAGGGGCTAGGTTCTTCCTTTTTTTAAAGTTGGTTGGATGATGAACTTGGATGAATTCCTTCATTAGAGGATGTGGCTAGTAGTTTTGAAAATGTATTATCTTGACTTGGATTATTGGAGGTGTCAGAGGTGGAATCAAGAGCTTCCCAGTTATGAGGCACAAACACACCCTGGACAACCTTAAGGGTATTGCAATGTTGGAGACTATTGGAATCAACGGGAATAGTAATTTATTTCCCATTGCAAGGAAATTTTAGACACTGATGGTATGTTGAATGGATAGTCTACATTTCATGGATCCAAGGACAACCCAAGAGTATATTACATGTCAAATCTTTATCCAAAAATTGTCAAACCACATCTTTCTAAATCAGACGAACTTGAATTGGTAATACTATCAATCCTTTTGAATCTCTTTCCTCATCATCAGATGCTTTCATGGTGATCTTTTTCCTTGCATCTATTACATTTTCTGAGAACCCTAGTGCATGGACAAGCTTTAAGGTACATATATTAAGACTGGATCCTCCATCTATTGGAACGTGCTTGACATGACTTTTATGGATTAGGACTTCAATATGGAGCATTGTGTTATGAGGATGGGTGAGAGATACATCATCATTTTTTGAAAAAGGATAAGAAATGAGGTGCAACTAGATGTCCACCATGGCTTGGAATGTGCAAACTTCCAAATCATTTGTTATTTTTGTATAAACTAGGGCCTTTTCCAAGATCTCCTTGTGGGTGGGTGATATTTTAAGGAGCTCCAATATTGATATTTGTGTAGGGATATTTTGTAGCTGATCAACAATGTTATATTTATGAGATGGGGCATCAGGGCATTTTGGAAGTTCTTGCTTTCAAAACATATTTGGTTTGTGCCCTTGTGGTCACATTTATGGGTACAATATATGGTATTCCTTTGATATTGATGACATTAATTTTATTATCTATTGCAACCATGTCTTGTTGGATCTTATGGATTTTATTAGAGAGGATGTTAGTGTTGTTGATTAGATGGTTGGTTGCAATATGATCTAGTGTGTTACTGATTTCAATGTCGTTTGTGTGATCTTCAATGACTAAGATATGATAGATGGTACTGTCATAAACATAGTTCACACCTTTTCATTTTCTATTTGTGTTAGAAGATTCTCCTTTATCATAATTGGGCAAAGGGTCTTTGAAGACCCCATGATTGGTTTTTTCTTGGGATTCTTCAATTTGTATGACCTTATTGTTAATCAAGTTTTGTATCTTGTGTTTCAATTGCATGCAACTATTGGTTAGGTGACCTTTTCATCAATGAAATTCACAAAATTAGGCCTTGTTCTACCATGATGATTTAGCTTTGGGTTCAAACCCTTGACTGTCAAGTAGATTAATGATATTTTCTGCAATAAGTTCTTTTAATGCAGATTCACAGGATTGACCCAAAGGAGTAAACTTTTTGTGGTTTTTCGATGTTTGGTATGGTAGCCTTGGTGGAGGATTGTTATTATTCTGGTTATTATTTTGATTTCTGTTCTAATTGGCATTGTTCCGATTCATGTTCAAATTGGGAGTCTGGTTATCCTTGGGTGTAACTCCTGATAGACTAAAAATTTGTTTGGCATTATGTGCTTCTGTTGAATTATCATCTCCATTGTTCTTGTATTTTTTCCAAAAATTTGGTTTGTCGTTGTTGGAGGAATTTTTTGAGATGTTTTCATTATAAATTTTAAGAATTCCTTGTTTGAAAAAGGTTTCCTCAATCTTGATCCCATTTTCAATTAATTTTTCAAAAGTGTGAGGACATTTTAATTCAAGCCTATAAGTCATGTCATCATTTAAGTTGTCAATAAACACCTCCATCTTTTCTTTTTCGGGTATGGGGATGGAATACCTTGCGAATAAACTTCTCCACCTTTGCAAGAATAATAGGAATGATTCCCCTTTCTTTTTTTTTACATTGCAAATCTCTTACATCGTGATTTCATGCTAGATATTATATGAGTACTAGGTGATAAAATTGTTAACTAATTCCTCAAAATATTTGATACCTTAGGGTAGTTCCAAGAACCATTGCATACATTTTCCCCCCAAAATGCGTGGGAATAATCTCATTAAGTAAGTTTCTTCATGGGAAAATTATATTCTCATAGTTCTAAACTCCCTTACATGATCGATGGGATCTATTTTTCCATTGTACTTGTCAAATTTGGGGAATTCGCAACGTTTGGGGAATGATATCATGTTGACAATTGGATCAAAAGGGGAAGGGCATATATCTTGTATTGAATACCTCTTAGTGGCTCCCATTTTCATGTTTTGCATTTTTTGTTGGAGGCCTTGTATTTGTTAAGGTAGTCATAGGGTCATTCATCTTTGTTTCCTTTCTCGTTTCAGTTGGTATTTCAATTTCTATCTTCTTAGGATTTTTTTGCAATTTGGTGATATCAAAATCATCAGGTAGTTGAACTCCTTTTTTTGCTAATCAAGAGGTATCTTTCCCAATCCTTTTCGAAAACCTTTTCTATAAATTTGCGGAAATTTCCGTCTTGTTGGGCTTGTTGGACATCTTCTTTATTTACCTCCTCAGTTTCGGGTGAATGGATATTATGAAAGGGGTTTTCTTCTTGTTCAACCATGGTATCTTAGGTTTCAATTTCCTTTTCTTTGAGTTTTAGCCTTTGTGATCTTGTTTGGATGGGCATACAAGTGATGAGGATTTTCTAAATGTTTTTGATCAAAGTTTGGGAGTGCCAAAAGGATTGGTTAAAATCTGACTAAGCAAGCTTCATTTCAGGATTAAGGATGAAAAGTTTTGATGGAGGATGATAAATCCTGATGGTGAAATGCAACTACTAAATTAGAAATGAATGTGATGAAAAAGGCACTTTTGGATGTTTGATCAAAATTTAGATGAGAGATTTTCACTTGAAAATGTTGGTTTCAACAAGATTGAGCTCTATTGTATAAATTGATTGGGATGATTAGAATATTGTATTTCTAGTTGTAGAATGAAAGAATGATGAATGGGTTGACTATGATTATGCCTTTTTGAAAAAGCTCTTTGTTGATAATAAGCATGTGAAGATAAAGGCTCTAAAGAAAAATCATCAATGTATCCCCTATCAAAGTCATGATACCTATGGATGAATGTTCGATAGTCAAGAAAGAGCTTCCTACTTTGGTACAAGAAGTGTCTCTTTTTCAAAAGTTTCTTATAGCCAAGTTGTTCCTTTGGTTTCTTGATTCTTTTGGCAAGGAATTTCTTGATAAATGTGGTTGATTTCCAATCCCTTAACATAAAATGATTGGTGAAAATGTCACAACTTGATTTGATAAGAAAAAGATGTTGTTTGAGAGAAAATATATAAACTAGATGGCAACTGACAAGCACAAGGTCAAACTTAGCTCTTTGTTTGAATATTTACCAAATGTGTTAGAACAGTGCCTAGATGTGCTGAAACTTAGATGTGCTATGGAATGGTATAGATGCACTATAGAAAGTTCTGAATGTGATAGAACAGGCTATGGATGCACTATGAAAAGGTATGGATGCACTTCTAGATTCAACAGATGTGCTAAAATAGTATATGATGGGATATGAATGGAAAATGCTAGAACAATAAATTTATGCACTGAAATATGCAATGTATGCGCTAAGCCATTCAATGGATGCACTAAAATATGATAGGGATGTGTTGGTGCAGTCACTCGATGCATTGAACTGGAATTTTTTTAATGGTTTTTGATAGTTTGATAGATTCTTCTAGTTTTTGGAAGTGAATTTGAACTATTTGGTAGAATTATCTTTTGAATCACTAGTTGGATATTTCAAAGTGTAGTTTTTTCTTGAATTTTGATTTAAAAAACTTAGGTGAAGACACATCAAACAAGCACAATCCTAGGCTGTGTAAGGAAATATTCTTTTGGATTCCACATGGATTTTTACTCCAGCCTCACTTATTCTTAGCAGGTGATTTAGAAGCTTGGACGCACATTCTCCCCCTTATAGTGCACTCACTTCTCGAGCCAACCAAGCTTCAAAATCCAATGAATCCCCCACGAAATATTTTTCACCTCTACTAAAAACTGTGAGAATGTGGATGTATTGGCAATGACTGTTGTTGCACCAAAGAATAGAAAGGTAATGTTTTGGCTTACTACAACAAAGGGGTTTTAGTAGGGGCATTCCATTCATGGTGGATCATCCATGTGGCAAGAGACCATTGTTGCTCTTCTTGTTGAAACAATTCGTGTGATACTCAAAATTTCCTCAAGTACCCACATTTATATCTCAAGTGGAAGTCGCTTGGCTTTAGCGTGTTCCTGGTTGGGTCATTCCATCCTTTCAAAGTGGGGAGGTAGGCCCTCTAAGGTTGAAAATTCAAATAAAAATGAATGGGTCTAGCTTTTTGATCACCCAGTTAGGGGGAGATCATACTCGCCTACCATTCCAAACACAACAAACATGGTGTAAATTTATCCTTCCTAGCTATGCTAGCTTCCTAACTTAACCAAAGGAAATAACAACTAGATTTAACCTTGCAACCACTTGTTAGTAGTCTTAGTCCATTATTCTTTGACAATGTTCTTTTATTTGTTTCAATAAGGTCTCTAACTACATGTAAGGTTCCTACAAAATAGAAAAGCACAAATTAGTTTCAGGAATCTAGAAAATTTGCAACAAAAAAAAAATGTGCCATTATAGTGACTGAATGCACTAAACTACTAAATATGCTAAAAGATCATCTAGATGCGCTAAAAAATTTAACTGAATGCACTAAACTGGAAAAGCACAAAATGAAATTTAAAACCCCTTGATGCACTGAAAGAGCAGTTGGATGCACTAAAATAGCAACCCGATGCATTGAAATAGAAGCTAGATGCTCTAGAAGAACCGCCAGATGTGCTGAAAAAGGAACTCAATGTGCTAATACAGAATTCAGATGCACTGGAAAAAAATCGGATGTGTCGTTTCAGAAAATTTGACAGAACCTGCAAAGAAAAACTCAATAGAAAATTGGATTAAAGAGGGGTTGAGCCCCACAGTGGGCACCATTTTATGTGTGGTGTGAAATATTCTTATCAAAATGATAAAAAAAAATACACATCCATGCAATGTATTACATAAAAGGAATCTAAATAGTAGAATTAAAATCTACAACTATCCTCTTAATTCATTCCATGGTTCTCTAGTCTTAAGGACCTCCAAAAATTCATGCTGTCAGATCTTATTAGTGTTGCACATGAACCTGCAAATATGACAACATAAGAAATGAGATGCTATTATGCAATCTACATGCCTATATCTTTGTATTTTTGATATTTCATGCCTGAAGGCTAAATGATCCTATGATGAGGTGTTTGTAAAATAAAAATGGTGCTAATGCTAACAATGATATTCTAATGGAAATCCTACATGAAAGAGGCAATAACTAAACTATTCAAATTGAAATTTCAATTATAACTCTAAATGAAACTAAGATGCAAAAAATAACTACAATGCTTCTCCAAATTCTCTCAAATTGCACTAAGAATTCTTCAGCATAAATTTGTGATCTAAATCCTTATGAAAAGTTGTAGAAATGTGTTCTATTTATATATTTCTCAAGGCTCAATATGATGTGGCAACGATGGCCAATCGAGATTGTGATCCTGAGACATCAACGGTGGAGCACGAGGAGGTTGGAGAGAATAAGGGAAATGGTTCCCTTTAAAAAACACTTTGCCAAGTGTTAAAGAGAATCAAAGAGAAGGAGAAGCCATGTGTCCAAATTGGTTTCAAATTAGTTGCAAGTTTGTTGATGACAATTCATATTTTTCAATTTAGAAAATTCAATTTTATGTGACACATGGTAAGGTGGCAGGTGAGTTGGAGGTGGTTAGAATAAATATGGAGACATGCTAATTTGAATTTAAAATTAAAATTTAAATAGAATAGGGAAATTAATTAAAATAAAAAATTATTTTAATTTGTCCATTTAATTAATTTAGCAAGAAAGTGATTTTGGAAAAGAAGAATTAAGGTAATGAACCATATAAATAAATTTATCAATTTATTTATAATTGTAGAGGAATTAGAAATTATTAATTTTAAAATTATTTAATTAGTTTGTGCTCCGGACCATTTTTACATGTAGAGAATTTCCTTAACAACCTGAAGGCTAATGCATCCTTTTATCCTTTTATGAAACAAATGTTGCAAGTTGAGATGTTTAGTCTTTGACATCCTAAAATCGAGACACAAACTAATCCTAAAATAGAATAGGTGAACCTATCATCTCCAATCAAGTCAAAATTCAAGGATCCTATATTAACAAAGTAACTAACACATCAATCAACCTAGAAGAGACACATGGAAAAGGATTCATGATCTTAACAAAACAAGGATACAATACAAGTGAGCATAAAATTCATCAACACTTAGAGAAAATATCAACTAAAGATACCAAAGGGATAGGATATCAAGATCCTCCTCCCAACATAAGTGCCATCCTTCCTAAAGAAAAACCAATGCCTTTTAACAATGATAAGGATGATAGGATCATCTTATGTCCTACTCAACATCTAACTCAAGAAACTAGTGAATCTAGCAAGCAATAGAAGCCTTAAAAACTAAAGAAACTAAAGTTCCCTTATACACCATCTGCAATTGAAAGTACCTTACACATACTTCTATTTCAAGGACTTATTACATTAATACCCATGTGAGAAAATAAAAAGTAAAATTCTAAGAACAAAAACACATCACATTATGGATATCATAGAGTTCTTGGACATAGTACTGATGAGTGTTGTGCTTTAAATCAAATATTTAAAAAGTTTCATATCAAATAAATAATCCCTTAAATAATTTCCTTTCACTCCTTGCCATCTAATATTTGTAGGATCATAATATGCTCACTATTACATTTTTTACATTAATTACAAATTATTTCAAAATGCATGGAGCTCTTTCTCATCACCTACCTCAACACATTCTTGTCTTGGACATAGTGGGGGAAAGAATTAGATAGATTTTTCTTAGTTTTGGAATTTGATGTTGTCCCTTTGGCTAGTTGTATTCCTTTCATATAATATGAAGAAGAATATGATGCAGATGACCTGCTATAGGATGAATCGCATGTGCCTTACTAGTCTTTTATTTATTTTCTTTTTCATGTTATGTGTGTGACTGCATGTGTGTAATGTGATCACCACATTATGTTATATTTTATGTATCTCTCTTTGTGAAATTCATGTATATGTATCTATATTTTTCTATATGTCGTAAACCTTTTGGATTTTCTCTGTCTTGTGTTTTCCTTTCGGGGATGATGCAAGGAATCGACACATTTACACCTCTTCCATGTTGACTCAAAATATTTTCATTGTATCTTTTTATTTGTTTTTTGTTTTCCTTTTAGGGATGACACAAGGCATCGAAACACTTAGGTGTCTTCCATGTTGACCCAAAAAAAATTCTTTTATCTTTTTCTTTGTCTTGTGTTTTATTTTCTGGGATGATGCACGACATCAAGAAATCTAGGTGTCTTCCATGTTGACACAAAATTTATTCTTTGTTTTCACTCTCTTTGTGTCATTCTTCCCATTCCATGAGTATTTAGAGAATGATGATAGTTCCAAGTTGTAAAATAAAATTGTAGAAAAGACATACTAACACTGAATCCATGGATCCCTTATGTTATTTTGGGATTGCATTTTGGGGCAAACCCCTTTTCATTACGTAGCTTTATTTTGAAACATATGTGGTGCAGGAGCACCCAATAGGTCACCATAGGAAGGTTGTCTAGAAGGTCATGTTTGGCCAATTTGTCTAGGCCAGTTTATCTCCCTATTCACATTCCTTCATGTTTGTGCCTTAGTGGCATTTGTGATCAGGTGTTGAGTTGATAAAGGTCATGTTGACCATTGAATAGGTTTGAGGTTTTGGCTACAAGAAGGCTTAAGACCTTTTTAGACCTTTTTAGGTGTTAGTTGTTTTTCAAAATTTTGAAAATAAGGCTTAATGGAAGCTACAAGCGGCCAAGGAGTAGTTAAGACCGAGCTTAACTGATTTAGAGACCCTATTTAAGGGTCTCTCAAGATGATACCAAGGTTGGAAGCATTTTGCATTGTTTTGGAATTTTGAATTCAAGAGAAACAGTGGTGTTTTTAGTGTGAACTTCTGGTTTTGTCTCAAAGTAGAGCTTTAATGGATTGAGTTTGATATTGTAGTGTGTGTAGGATGTAGTGTACTTGTTGGTTAAACACTGTGTGGTAGTAATTTAGATTCTTAGTTCAGTTTCTAGCATTGTTTTAGATAGTTTGTTTCCTTTCATTTGCTGATCTGACAGATTGTTAGAAGAAAATGGAGGGTTAGATCACATTCCCATTGTACATATTGTACGACCCTTTGGGAATTGTGACTAGAATCCATGGGTGTATATACAGTAGGGTTAAGAGTCCTTAAAAGCATTGGAATCATTGTGGAAGTCTTCTTCTAGGCGAGCCAGGAAGTGTCCGGCTAGGGAAGACAAGAAGTTTAGAGCACTTGATTTGCAGGGGTGTCCATTTCCTGACAAATCATGGTGTGGAGAGGGCAGGTATGAGCCTTGCCAAGGCATAGAATGGAGGAGAAAGCTCCACCAATCCATCTGGTGAAAGGAACCTCTAACAGTTGTTGCATGATCAGAAAAAGGGCTTAAAAAGGCCTAATTTGCCAAATTGAGGGTTAAGCCTGTGTATGGACAGTTGAGGGTTAAGACCTCTAGAATCTTTGAGGGATGGGAATAAGGACCAGGAACCCCAAGGAAAGATTCTATGTTCTTTGGGAAACTTTGGAGAACTAACTTGTTTTCTCGGAGAAGGAGGCCTAATTGGGGCTCCTAGGGCTAGTAGCCTTTTTAACCCTAAATGAGGGTTTGGTGGAAGCGATGAGAAGATGGAGTTAGGTGGACCCTTAAGAGCCATAATGGGATGGAATGAACCTATTAGAAACACCTCCACACCCTTGCAAAGCTAAGTTCTAGTTTTGGAGTATGTTAGCCTTTAGGGTGGATTAAGGGCTAAGGAAGAGTTGTAAACATTGCACCAAGGTTGACTTGGTAGGTAGAGTTGTGATGGTAGTTGGGTTGGCAAGGAGAACCAGGGGAACCTAAACAAGAAGAAGGTCCTATAGGTTAAGGTGGTGAAGTAAGACACCAAGGAGGTCTTCCAGGTAAGACCTAGAGCAGGAATCAGTGATTGATTCCTCCAACCTCCCTATCAATATGACTTGGCATAGGGCTTTCCACATAAGCTCTCATGTACTCTTTATTATTAATAGTTATCATTTGCTACTTTAATGTAATTTCTCACAACACAATGTTTAGCAATTTCTTTAAAGTGGGGGAATACATTGGCATTGTTGTTTTACAACTCATGTTTCATTATGTAGTCTTCTTACTTCATGTGATGTGTCCTTCTCTTGGTGCTGATATTGGGCATGATGTCCTTCAAGAGAGTGATCTATCTTCCTACATTATATTCCTCTTAGTGGCTTGATGTGACACACTACATCCCCTAGGTTAGGAATCTTATATTCTTTGATTGGTCCTCTCTTGGAGACATTAGGCACGATGTCCCCTAGGTTGAGAAATTACATGATCTAAGAGAAACTCCTTTGAATATTCCTTACACTATTTTTGATTTACAAAAACTATTATACGGCCACCTTGCATAAAACACATTGGTTTCCTATGGAGCCATCCTATGTTTTCATGCGTGTAAGCATACCAAGTTTTTATTTCCTCACAAATTCCTATTTTTTCATGTTGTGTGGTTTCTTATAAAATTTATTAGGAGGTATATCTTTGGTATGGTTAGTGTATGGGAGTTGAACTTAGGCATTACTTTCCAATAGCCACTTGCTTGTTTGTGTGAGCACATGTTGGTTGTGTGTGTATGTGTCTCTATGGACTCACCAAGTGGACAACCTAAGGTTCCACTAGCCTTTGTGATTATATGTTAGGTTTGCATAGTGGAAATCTCATTCCACTTGTAAATTTTTTTGAACAAACAACTTAGATCTGATCCACATCGTGTTGGAAAAATGGTCAAGGCTTGATCCAGACCCTCTTTTTCTTTTTCTTTCTTCTTTTTTGTCTTTGGCAGTGTATTCTTGTACCTTGTTGTTGCTCCTTATATTATTAACATGTGTTTTCTTTTGTTCCTATTATATTTTTCCATAGGATATTGATCCTAGTGGCTTGTGCAACCCTCTTTCTAGTTGTCATCCTATCTTACAAGCATTGGTGCATTTGAACCCCTCTTGATGCAATTTTGTCTACTTTAGTGTGAGTTTGAAGTAATTTCCTCCTCTCACTAAAGTGGGGGATAAATGTAGTGTTTAAAAATGTATCCCTTCACATTTTCACACTTCTTTGGGCCCTTTCTGCTAAAATTGGGCTTCTTTACACCTTATTTAATGCATTTATTTGAGGATAATCCCAAAACATAACTAATGACCAATAATAATTCATGTTTTTGGGTTGTGTGTTCTATATATAGTGATCTAGGACTCATACACCACCTGGGATGGATGGTTCCCACCTAAGGTTTGAGTCTTGATCCTTAATATGACACTAAACTTAATATTTCTTCAAATTTGTGTCCAAGCTTAGGCTATTGGGACTCACATGCCCCAACTGGTGTATGAGTCCTGATTTAGCTTGGACCTATTTTGAACTCAATTCTTGGTGGGATTTTATTCTAATAGATCTAATGTCAGCTTGTAGTGCTATAATTTTAGGAAATTTGGCATAAACAATAATAAATATAAGGTTATTTCATGTATTTCCACCTAGAAAGATTTCAAGTCGTCAAGCTATCATAAGAGCATTCAAGAGCTAATTATGAAGAACATTGAAGCATCAATTCAAGATTCAAGCATCATGTTAAAGTCATCATGTAGCATGTGTGTTTTTGAACTAGCATTTGTGATGTAGGTTTTCATGGTTCAAGAAATCATTCAAGTCAAGCATTCAAGTATTCAATAAAGAGTCAAGATCCAAATTCATTCTAGCCATTTCATAAAATATTGTAGCCTTTATCTCAAGGGTTTGCTGAGTTACAATAGTGTATATTGTCCATTCGTCATTCATTCAGTCTATTTCATTTCATTTCAAGATTTAATTACCCAAATCGGGTTTTAATAAGGAAAAACTCTATCCACAAAAAAATCACCATTTTTCCCTCTTCAAATGTGATTAAATATCTAGGTGATTTGGAGATTGAATATCCTTTGAAAATGAAGTTCCAAATTGAAGAAAGTTTTCAAAGTTTCCAAGAAGTTGTCATCTTCATGGAACCTCACCTACAAATCACAATTCAAACTTTCAGACTCAAATATCAGATAGGAGAGAAGCTACAAAAGATCACTCAAGGATACCAAAGTTTTAGAAAAACCCTAATACTGGGACTTTATCACCACCTTGGGCATATGACTCTCAATATACCACTTTTCAGCAATTTTATATAGATCATTGTTTACCAATTGTAGATTCCAAATTCAACCAAAGACCCTAGAGTGGGACTAAATCACCTATTCAGGCATATGTGTCCTTGTACACATAACTAATAGAAAATTTTAGGTTTTTTCATATATTTTTTATTCATATTTGACCTTCCAAGTAATTCTATATATCTCACTATTTCTTATTCTAATTTTAACTTTCATTTCCTAGATTATATAACTAGATTTACATATTGCATTCATTTTCTTCTTTCTAAGAATTTTCTTAGTGGTGAACCCCCTTTTAATCACACCTAAGGAGACCTTGTAGCAATCTATTTTCCTAATTAGATAATTAGGTTGAGATCTCTATGGTTTACTTAAATGAACTAAGTGAAATAAGAGGGAATACACCCCTTATGTGTGTACTATCTCCTAAAAGGTGGAGCACATTATTTCCTTATGTTGAATGAGAAAATTTGGTTTTGAAGGTGGTGCAGGGGAACCTAGTTTTCATGATGTACAAGGAGGTTAAGTGTTAGGTTTTTGTTTTGTTTTGAGTTTTCATGGTGAAATAAGGTATTTTAGAGACCATTTGTTATGTTTTTGAGTCATTTGGTTATAGGTTGTTAAAATTTGTCTATTTTGCAAAAGTTACAAAAATGTTGCACAAGAAACTTTTGTATTTTTGGATTTTTGGGGAATTTGAATGGTCAGCCTTTGGTTTTTGGTGTGAAACCAATTGGTTATTCTTTTTTATGTTTTAAAATAACTTTTTTACATCGGAGGAAGCTTAGAAGTTATAAAATTTGAATTTTGAATAACAATGTGCCATGTTTCTATGTTTTTGATGCCTAAATTGATTCTAAACAATATGGTATGGCCCTGTACGGCTTGAAGGTGATCAGATTTTGTTTGGAATTGATAATAAATTGAATATATGCTCTATTTCAATTGATTTCCTTTGATTTCATTAAGATTGGAGCAGCTTAGAGCAATTTTTCTAGAAACTATTTGAAACCCTCATTAGGGTGTGTATTGACTGTAAATAATGGATTACTCTCCATTACACCAATGAACTGTCCTCAAAACTAGTGGAATGGAATTATTTAGGGTATATTTTGTGTTTCCAATGTTTTCAAGAGCAAGGGGATGAAGATTTGTGGAGATTTGTTTATTGCCTAGGTTGAAAACCTCATGTTTTTGGGCATGGTAGTTGCATAGGAGTTATAGTTTGAAGAAGAAGGCTTAGGGGATTGTTGAAATTTCTTAGAAGGGTATTCGTAGACCTTATTTGATATGTCTGATCCATTGGTATAAATATGTGTAGTGTAGAGTGTGAAGAGTTAGTGGAGACCTATCTAAACAAGCCTAATTAGGCCTTATTCTAAGTGTAGTAGCATAATTTTAGCCATTACATTCCAAAACACCTCAACTTTCAAATTTGGTATGTTGTCAAGGGGATTAATGGGTATTTATAACTGTAAGTAGATTCTAGGTATGAGGTCTATCAAGAAAGTTATTTCAAAAAAACTCCCTTTGTTGTCCTACTAGAGGGTTGAGGGTTAGTGAGCAAAAACCCATTTCATGATTTGAATCTTGAAGGATTTCTTCATTGGGACATTTGCAAGATTATCCACCCTAATCTACATCAGAAGGGACTTGAAACCCTTTACATCAAAGTGTTTCTAAAACTACAAATGACATAATAAATTCAGCAACCAACCAATAACCAAAAAACAACAAACTAAAAGACTAAAAACCAAATGTAGGAAATATCAAGGAGATACTATTTCATATTTTTCAAGGTGTTGACAATATCCATCTCCTAGCTATAGTGTAAATTAATAAAATACAAAAACTGATTATTTTCTTCCTCAAATGACTTCCTCATCCTACCCCTAGTTGTAGGGCTTGGACCCTTACCATCTTCTATCACTATCTTCTTACATTTATCCTTAGTAGGAAGACCCTTCACCTGATGAATAGTGAGAGTCTGATCCTCCTTGACATCCTTGAGATTTTCCATAAGAAACTTGAGAGAATCAACACTCTTCATGATAAAATAGTGACTAATTTGTAAATTTTTATTAATATCCACCTTAATCTATTTTACCTTGTTTTCCCTTCCCTGGAGGTGGTTTTCATGGCCTCTCTTAAAGTTGAAGTTGGATTTTTCCAAATAAATAAGAATTTCATTTAATAAGTCATAAGGGGACCCCTTGGGTTGATTTTCAAAGTTCTCTCCAAGGCCTCTAATCTTAACATTCACCTTATTGAACTCATTGATTACCCACTTTGCTAGTTTAAAATTACAGGTGGACCCATTCCTAGCCATGTCTAGAAGATCCAACATATTTGTATTCTCTTCATTTAGGTAATAAAAAACATCTAATAGGGTCTAACCATTACCTGAGTCAAATTTAATCTTCCCTAATTTGTTCCCCACATGTTTAGCAACAATATGAAAGATCCTTTCTTTACATTTTCCTATGACTTCTAGCTATTGAGAATTATAGAGATGTTTAGGATGAGCCTCCTCAATCATTGTCTATTTACCTCTAATTTTTTCACCTTTGAATTTCTTCACCTACAGATGTGGTAACTTTTCATCCTCATCTTCTCCAATCTAGGAGCCACCCAACCACGAGCATTGCTTCTTAGTCTTCTTTTTAGGGGGATTTTTCTTCAAATTGATTTTCTTCCTCTTATACTAAGGAAATTCCAAAGGAGAGGATAAAATAACTTCCATTGCCTCATCTGAAGCCTTGGAATCCATTTACCACTCCTCATCTTCATCATCATAAGTACTCATATTTTTTGATGAATACTCATTCACTCTTGGGTAGTCCTTAACAAAAGGGTGTTTGTCTTTGATTTCCTCAGTTAGAGATTTGATCTTGGAGTGCTCCATGATTAATAGTATAAGAACCTCATGAAAAATAAGGGTTTGAGGATTTTTTGAGATGAGAATACACATAAGCTACCAAAGAAGATAACATAAAAAATAGAAAAGACATCAAGAGAATGTGTCTAAAATAGTTAAGTAATGTGAAACAGAAACCTAGAATTCTTGTGAAATTCTCATCAAGAGTCACATACCTCATAAATAAATCTCAAAATTTCACCCAAATAGGTTTGAATGAGAGCCTATTATAGCCCCAAGAACCTAGCTTTACCTCTGTAGGCATCACCTAGATGCAATGAGTGTTAAGTGGACCATTCATTATCATGAGAGATGGGTTCTTGTTAACCACTACTCATGAAACATGGGTCAATAAGTTTGACTCGAAAAACTACATGGTTGAATCCCGATAACAATATCATAATTTGACTCACGATGGAAAATACCTCTTACTTATCAATTGATTAGCTAAATGGGCTCTATAATGAATTGTTCATAAGTCACAACACTTGCTGAAGGTTTTTCAAATGGGGTTGCAAGCTAAGTGGGTTTAACCTTGGGGTAAACTTTGTGGTTAAGAGCTCTTGAGCTGGAGTAGTACTGGAATGGGTGACCTCCTAGGAAGGCCCAGTGCTTCACCTCTGTGAGCATCAGCTACATGCAATGAGTGCTAAGTGGGACATTAATTATCATGAGAGATGTGTTCTAGTGAATGACTACTCATCAAACATGGGTCAATAAGTGTGAATCAAAAATCTACATGGTTGAATCCTGATAGGAATATCATAATTTGACTCGCTATAGAAAATACCACTTACTTATCAATTGATGAGCTAAAGGGGATCTATAATGAATTTCTCATAAGACAAAACACTTGTTGAAGGTTATACAAATGGGATTGTAGGTGAAGTGCGTTTAACCTTGGGGGAAACTCCATGGTTAAGCACTCTTGAGATGGAATAGTATTGGGCTGGGAAGGCCCGATGCTTCACTCTGTGAGCAGCGCCTAGATGAAAGGAGTGCTAAGTGGACCATTCATTATCATGAGATATGGATTCTTGTGAACCACTACTCATGAAATATGGGTCAATAGGTTTGAATCTAAAAACTACATAGTTGAATCCTGATAGTATTATCATAATTTAACTCACTGTGGAAAATACCTCTTACTTATCAATTCATGACCTAAAAGTGCTCTATAATGAATGGTTCATAAGACACAACACTTTCTGAATGTTTTGCAAATGGGGTTTCAAGCTAAGTGAGTTTAAACTTGGGGGAAAATTCATGGTTAAGATTTTTTGAGCTAGATTAGTACTAGGATGGGTAACCTCCTAGGAAGGCTTAGTGCTTCAGCTCTATGAGCATCACCAAGATCCAACGAGTGCTAAGTGAACCATTAATTATCATGAGAGATGGGTTCTTGTGAACCACTACGCATGAAACATGGGTCAATAAGTTTTACTCAAAACTACATGGTTGAATCCTACTAGCAATATCATAATTTGACTCGCTATGGAAAATACCTCTTAATTATCAATTGATCAGCTAAAGGTTCTCTACAATGAATTATTCATAAGGCACAACATTTTTTCAAGGTTTTTAAAATGTGGTTGCAAGCTAACTGGGTTTAACTTTAGCATAAAATTTTTAGTTCAACGTTCTTGAGCTAGAGTTGTACTTGGATGGGTGACCTCCCAGGAAGAACGAGTGCTTGAACTATGTGAGCATCACCTAGATGCAATGAGTGCTAGGTGGACCATTCATTATCATGAGAGAAGGGTTCTTCTAAACCACTACTCATGAAACATGGGTTAATAAGTTTGACTCAAAAAACTACACGGTTGAATCTTGATAGCAATATCATAATTTGACTCGCTATAGAAAATACCTCTTACTTATCACTTGATGACCTAAAGGGGCTCTATAATGAATGGTTCTTAAGGTACAACACTTTCTGAAGGTTTTGGAAATGGGGTTGCAAGGTAAGTGGGTTTAACCTTGGGGGAAACTCGATGGTTAAGCTCTCTTGAGCTGGAGTAGTACTAGGATGGGTGACCTCCAGATAATGTTGAGTGCTTGACCTCTGTGAGCATCACCTAGATGCAATGAGTGCTAAGAGGACCATTCATTATCATGAGAGATGGGTTCTTGTGAACCACTACTCATGAAACATGGGTCAACAAGTTTGACTCAAAAAACTATATGGTTGAATCTTGATAGCAATATCATAATTTGACTCGATGTGGGAAATACCTCTTACTTATCAATTTAAATGGTACCTTGATAAAGTGTTGTGAAGTGTTGTAACTCACTTTCACACTTTTATAAGCTTTTATTAATTAATTGAACCTAATAAACTTCTTTTTAATCATAATAAACCTTAATCATGCCTTTTTTTAAGGTGTTGTAAAGTGTTGCAACAAGATTTCACACTTTTCTAAGGTTTTCATTGGTAATTAGTCTTTCTTATGGTTTAATTGGCCTTATTTTTCATCCACAAGTCTCATTTATTGCAACTTTTAAATGGTAATCCTAACACAAATATTTAGCCAATCATAATTCAAGTGTTTCAAGTTGAGTGGCCCTAGATTTAGTTATCTAGGACTCATTTTCCACCTTGGGAAAATGAGTCACACTTAGTATTTTGGTTCTTGAACCTTGTTTCACACATTTCTAAGAATTTTTAAAAATGGTCCCATAAACTATGCCCAATGGGACTCATTTTTCACTTTGGGAAAATGAGTCCCATTTGTCCCAAGATAAAAATTAATTGAAAAAATTGGTGTGATTTTATTCTCCTAGAACGTATGTCGGCTTGTAGTGTTGTAATTTTGGGAATTCTTGCATAATTATACTTAAATACATGTTTATTTCATTCATTTTTCACCTAGAAAGTTTGAGTTCACAAGAAAATTCAATAATTCACAAGAGCATTCAAGGGAAAATTATCAAGCTTCTTAGAGTAGCATTAAAGCATCAATCATCATGTCAAATATTGCATGCATCATGTTTGTTTTTGAGCTAACAATTTTGATGTAGGGTTTTATTATTCAAGCAAGGATTTCATTCAAGATCTATCACATTCAAGAAAAAGTCAAGATCCACATCCATTGGAGCCATTTCATACATGTTTGCAACCTCTTATTGCTAGGGTTTGGTGAACTGCAACATCACATTTTGTTCATTCATCATTATCCATTCATATTTCATTCTATTTGAAGATTTGATTACCATAATGGGGTTTGACCAAGGAAAACCCCAATCCACTAACACAAAAGAAAATTTTTCTCTCCTTTGTGTATGATTTGTAGGTTTAGGTTGTAAATTTCTTAAGGAGAAAGATTGGAGGAAAGTTGTCAAATCATTCAAAGTTTTCAAATTTGTCATAAAACCTTAGAGAACCTTGGAGAAGACCTATAGGTTTATTTTCAAAGATTCAGATCCATAAATCAATCGAGAAGGGTAGAGAAGAAAGAGAAGAGGAGGATTAGACTTTGAAGCTTCAAAAAACCATAGTTGGATTGATTCACCACTTCTAACGAATGAGTCTTAGTTTCAGTCAAAATTGATTTTTTTGTAGATTTGAAGACCCATTTGGCAGATTATTATTTTCACATAGAAACCCAAATAATGGATTGATTCACCCAACTTGGTGAATGAGTCCCACTCAACATTAAAGGCAAAAATTCCAATGTTTTAGAGCTCCACCTAGTCATTTCCATATTCCCAAGTACACATATTCCATTTTGTATTTTTTTTTGTTGTTTCATTTCCATTTCTATGTCATTTAGTGAAGCTTTGCATCATACTATGGTTTTTCATTTCATCTTACATTATACTTTGTAGGGTGATCCCAGAAAGTTGGCTTACAATTTCTGGGAGATTTTGTTTTTTGCTAAAATCACATATTTTTAGAAAATATAATTATTTAACCTTTAAGAAGTTCCATTTTAAGGATTTCAATTGAAGAGGGTTTGATCAATCCACCTTAGATAAAATCCCCTTGGATAGAACCCCGCTAGTTTTAAACCATACCTACAACGGAGTCTCATTTACACCTACCAAAATGCTGATAAAAAATCACTTTTGATTTACCTTTTGGGGGATCGAATGAATTCATTTAAAATTTATTTTAGATTATCATGGTAGTCCTCGAAACAAGCTATCAAAAAAATATAATTTTAATATGTTTTGGTTTTATTATGTATGTATTTTTTTAGATTTATTAAACATAGGTTTTTCACCGAAAATCAAGCTCTTTCTTCTGAACATGTGAAAAAATACCATATTATCAAAATAAAATTTAAAAAAATATGTTTAGGCTGGGCATTGATGTCCTTGATCTATTCAAAAAAAAAAAAACAATTTCGATACATAGAAAAAATGTTATATTGTATACAGTCCACCTATGTCTCAATTGTAATTAGTTTGACTTCAAAACTTGATTAAGGAAAAATATTTAATAAAACACTATGAAACCAAATTAAAGTTCCATATATCATAGTTACAAATCTAAATTCGAAAAAAATATAATTTTATCCTTCATACAAAAAACGTTATGTTGTATACGGTGAGCGTCACTCAAATATATTGGTTTTTTTTTAAAGCTAGTTTTCGAAGAAGATGGAAAAGGAAGTGAAATCTGATTCCAAATTTTTTGAAAAAAATATATTTAGAATCTATAGAGAAAACGTAACAATTCACTAGTTTGCATCATCTCCAAATTCCTCATGGTTTAGCTACTATAAAAGCCTGAAAGTGAAGATTTAGTTAAAAAAAATCAGTTCAGTGTCCAGTTTGCCCAAAAATTATAAACCAATATTGTGGGATCACCCTGTATTGTGTTTTTCCTTCCAAGTTCTTACTTGGTGGTGAACTCTATTAGAGCTCCTAATTTTTGTTGAAAATCTATGGTGTATGTTGCCGTATCATAGTTTTATGCTTCTTTGCTTGGGAATTGGCTTATGGTTTTAGGTTAAAAACCCTATTTTCAAATTTTTGTATTGGCATGAACGTTGAACATTATAATCCTTCATTGACCTATATTCCTAGTTACCAATCACATAAGTTGTGTCTTGAGCCATTAATTTTTTTTTTCCATACCAGCTCCTTGGGTTAGAGTTGTCGGTCACCATCCGCAAGTTAGTCATTTTAACTTTTACCATAGTCAAGTCAAATATTTTCATGTTTAAAGATTTAAGTCTTAATACTTTATTTCTTGAGGGTCAAGTCTTGTAGACCTAGTAAGAGACATTAAAATAATTGTCCATACTCGCCCCTTGGGTTAGAGCTATCAGTCACCATCCACAAGTTAGTCATTTTAATTTTTCTATAGTCTAGTCGAATATTTTGATGTTTAAATACTTAAGTCTTAAGACTTTATTTATCAAAGGTCAATTCTCGTAGACCTAGTAATGGAATTGTTTTAAGAATTAAAAAATTTGGCAAATGAAAAAATGAAATTTTATGATGGTTGCTCGATTGATGAGAAGGGATGTTGACCATTCCCTATGCACCCGTTCCATTTTGTTGCTCAATGTTTTATTCACATGGGCTAGCGGGCTCAAGCCACTTGTCTTTTGGGCTTGATGCCTTTATTGAGGGCTGCAAGCAGGCTCAAAGGCAATAAATGGTGGTCAATAAATCATATGGTAGCATCTCGATCATTCCCCGCATGCTCATTGATGTTTATTCTTTATTAAAATAATCGCAGGGGTTGGCAAGTGGTTGACACCTATAAAGTCCAATGGTGGGCCTAGTATTGGCAGGCATAGATTTCAAGAGGATCAATGTTCGATAGTGGGTAACACGGGTCAATCCTAACTGCTCCTTCTTATCCTATGTGGGTCCCTCCTTCAGTGACAAGTTCTCAGTGGGGCAGCAAGCGATTTCCACGTTGAATAAATCATAGGACGGGAAGCATTGAAGAAAGGGGTGAATATTAATCAAATATCTTCACATGGGACATGAACAATAAAGGATGAGCTAATAATGTAGGAATGGTGCACATGTTTTAATCTCTTTTAATCTGGACCATTGATGGTGTAGGAGAAATAATACCGCAACCAATTGACTACAAATAAGATGTGAAGCCGTGAGATTTAATCTCATGCCTTCCATGTCTCCCTGTTGATGAAACATGAGCATGGTTTAAGAACCACGGGGGCGAGGGGAAGAGGACATGTGGATTCTAGATGTAGCGACAAAGGAATGTTGGGGTCTATAACACATTAGGAAGTGGTTCCATATGGATTATTATCATTTAATGAATAGTGTGGTTGCATACAGTCAAGTTTCTCAAATCAACATGATTAAATTTAGATCGTTCATCAATTAATCTACCATGTGATCAACAACTAACATTCAAAACTTAACTTGAGGGAAAGTGACCCATTCTAGTTCATGCGAGTGAGCCTTAATAATGGAAAGGATGTCAAGCGACCAAGGAA
The DNA here is from genome assembly GCA_007115665.2 of Sequoiadendron giganteum. NCBI lineage: Eukaryota > Viridiplantae > Streptophyta > Pinopsida > Cupressales > Cupressaceae > Sequoiadendron > Sequoiadendron giganteum. The sequence goes on from CM021110.1 coordinate 327,187,376, forward strand.
GAAGATTGTATAGCTATTAAAACTTGTCTTAAAAGCACAATTGAGAATTGTGAAGGACATTATACACACTTGTAGAGCTCGTGTTGTGGTTTGCAGGCTTCTTAGACACCAAGGCTAGGGTTATCAACTTGCAAAAGAACCAGTAAGTAAATTACTACCTCCTCACCAAAATTGTTAATAAATTACGTTTCCCAAGATTCTCAGTCAATTAGGGTTTCTCTCGGTCTTTCATTTTAAGGTTTGATGTTCATTGAGAAGAATTGGTTAGCCTTGCATTACCATAATTAGTGTCGAACCCTTACATAAGCTATAAAGTTTTGTTCCAAGAAGCTGAAAACCCTGTTGTGTAATTGTAAGAGAAAGGGATGGGCAAATCCAAGTCACTATCACATGCATGAAATGGAATATCATTTATATTTTGAACAAAATTAGATATAGAACTAATAAAAGAAGATACTAAACTAATTATGATTTTTTAGGTATTTTCTATGTTCTAGTAAATTGCCATTTTGGAGGTCTTCAAAGTGGAATTTGGGTTCAAAACTTTCGTCAATGCTTAAAATTGTTTTTTGAAGGCATTGGTATTTTAGGGATTTCACTAGTTCTCTAGAAAACCTTTCCAACAGTGCAAACGGTTTTTAATTCTGAGCACCGAGTCAAAAGTTATAACCCCGCCAAGTAGGGGTAAATAAATTCCTAGTTTTTTTAAGAACACTATTCTTCACGTTGGGTTAACCAAAATTTCAGAGAAGGGAGATTCGCTACTCACAAGTTCTCTCCACTTAGAGATCCTCATGGGGAAAACTTCCCAAAACTACCTCAAAGGACAGTGGTGAGAGTTCTAGAATCTGAAAGAGTAGGTCACCGAGATTCTCTAGACAAACTGACAAACTCTCGGCCAAAGGACGCCAATGTAGAATGTGGATGATAGCACGATGCGCTGGCATCCCTGAGGTGCACTGGCATCTCATACATACTAGAAAGTAGATTTATCTCATAAAACAACTAAGTGACTACTAGCAATCTGATTACTGAGAACTTCTAGATTGTAAGGAAATGATAGAAAGCTATAAAGCTGAAATAGAAATGAAGTAGATAAGGAGGAGAAGGGAAAGGAAGTGCTTATGAATGTGTGAATGATGAATCCTGTAGCTCGTGAATGTATTCAATACCTGCACACAAGAGAGAGAGAGAGAGAGTTGGGGTTGTATAGGGGTTTGCCTTAGTCAAACCCCCATTTTGGTGTTCCCACCTCCGCAGACAACTAGATAGATAGAAAAGTATGAAATGAAGTAAAGAGTACTAAAGCACTACAAAACAGTGTTATGCTACTCAACCAAGTAATAGAGGAGAGGAGTGAAATCTTACCACCTTCATCCAAAGATTTTAAGGCTACTGGGGGAGAAAATGAGAGGAACTCAAGCCTATGTTGTCATGGTGTTTCATTCCACACTTCCTCTACTGAAGTGATGGTGTGTTGATGTTGTTGCCGTGAAGTGTAAAGTGTTGAGTGATATTGAAGAGAGGATGTGAAAAGATCCAACCATGAAATTAATTAATGTGAGCGAATATGAAGGAAAGAGGAAGAAAACAACCATATTCGGGTTGGTCGGCTGAAGAGGGTAATTGTAACACCTCTACAGCCTCCAGACATGGGAATCTGTCAGGGACGTAAGTGCATTGCACAAATGTTTATGTGTTGCATGGGTGTCCTAGATAGAAACACCTCCACTAACATACAAAAAAGACACCAAGTGGAATGAAGACAACGGGCTTATGTGGAATTAAGCCTCTGAAGCTGGTTTTGTAAAGTGCAAGGGGGTAAAATGGAATTTGCGTTAGGGGTACAAATTCATGTTGATACAGTACTATATTTTTTGTCATGGCCCCTGAGGAATAGACCAATTAGCACCCTCAAGTAGTGAAAAACCTAAGGCTCAGCTACTTCTCAGGGTTCCACCAATAATTGAGGGTTTGGTTGACAAGAATAATTCTATTAAGGATGCCAAAGTACCTTATACATGATGGCCATTGTTCTTTGAATGCTTTAAAATAGAAAGATGGGTATTCCAATAGGCAACCCTTAGAATTGTGACCTGGGAAAGTTGATTGTACCAAATGTCTACATGGATGTTGATTTTCTCAAAGTAGTAGCCAACAATTATGACCTAGTCATGAGGACAATAAGGAAATATGATTGGAATGAAATGGTTAAAATTATCAAGGAGGAATTTTCTCTTGTATTCAGACTCACTGAGTGGAATGAGGAATTCCCATGATTAATGAAATCCTCCTCAATTAGGAATATTATAAGAATAATATTGGATTTAGTGTTCATGTCCTCCCAAGGTATCTAGCTGAATTGGAGGTCAAAGAATTATAATAGGGAAATCTGATAAGGAGCCTTTCCCTGTCAATTATTTTGTTTCCTACTTCCAAAAACCATTCTACTCCATTTCTCAAACAATTGGTTATGATCCTATCACGGGAATGCCTATGGAATGGATGTATATGGTAGGCCATATTCAACACCCCCAATATTTTATTGTATATGACTATGCGGGGTTTCTTGCAGAAAATATTCATGAAGGTCTAGTAAGGTTAAAGAAAGGGGTAGATGGATTAAGGTTCAACTAGTATTCATTGTTGATGCATATGTTTTTGTTCAAAGGTGCATCTTACTTTGTTAAGAATATGGTTTTGGATAGGATAGAGGGTAATTTGGAGTTTCTCGTGCAATGTTGGACTATTTTCTTGGAAAAGGATGACAGGAAATATGATTATGTGACATATCTGAATTTGTTTGCTACTGAATTAAAGAGAGCATTGGTTTTGAATTTACCTAGGATTCCCAAGGCCTTCCATGAATTTTTGAGACCCAAAGAAAGAAGGCCTGAGCTAGGGGTTGACCACAATTGGAGATATGTTATCCCATACCCTGGTTATATTGTTTTAAGAGTATATGGTTTTGTTGTTTCACCCTACTTTGTACCAAGATATGTATCAGAAAGAATTTGTTTCCTAGAGGTAATATGGGGACTCAAAAGTGTGGAAAATAAACATCTATTGGATCAAGGAAAAGGAACATGCTTTCCTTTCTATAATTTTTTTTTTTTTTTGTGATGACAACAAGAGGATGGAATAAGATAATTGATATACTTAAATCCTACCACATGTAAAGAGTAGTGGAGAGGATCACATATGACCCTAAAGGCTTTATGGCCTGGTTGAAGGAAAGAAACAAGAGTTATAATTTTTTTGACATCTTCCAATTCCTGAAAGATGTGATTAGAAATGTGTTTAATCATATAGAATAGGAACAAAGAAAGGAAATGTGGATTTATTTCAACAAGATGCGGACAAAGATAAAGAAGGAAAATCCTAATTTTATTATTCTTCCAAAGATTGATAATGTTTTACAAAAGGTGGACCATGTATTCTAGAATTTTGAGAAAATAGTAGGCCACCTTGAAGCTGAGGGGATAATTAAGAATAATGGGATAACTCCCATTCAGGAAGAACATGGTAAAGGAGAGATCCCTTCTATGGAAGAGAAAACTACACCTTAGGCCCTTGATGAACCAAAAAAAAATTTCTTTGTGAGGAAAAGGAGTAAGGCAAAGAAAGATGAAACTGTTCCTTCTCCCTCTCAACCAAGGGAGCAAATACCTCCTTTTCCAGTGCTACAATTACTACCATCATCTCCTCCAAGGCCAATAAGGCCTGAAATTGTGGATATTGATGCTCCATCATCAAGTACATCACCACCAAAGGATCCCCCATTGAAGAAGTAGAATATTGAAGTAACAAGTTTGGTGGAATATGTTGATGAAGATTTTGATGATGATATTTGGGTATCACAACAATAAATGCAAGAGGGAATGCCCACTACACTAGCAATGGGGGATTCACAACAATTGAGTATGAGGATAAGTAAATTTGACCTCATTGGGCTCAATGGTAAAGATGATATGCGGGTAGAAGCATGCACAAAGTTTTTAGATGATTATTCACTTGTAAAGACAAACAATTTTCTGGAGTTTCCATACAGGGCTAAAAGAGAGGAGTATGTCAATAGCCTAGCCATAGAAAGAAGTCTCCATCCAAAATTTCCTAATACTACTATTCAAGGAAAGGTTTTGAATGACATGGAGGCTAAGTTCCAAAAAATTACTGCAAAGGAAGGTAGATAATTTGTCAGAAATAGTGGTATTTTATTACTTCTAGAGTGGTATTTGGCTTTAGCTATAGCCTTTGATACAATAAAGAGGTGTGATAGGCCCCTATACAATTTAGAAGAAGCGGTTGTGATTGCATTGCAAGGGTTTGATTTTAGTGAACAATGGGATACATTGGAAAAATTTTCTTTGGCCCCAAGTACAAGGAAACCTGATATTGTTGAGCCTACACCTAACTACTAAGGAGGCTTCATAATAAAAATTGTTAGATACATCAGTCCTAGAGGCAACCAATATGTCTGTGCATTTTGCCAAATTTACAAGGGCCACAATAGAATCAATAACTATAGAGAAGGAGAAGCTCAAGATAGAAAACAATAATTTTTTGCTTCAATATGGAAAGGTTGAACAACACAATATTTTGTTGAAAAAAATATTGCATTAGAGGAGAAAATACAAAATTTGCAACCACAAAAGCATGAATAGGCTTGTGTTGATTCCCCTACCACTTATCAAGAAGTTGGACTCCTTGAATTCACTACTGAAGTAAGTTCCTCATGGGATATTGTGCCATATAACATGGTAAGTGAACCCATTTCAATAATAGATCATAGTACATCATAAATTCCACAGGCTGAAGGAGACATCAACAAAGAGGAATTGCTCAGGAAACTCAATGAATATAAAGGAAAAAGTGATGATAATGATAAGGATCTTCTTAAGACAAATATGAATATTGTCACTACAGTATTGGAGTACCTAAACAAAGGAGTAAACAAAATATTGAATAGTATTCACCATAACTATTCATCCATGGTGGTTGCAATGAATAATTTTAATAATGACAGAGAAAGAGCTATTCCACTTATGCAAAAATGGATTCGTAGGATGAAGGAACTAAGATTTATGTTAATAGGAGATAAGTAGGATGCTAAACCCATTGAGAATTTTAATCCCACTAAAAATCTTGTATGTAATATTGAAGGGTATAGGGGAAATATTGTACCTTCAGAAATCAAGATAAGGGATCTGGTGAAGTCCTTTCATGAAGCACATCATGGCCTCCTTCCATATATTTAAGAAATGATAGTAATATAAAAACCCTGGAAGAATGAAGGGATGGAACTAATAGAACTATTTCTTATTAGCCAATTGTAATTGGTAAAAAATGTGACATGGGAACACTAAAGAACAATATGGATATGTTGGTTCATGCAGAGTGTGTCTTGCTGGAATTTGAGAGAGAGGCCAACTAGATTGTTACCAAGTATGCACCTTAGAGAGAAAGAGTTGATGAAGTCATGAATTTTGACTGGCCTACTCATGTGGAATTCAAGCAATGGATAGGCAGATACTTGGAGGGGGTGGTGGATTAGCATAAAAAGGTGGGGTGGTGATTTGAAATTTTGATTTTGAAGTTTGTTGTAATGATGAATAATAAATAAGTAAAAATGCACTACATAGCCTAGATTTAGTATAGATTAGGATTTTTCTAAAGTATATAAAATAGAGTACATTTTATTCAGATTTAAATTGGTGATAGGGCAACCGACATGGAAATTATCTTTGTCCCTTTCTCTCTTTTTCTTTCATTTCTTTTGTTCTTTCCACTTAGTGTGCGTGGGAATAATTTTTGAGGAAAATGTTTAGAGATACCTTTTGGAAGGCAGGACCATATCTTTGGCAATGAATGTAGATTATTCTTTTCAAAATGTGCCTTTTGGAAGGCATAGTGTTCTACAGCAACTAATGGATTTTTTTATTCTGATGATAAATATTCCTTTATTTTGTTGTAAATTCCTATAGGGGAATATTTTCTACAGTGGTCAAATTAAAATGTGACATGTGTACCTCTCGGCCTGAAGCTTTTTTTTCTCCCTTGTTGTTATAAAAGGGAATATTGGGTTGGTCATACTGGGCTCTTGTTGAATTCTAGATCTTATTTATTAAAATTAGAATACAAAGATAACATATATGATGTCTATATCTTAAGTTTAGAGTCTAGCACGTAGATTTTGCTAATTGTATGGTTTCTAAGCATATCTGAAATAATAATGGATATCTCATGAGTCTATTGTCTCCCCAATTTATGTTGTATCTAAATTTTAATAAAAATATTGATCAAAGATCATTTCATTAATCTTCATTGTCATTATAATTTGATATATGTTTTAATTTAGGCTCTAGTTCAATGGATCATTTAAAATTCTTTGATTAAATCATGAATTCACATACATGTTTAGTGGGTTTGATAAGTAGTCATATAATCTAAGTATTGATATGTGAGTTGCAAGACAATCTCATGTAGATCATGAATGTTTAGAATTAAACTCACCTTATAGTTCAATTTGTTTCGTTTTGACTCCTTGCCGAAAGATATGGCACTAGTTGTAGGTATTATTTGTATTTCCCATGGTTCTGGTTACCTAATTTGAGAAAAATATTCATAAATAATATTTAAACCATTTTACCTTTGTTAAGATTGATATTGTTTGGATTCTTAGCTTTAGAGGTTTTATCTTTCAAAGGATTTTCCAGTTTCTTTAAATATTTCACTAATTCAACATTTGATTAAGAATGTATATGTTAATTGTGCATTTCTTAAAAAAGTTGTGTAGCAAGATTATATAATACATATTATGGGATTACCCTCCCTAGTCTTACAGAGCCTAAAGTGTAGGAGGAAATAATTATAGTATTTTCTCATTCGTTGGACAACCATCTTCTGAGTATTCAATAATTGAAGTTGGCAAGTTCATAGGTACTTAGTGAGATCTACTTGGCTCTCTAAAAACAATCAATATATTGGCGACCCCACTGGGGAATTATTTGAGAAAATATTTGTTCTTTAGAGTTCCTTGTTAAAGCTTACTATGCTCCATAGTAAAGCTTATCCATAGATTGGGTTTATTTGAAGTTTATGGTAGCCAGTGTCTAGATTTTCTCCAAGTTTCCCACCATTTTGTGTTTAAAATAATTTTTCTCAAAGTCCAATGAAAATTGTCTCAAATTTTTCAAAATTTTGTTTGAGTCTGTAAGAATCTTATGGAATTTGTTTAAATTGTAACACAATTGCTAGAAAATTATCCCAAGCAATTTTGGTGGTGACTCTAAAGTCTCTAGACCAGTGCATGCCAATATTTGAAGATATCAAATAATTGAAGAAGAATAATAGAAGAAAGTTACTAAAGTTGATAAGAGAAAATAAGATTCAAGCACAAATTTGAGGAGCTAGTTGTCACATGAAGAAAAATCCAAAGAAAAAGTTGGAGGGAGAACTGCCCAATAATACTCATGGAAAATGGGTGAAATCAAAAGATACAGAAACAAGTAAGTCCACCCCTCGTAAAACTCTTGAAAAAGAATCTCATTCTAGTTCTAGTTATGAACATGATAGAAAATTGTTAGAGTTATTGATAATGCATCTCCTGAAAGAGGAGAGGTTATAATGAAAAATAATTTGAATGAGCAATGCTCAGATCAAGGCTTAATGGAGATGAAGAGGAGGGAGAGAGATATAATACAATGGGATACTTTAAATGAAAGAAAAGCTAGGGATAAAGGGAATTTGGTCATAGTTTCTATCATCTATACCCCTCTTCCTCAAGATTTGTAAACTAGTTTTGATGATTATATTAGTGAAAATACTCCTACCCATGCTAAAATTGTAGTAACAATCTGATGCTGATAATATTCTACCAGAGGAGGAGGAGGTTTTTAATGATATGCAACAACTTAGAGCTAGAGCATTGAAGTGTGATGAAAATAGGAGAAAGAGGGATGAGGAGAGAGAAAATAGGTTAAAGGAAGGTATAATTGAGAGGGACATGTTCCAAAGAAAATTTGAACAAATGGAGGAATTAGAAAGGCTAGTAGCTAAATCTACCCAAACAAATAGTCCCACAGTTGAATAAAATTAGTTTAGAGACCCTATAACCGCTTTAGCTAAAAAAATTTGTGTAAATTCATGGAATAATCCTTCTATAAAAGCCTCTCTTATAACTGAACCCCCTAGTAAAAAGACTCCTAATCCTATTCCTCTTAACAAACTTGTTGATCATGTCCCTAGGAAGGCAAAGGTGGTTCCCGAAAATAATGTTAAGGGGAAGAAACCACTCGATGAATTCAAGATAAATGAAGGAGGTTCTTCTAAAAGGGATACATCACATGATGATTCTATTTCACTGACTGATTAGTTGATTGAAGAGAATGTCGAGTTGCAGAGAAAAGTGCAAGAGATGGAATTACTAGCTATGAATAATGAAATGAAACATAAATTAGGATTCTTGGAATCTACTATGAGGACTTCCATCCCTAAAACCCAACCCCACCAAGCTTGTATACCATCTTAAAATCCCTCAACTAGTAAAAATACTTCTAATTCATCCCCACGGTCTGACACCAAAGCTAATACAACTTAGCAATATGATTTCCAACCAAAGATACTAGTTATTGTGAGGTATGAAAGAAATTATGATAAAAGAAAGAATCTTGATAATCAAAAAGAACATGAGAAAAAATTTGGGAGAAGATTTTTACACATCGATAGATACAGGAAGTTGTACTTTGATGAAATACCAAGATATCCTAATCTTATTCCTAACAATGAAAGAAATCATTTTACTAAGTTCACTACCAATAATTATTTCAGTCGTGAAGATCATCTAAAAGATTTCCAAAGTTTTTTTTGAGGACTTTGAGCTTTGGGATGATGATGTTGCAATGAAATAATTTATGTATTCATTAACTGAAGACGCTAGAGATTGGTACTGAATCTTTCTTGGTGCAAGCATTGATTTTTTTAATTTATTTTTATTAGACTATAGGAATCAGGTAACACAACCCCCTATAAACTGCACTGTGCCTGGTAAAATTTTTAACATGACCGGTGGTGCTGGCACGACACACCCTCCAGTACTGCGAGAGTGGGCTAGACTAGACCTCATGACCAACCTCCTACAACAGGAAATATTTAGCCAACCGAGCTAGGGCCCCAACCCGATGCAAGCATTGATTCAAAATATGTATTCTATAGAATTTTTAGAGAACAATATGGAGACCAAACTGATCCTAGGTTTAGGTGAAATGATTTTAATAATATCACAAAGGGAAAAAATGAAATGGAAACTTAATTTAATACAAGTTTCCAAAAGGCCATGAATAGAGTCCTTGGCTATTTAAGGCCAAATGAAAATACATGCCTAGTAGTATACTATAATGTGTATGAATCAAAGATGTGATACTTTCTTAGAGATAAGAATACACAACATTTGCAAGAATCTTACAAGATGGTAGTATACATAGAAAATAATAGAAGGGCCTCTGGTAAGGTAGGGAGAGGAGATGATCCCCAAGCCTTTAAAGAATCCTAGAGTTCAAAATGAGAAAGTTGGTAAAGTTGTTGTTCCTGAGGAGAAATTGGATCAGGTACTCATTTTGTTGCAGAAGGTAGTAAAGAATGATAAGCCATAGTTCCAAAGAAATGAAATTCCACCAAGGCTACAAGATTACCCTTACCATACTAATTGGAACAATGGAAAGCCAATACATAACAACCAAAAAAAAAATCAAACAGAGGGTAGGCCTGATCTATTACAAAAAAAATCTACAAATATCACTGAAGATTTACCTTGTTGTATGGCTTTCCAATTATGTCATTCACCACAATATTGTGTTGTGGAAATATCTATGGAAGAATATCAAGATGAAGAAGAAGATTTTAAACCCCCTCAAGATCAAGATGAATTAACAAATGTATTTATGACACCATTAGATTTTTATTGCAATGATTATTATTTTGATGATGAACTTGCAGGGGTGATGTTGATATACAAAGACAAGAAGTAGATGTGTATCACCAACAAGTGTTTTCAGATGAAGAAGGGGAAGATGATTTCCATATTTATAATCTTGAACTGGATGAGGTTACCTTGAGAAAACCGACAAATAAAGAAATTGAATATTTGACAAATCAAGCAATAAATAATTACCATTTGAGAAACATACTTGTAAAAGGTGATCAGGGTAGGCCAGACAACATGTTCATTTAGAATAAGAAGATAAGTGACAAAGATTCTAAGGCAGAAGCTAAGAAAGAAGTGGTAAAGCCCAAACACAACAAAGGATCTAGAAATTGGGTTAAAAGGGATGATAAAGCCAAGACAGATGGTGCAATTGCTTCTTCATCTAGAAAAGGTAAAGAGAAGGAATGAACTCCTGAAAATATTGAAAGACAAGCTGATAATATGATGAGTAATGAAGTAATTTTCCTTGAGTTACCAAAGTATAATCTTGTAGACATGTTTCAAGTATTGTCTCCGGTTAAAGTTATAGTCCCAATTTTGGAAATGATGAGGATTGACGAACACAAGGATAAAATGCTTTCCCTCATTAATAGTATAACTACTACTTCTATTAACGAAATGGTGATTGATCCTCCTAAGATAATCAAAAATAAATAAATGACTGATAAACTGGAAGAAGTAGTCATTAAAAATCTTGAGCTATACTTGGGGACTATCACCAATGAATTTCCTAGTCATGTTAATCCATTTTTTTTAGTTTTATTATTGATGGGAAGTTATTAAAAAATTACATGATTGACTCAAGTGCCACAAACAATGTGATGCCACTGAAAATTATTGAGGAGATGGGTTTAAATATTGAAAGTTCTTATGGAAAATGTTATGCCATGAACTCAAGAGAAGTACCTGTCATAGGAGTAATTAAAATTCCCATATAAACTTGCAACCTTCCTTGAGAGGGAATTGGATATGAGTATCAGAGTGGTGGATATCCCACCAAATTATGGGATGTTGTTGTCAAGATAGTGGAGTGCATCCATGGGTGGAAGCATTTAGTGTGACTTATCTTTTTCCACCTTCTCCATTGATCAAAATGATGTAAAAATTTATAGAGAACCAAGAGCACGTCACATGATTGAATATCCAAGAGAGCTTGAAGAGCCAGTGATAATCAAGTTTGTGGATACTGGTTTGGATACTTTCTAAGTTGAAGAATTAAAGCAAGAAGATGAGGTTAAGCATACACCAATTAATAGAGAGGTCCAAGATGAACCACAAGAAGATACCCTCTAGACTATGTATCTTGATGGAGCATTTTCCAAAGAAGGATTAGGCACAAGAATTATCTTCATCTCCCCACAAGGTAAAACATTCAGTACTCTTTCTTGTTAAAGTCTACCTGCACAAATAATGTAGCTGAATATGAGGCTTTGTTGCTTGGTCTAAAAATTTCTTCTAAGAATGGTATTAGGATGTTAAAAGTGTTGAGAGATTTTGAATTGGTTGTTTCCCAAGTAAGATCTAGGTTTGTTTCTGAAACATAGAAAATTTTTGTCTCCACTAGGGTTTTAGGACCTAGGGCAACAAGTTTTTTATACTCCATTCAAGAACAAACCCTTGTGATTCCGATGCAAAGTATATTGAAATATGACAAAGGGTTTGTTCTAGGGGATGGAATGATGTAAATGAGGGGTTCACCAACAAGTGTAAACTTGGAAAAGACAAAATGTTTGAAAACACAATGTGATATGCAAACATATGCTAAATGGCCTAGAAATGCAAATGAAACAAAACAAAAATTTATGAAACTAAAAGCGTGCACCTAGAAGCCTCTAAAGGACTAGAAAAAACACTGAAATTTAGGAAATGCTGATTTTTAAGCCTAGTGGGACTCATTTTCCATTCTGGGTGAATCAGTCCTAGTTCTGGAAAACTATACCGAAGAAGGTTTCGGCCAAATGGGTATCCAAATCCACAAAATTAAATAGCTATATTGGCACTCATTCTCCACTAATGGTAAATGAGTCCACATTGAATTTTTTGGAAACTCAAGAGTGGAATCTGTAGCTCTTAATTTGCTCAATCTATACCTCTAGGTATCTAGATTCAAAACCCTAATTTTTGGAGTTGTAAGTGAATTTTTGTGTAGATTTTGATCTTCCAAATAAGGATATGACTTCAACAAGTATGAAACCTATTCTTCAATCATCTCCAAGCCTTCAATATATCTAGATCTGCAATTACATAAAGAAAGAGAGAACATATTTATTATTAGGGAATGGGGGTTTGCCTTGGTCAAACCCCATTTAGATAATTAAACCAAATGATGAAATAATGAAATATGAACATGAAAATGAGATAATACAATTAAAACCTTTCCATGATGATACATATTGAGTTTTTGCAACAATTTATGGAGAAATTTTCCCTTGAATGCCCTAGGATTGATCTTGAAAGCTATCTCGATGACCTTGTGAAGACTCAAAATGAATAACCCTTGCTTGCTTGACTTGATCTCATCAATCTTATATTTCTAGGATGAAATAATGATTTGTAAGCTTGATTATATAGGCAATCCATTCAAATTACCATTATATTGATCCTCAAGACCAAAATTCATCCAAATTCAAGTTAAAATTGCAATTTTCTCACTCAATTTTGAAAAATTCCCCAAAAGGGACTCATTCACCACCCTAGGTGAATGGGTCCCACCTAAGGGGACTCATTTTCCCAAGGTGGTGACTAAGTCCCACCTTAAAATTTTTGAGGTGGGTCTTCAAAAGTTTGGGGCTTTAAAGTGTTTTTGTTGAGATATTAGCCAAAACATGCCTTGGGACACAAAAATAAGGGTCATAGGGGCCTATTAGTGATTATAAAAGGGATAATTAGGGCTAAGGACACAAATTTCAATGTGAAAATGTAATCAAATACACTCTACAACATTAAAATGAGGTCCACAGCCTAGTAAGGCACAAGATCCAATGTGAATGTGTAAAACACATTACAAGACTAGATTAAAATCGGGTTTAATTTATAAGCCTTCTAGATTAATGTGAAAATGAAATTAAATACATTTTGCAACATTGAATTAAGAGAAAAATGGGTTTATTAGATTTGAATGCTTAATAAAATTCTAGAAAAGTTTGAAAGTCATTTACAACACCTTTACAAGACATTAATAAATGAATTTAATTCATTTTACAAGGGCCCAAGACCTAATGTGGATATGTAAAACACCTCACAACACTAGACCGAGGAGAGATTAAGTCCACAAATCTGCAAGAGGGAGCTAAACAAGCACAAAATAGGCTAAGGACCATTTTTTGATGTTACAATTTAAAAAAATAAAATGCTTAAACAATATAGGAATGTTGTTTAGGACACAATAGAGGCCTTTGATGCTCTTAACATAGAATAGATAGAAAGCGGACTGAATGTCAGGGAAAATTGGTTATCTAATATTGTCTTAAGATTGGATGATGTTACTTTTGATCGTATCTCAGAAATAGAAGTCCCAACTTGGTGTGCAGTGCTTGACAACATTTGTAACTTTAAAGTGTTTGATAATAATAATGATATTTTGAACTTCCTACACTGTATAGATCAATACAAGAGCCAAGAATCTGACTTTAGTTCATTGGTAGTAGAAGTAGATGGTAAAGAAACTTTGTTTGGAAATGAAATAATTCAACTAAAAACTAATAAGATTCCAAAAGGATAGGTTGCACTAGAAAGGGTCTTTGATGCCCCTAATAAGTCAAATGTTAAGCAAGCTTCTTCCCATAAGGAATATTTGGAGGAGATAAATCTTGAAATAGAGAATTCTCCCAAGAAGGTGTACATAGGAAAAAATATGAAACCTCATGTCATAAATATGTTAATTTCCCTATTGAGGAAATACAAAAATGTGTTTGCTTGGTCATATGATGACCTCAAGGCCTACAAGGAGGATTTGTTTCAACATGAGATACCTTTGAATCCCGATGCAAATCCATTTAGGAAAAATAAGAAGCCAATCAATCACACATTATAGCCAAAAATGCAAGAAGAATTGAAAAATTTAAGAGATGTTGGGATCATTAAACCTATTAGGAATTATTCAAGCATTTCAAATTTGGTTCTAGTCAGAAAAAAGAATGGTGACCTGAGGCTTTGTGTTGATTTCTAAAATTTGAATGTTGCATCCTTAAATGATAATTATCCTTTACCTAATATGGAAGCTATGTTACAAAATGTGAAAGGATGTGAACTAATATCAATGATGGATGGGCTCTTTGACTACAATTAGGTCATGGTAAAAGAGTATGAAAAATACAAAACAAAATTCACTACACCATGGGGAACCTATGTGTATGTAAGGATGCCATTTGGCCTGATCAATGCAAGTGTAATATTTTAAAGATCCATGGATGTGGCCTTTGAAAATTTTATTGATTTATTCCTTACTATCTATCAAGATGACTTGAATGCTCATAGTAAGTAGGAAGAAGATCATTATCACTTGGAGAAAATATTTGTTAGAGCTCTTGAATTTGGGATTTCTTTAAATCCTAAGAAATATAATTTGAGTTAAGGAAGGTAAACTATTGGGACACATCATGTCTAAAGAAGGGGTCAATATTGATCCTAAATGAGTAGCGTCTATAGATAAGATCCCACAACCTAAAAGTACAAAGGGGATTCAATCATTCTTGAGGAAAAATAATTTTGTGAGAAGGTTTGTCAATAAATTTGTTTAAATTTCTAGACCTATCTCTAAGATGTTGAAGAGAGGAGAAAAGGTAGCATGGAAATAGAATCCTACCAAATAATTTCAAGCTATAAAGGATGTCATCAAGGAGGCACCTGTACTTAAATCCCTTGACTATTCAAATCCATTTCAGCTATTCACTTTTTCTTCATTGCATACTGTTGTAAGAGTGTTGTTACAGAAAAATGATGAAGGATTTGAGAAGCTTATTGCTTTCTTTAGAAAATCTTTGTAGGCGGCTAAGCTCAAATGTGGTGGTACAGAGAAGAAGGCCTATGCATTGGTCAAAGATATAAAAAAATTTAGAATATATTTCATGGGATCAACTATAGCACTCATACATTCCTAGTGTTGCAATTAAGGATATCTTCACTCAATAGGAAACCACAAAAATGACTATGTAGATGGATCAATAGGATCCAAGAGTTCAACATTGACATCCTGATTACAAAGCTAGTGAGAGGCTCGAGTCTAGAAAAATTGATGGTTGAGACCAACCTGGAATCCAATCAGATCAATCAAGTTGAACATGATAATTTTGTACCCATATGTGACATGAATACCTGTGGATGGTATAGGAGGATTGCGGAATACCTAGATACAATGCAATGCCCTGAAGGTATGCGAAAAAATGAAATAAGAATTCTCAAACTACAGGCTATCAAATATACTATTATTGTTGGAGAGCTTTGGTGAAGAAGCCTAGAGGGTGTGTTACTCAAGTGTGTTGACAAAGATCAAGCAGAGGATCTTTTGTTTGAAATGCATAAGGGAGCACGTGGAGGCCACTACATGGAAACAAAAACTACTGGTGGCCAACTGTATTCAAGTATTCCCATAGATTTGTCAAAAGATGTGATACTTGCAAAAGATTCACTAGTAAGTTAAAAAAAATCAGGTGACCTTCCTCTTAGGCTAGTTTCAATTCAAGCCTCGTTTCAATAGGAGGGAATTGATTTCATTGG
The DNA here is from genome assembly GCA_007115665.2 of Sequoiadendron giganteum. Classification (NCBI taxonomy): domain Eukaryota; kingdom Viridiplantae; phylum Streptophyta; class Pinopsida; order Cupressales; family Cupressaceae; genus Sequoiadendron; species Sequoiadendron giganteum. The sequence goes on from CM021110.1 coordinate 327,203,073, forward strand.
AGAAATGTTAGAAAAATCAAGTGGGGTTCACTCCTGGATCCTTGTTGCAACTGATTACTTCACAAAGTGGGTGGAAGAAATCCCCACCATAAAAGAAACAAGCAAAGTAGTGATAGAATTTTTGATGAATAACATATTGAGTAGATTAGAAGTCCCAGAAAGAATTATTTCTAATAATTCCATGTGCCTCAGATCTAAATAGTTTACTGAATTATGCAATAAACATGCCATATTTATTTCTTAATCTTCTTCTTATCACCCTCAAGGGAATGGAAAATTAGAATCTAGTAGTAAGCGTTTGATGAAAATCATCAAACAGGTGATTGAGAAGAACAAGAAGGCATGAGATTCAAAACTGTAGCTTGCTTTGTGGGTAGAAAGGACCACAGTCAAAAAATTTATTGGTCAATCACCATTTAATTTGGTTTATGGGGTGGAAGTAAGTATACCTCATAATAACTTGATAAATATGTGTAAATTTGTTCAAGAATATGACGATGACATTTGTGATGAGATGCAACACCGGATGAAATAGCTAATTGAGCTTGACGAAACTACAAGAGAAGCACATAAAAGAAATGAAAAGCTATAACTCCAAGTCAAGCACCTATTTGATAAAAGTGACATTGAAATAAAATTTGAGGTTGGATGCATGGTCTTAATGTGGAATGCGAGGATGGAAGATAAAGGAAAACAAGGGAAATTTGATCCCCTACGGCTTGGACCGTATCTGATTGCAAATAGACAAGGGAAAGATTCATACTTCTTGCAGTCCCTAACAAATGAACTTCTAGAACTGCCAATACATTGATATTTTTTGAAGCCCTATTTCTCTTGAAAAAGATTTCTTTTCATGTACATTGTATAGTCTTGTATAAAGGTTTGGTTTGTTTGCTTTCGGTTGTGTCTTCTGGCCTTGTCTAGGCTAGCTCCTACATTTTTTGTCTCTTTGTGTTGGTATACTTCACCTTGAGATCTCATTTCTCACCATACCCACCAGGGGTATGCATCCCCAACCATGATCCAATGGTAGAGATCCTATTTTTTTAAAAAAAATTTGGTGTGTCTCGCCTTATCATAGTTATGTGCTTCTTTTCTCGGGAGTTGGCTTAGGGTTTTAGGTTAAAAAACCTCTTTTCAAATTTTGTATAGGCATGAACATTGAATGTTATAATCTGTCGTTGACCTATATACCTAGTTATTAGTCACATAGGTTGTGCCTTGAGCCATTAAAATCATTTTCCATACCAGCTCCTTGGGTTAGAGTTGTCACTCACCATCCACAAGTTAATTGTTTTATTTTTTACCATAGTTGAGTCAAATATTTTCATGATTAAAGACTAAAGTCTTAAGACTTTATTTTTCAAGGGTCAAGTCTCCTAGACCTAATAATGGCCCCATTTTAATAACTAACCAATTTGGCATGTGCATAAATGAGAGTTTGTGATGGTCATTCGATTGATGAGAAGAGATCTTGACTATTCCCCATCCGCCCGTTCAATTTTATTGCTCAATATTTTATTCACATGCGCTAGTGGGCTTAAGCCACATGTTTCGTCAGCCCAATGTCTTTATTAATGGCTGCAAGAGGGTTCAAATGAAATCAATGGTGGTTGATAAATCATATGGCGACATCTTAACTATTCCTTGCACACCCATTGATGTTTATTATTCATTAAAATAATATCACAAGCTAGCGGGTGGTTGCTGTGTGTAAAGTCCAATGGTGGGCCTAGTATTAGCAGGTAGAGATTTGAAGAGGATCAACGGTCAATAGTCGGTGACATGGGTCAATCCTAACTACTTCCTATTATCTAGTGCAGGTCCCTCCTTCACTGACGAGTTCTCAACAGGGCAGTAGGTGACAACCACATTGAATAACTTAGAGGAAGTGGAAGCATTGAAGTAAGGAGTGAATATTAATAAAATATTTTCACATAAGACATGAAAAATAAAGGTGTGAACTCTAATTTTATACCTACACAAATACAACAAACAAACATATTAGTAGATCAATATGCAAGATAAAACAAGGATTCCCAATGAAATCCATTTACAATTCTTAAAATAGGAAAAATGAAGAATAAGACATAAAAGGAAATTAAATCCTAATTAAGAAAGAAAACTCTTGATCCCATGGGGGAATTGGTTCCAATTGATGTGTTGAAATTGACCCTTTCCCAACTCCTTTGTAAGCTTTGTGATGATTGATCCACTTTGGTTGAATTCCTGCATAACCTAGCTAAGAACTTGATAAAGAGAGATGAAAATGGCTATGCTTGAAGATGTATTTGAGTATAATTTTACTCAAATTGTGGATGATAGAATGAGAGGAAGAGTCTCTCATTTATAGATTTCCAAATTGGAAGAATGAGTGAAATTGAGCAATGTGGGATCATTCAACATCTAATGGCCAAGTGCCACTTGTCAAGATGTGAATGGTTGAAGGTTGAGCACATTTTGATCAATGTGCATGATAAATGGCATTGGATTCAAATTTGAAATTTGAATGTGACATGTTTAGAGGGAAGGGAAATGGAGTTAATGTCACTTAGCTCAAGGCCAAGGACATGTAAGAGGCATTAAATGCCTTGTTGGAAGGACCAAGCCCAACTTGAATTTGAATTCAAATTTAAGCGAATATTCCCCTTTTATGTCATGTTGAGAGAAAATAGGCAATTTAATAAATCAAAGTAATTGATTTATTCTGCAAGTTGAATTCTCTAGAGAATGTGACATGGATTAAGATTAAATTAGTCAAAGTTTAATTAATTTAATGAGGAATTTAGGAGATGTGACAACTTAGACTTAAATCTATGAGTTAATTTAAATAAAAAATTGTGAAGAAAGATTTAGTTAAATAAATGATTTGATTTATTTAACTAAAGGGGACAATGTTAGATTAAATTAAATAAGGTTTAATTTATTCAATTTAATAAGAAGACTTGAGGGATTTAATCAAATAAGATGAATTATTTAATTAAAGAGGGATTGAGGATAAATTAAACAAAATTATTTGTTTAATTAAAAGAGGAGAATGACTTAATCAAATAAATATGATATCTTTAATTAAGAGAGGGAATATGATGAATTTAATAAAATATAGATTATTCAATTAAATGACTAGCAAAGGAGATGATTCAGGATGAAATGGTGTTAGTAAATCGAGATCCAGTGTGTCGGATCGAATTGTATATTTTTGATGTCTACAAAAGGATGTCCTACTAATGCAGGAATAGTGCACATGTTTTAAGATCTATTAATCTAAACCATTGATCTAGTGTAGGAGAAATAAGGTTGTAGGAAATTGATTACAAATAAGGTCTGAAGCTGTGAAATTTAATCTCAGCCCTTCCCCATCTCCTCGTTGATGAAACATGTGCATGGTTTAAGTATCATAGGGGAGAGGGGAAGAGGACACATGGATTCTGGCTATAATGACAAAGGAATGGTGGGGATTGTGACACATTAGGAAGTGGTTCCATAGGGCTTATTAGCATTTAATGAATATTGCGGCTGTACACAGCCAGGTTTTTCAAAGAAAGATAATTAAATCTAGATCATTCATCAATTAATCTATCCATGTGATCAATGCCTAACATTCAAAGCTCAACTTGAGGGAAAGTGAACCAATCTAGTTCATGTGAGTGAGCCTTAATAACAGAAAGGAAGCCGATCAACTAAGGCATAAGATTATATAGCAATTAAAAATTGTCTTAAAATCATAATTGAGCATTGTGAAGGACATTATATGCACTTGGAGAGCTTGTGGTATGGTTTTCGGGCTTCTTAGATGTCGAGGCTAGGGCTATAAACTTGTGAAAGAACCAATAAGTAGATTACTACCTCCTCACCATAATTTTTGATAAATTGGGTTTCCCAAGCTTCTAAGTTAATTAGGGTTTCTCTTGGACTTGCATTTTAAGGTTTCACATTCATTAAGAAGAATTGGTTAGTCTCGCATTATCATATTTAGTGTCAAAACCCTTACTTAAGTTATCAAGTTTCGTTCCAAGAAGCCAAAAACCTTGTTGTGTACTATCTTTTGTGTCATGCCCCCCAAGGCACAGTCAAATTCATCCTCATCTAAAAGGAGATAATTATGTACCCAAAATTCCTTTGAATAAAGACCTTATAGACCAGTCACCACCCTCAACTAGTGAAAAACCTAAGGTTTGTCTACTTCTCAGGGGTCCGCAAGTAGTTCAATGTTTGGTTGACAAGAATAATTCTATAAAGGATGCCAAAGTACCTTACACAAGATGGGAATTGTTCTTTGGATGGTTTAGAAACAAAAACATGGGTATTCCAATAGGTAACCCTTAGACTTGTGACCTGGGAAAGTTGATTGTTCCAAATGTCTACATGGATTTTCACTTTCTCAAAGAAGTAGCCAAAAATTATGACCAAGTCATGTGGACAATAAGGACATATGATGGGAACGAAATGGTTAAAATTATCAAGGACGGATTTTCTCTTGTATTCAGATTCACTGAGTTGAATGATGAAATACCTAAGATTAATGAAAGCCTCCTTAAGCAAGAATATGATAAGAATAAGATTGCATTCAGAGTCCATGTCTTGCCAAGGTATCTTGCTAAAATTGGAGGCTAAAGAATTACAATAGGGAAATTTGATAAGAAGCCTTTCCTTGTCAATTATTTTATTTCCTACTTCCAAAAAACCTTCTACTCCATTTTTCAAATAATTGGTTATGATCTTATCACGAGAAGTCATATGGCATGGTTGTATATAGTAGGCCATATTCAACACCAGCATAATTGTACACTATATGACTATACAGGTTTTCTTGCAAAAAATATTCATGAGGGTCTAGTAAGGTTAAAGAAAGGGGTAGATGGAGTAAGGTTCAACTAGTATTCATTGTTGATGCATATGTTTTTGTTTAAAGGTGCATCCTACTTTGGGAAAAATATGGTTTTGGATAGGACAAAGGGTAATTTGGAGTTGCTCATGCAATGTTGGACTATTATCTTGGACAAGGATGACATGACATATGATTATGTGAAATTTTAGAATTTGTTTGCTACTGAATTGAAGAGATAACTAGTTGTGAATATACCTAGGATTTTCAAGGCCCTCCATGACTTTTTGAGACCCAAAGAAAGAAGGCTTGAGACGAGGATTAACCACAATTGGGGAGATGTTATCCCATACCATAATTACACTATTTTAAGAGTATATGGTTATATTGTTTCACACCACTTGCTACCAAGATATGTACCAAAAAGAATTGGATTCCTAAGGGTAATATGGCAACTCAGAACTGTGGAAAATAAACATCTATTAAATCAAGGAAATGGAACATTGTTTCCTTTGTATACATGATTTTCTAATTTTGTGATGACAAAAGGTGGTTGGAATAATATAATTGATATACTTATATCCTACCACATGAAAATAGAAATAAAGAGGATCAAATATGATCATGAATGCTTCATGGCCTAGTTGAAGGAAAGAAACAAGAGTTACAAATCTGTGCACATCTTCCAATTCCTGAAAGATGTGATTAGAAATGTGTTTGATCCTCTAGAATAGGAAAAAAGAAAGAAAAAATAGATTTCTTTCAACAAGATGAAGAGGAAGATAAAGAAGGAAAAACTTGATTTCATTATTCTTCGAGATATTGATAATGTTGTACAAAAGGTGGCGCATGTGTCCCATAATTTTGAGAAAATAGTAGGCCACCTTGAAGGTGGGGATAAATTAAAATAAGGGGAAAGCTCCCATAAAAGAAGAATACGGTAAAGGAGAGATCCCTGCTCTAGAAGAGAAAACTACACCTTAGGCCCCTAATGAACCAAAAATAAATTTCTTTGTGAGGAAAAGGACTAATGCAAAGAAAGATGAAACTATTCCTGCTCCCTCTCAACTAGGGGAGCAAAGACATCCTTATTCAATGCTACAAGTACCACCACCATCTCCTCCAAGGCCAACAGAGCCTAAAATTATGGATATTGATGCTCCATCATCAAGTACATAGCCACCAAAGGAGCCCCCATTCAAAAATAAAAATATTGAAGTAACAAGTTTGGTGGATTAAGTTGACGAAGATTTTGATAATTATTTTTGGGTATTAGAACAAGAAATGCAAGAGGGAATGCCCACTATGCCAACAATGGGGGTTACACAACAATTGTGTATGAGGATAAGTAAAGTTAACCTCACTAAGATCAATGGTAGAGATAATATGTAGGTAGAGGCATGCACAAAATTTTTAGATGATGATTCATTTCTACAGACCAAATATTTTCTGGAGTTTCCATACAGGGCTAAAAGAGAGGAATATGTCAATAGCCTAGTCATAAAAAGAAGTATCCATCCAAAATTACTTGATGCTACTATTCAAGGAAAGGTTTTTAATGACATGAAGGCTAAGTTCCAAAAAATTATTGCAAATGAAGGTAGATAATTGGTCATAAATAGTGGTGTTTTGTTACTTCTAGAGTGGGATTTGGCATCAGCTATAGCTGTTGATATAATAAAGAGGTTTGATAGGCCATTGTACAATTCAAAAGAAGTAGTTGTGATTGCATTGCAAGGGTATTATTTTAGTGAACAATGGGATGCATTGGAAATTTGGTCTTTGGCCCCAAGTACAAGGAAACCTGATATTTTTGAGCCTACACCTAACTACCAAGGAGCCTCATAAAAAAAGAGTGTGAGATACATTATCCCTAGAGGTAGTCAATATGTCTATGCATGTTGCCAAATTTACAAGGACCACATTATTGATTAGCTAAACAAATCCATGATCACTACATTATTGGAGAAAATAAACAAAGGAGAAAACAATATATTGAATATTATTCACCATAACTATTCATCCATGGTGGCTACAATAAATAATTTTGATTATAATAGGGAAAAATCTATTCCACTTATGGAAAAATGGATCACTAGGATGAAGGAACTAAGATTAATTTCAATAGGAGCTAAGCAGGATGCTAACTGTCCTAGGAAGTTTTAGCCCACTAACAATCTTGTATGCAAAATTGAAGGGTATATGGAAAATATTGAACCTTTGGAAATCAAGATAAGGGATCTAGTGAAGTCCTTTCATGAAGCACATCATGGCCTCCTTATATCCATTTTAAAAAATGATGGTAATATAAAAACCCTGCAAGAATGGAGGGATGAAACTAATAGAACCATTTATGATCAAGAAATTATAGTTTGTCAAAAATGTGGCATGGGCACACTAAAGAAAAATATGGATATGTTGGTTCATACAAAGAGTATCTTGCTAGAATTTGACATAGAGGCCAACCAGATTGTTACCAAGTATGCACCTTATAGAGAAATAGATGATGAAGTCATGAGTTTTGATTGGCCTACTGATGAGGAATTCAGGGAATGGATAAGCAAATACCTGGAGGGGGTCATGGATTAGTATAGAAAGGTGGGGTGGTGATTTGAAATTTTTATTTTGATGTCTGTTGTCATGATAAATAATGGATAAGTAAAAATGCATTGCATAGCCTGGATTTAGTACAAATTAGGTTTTTTCTAAAGTATAGAAAATAGAGTGCATTTTCTTCAAATTGAAATTGATGACAGGACAACAAATGTGGACATTCTCTTTGTCCCTTGCTCTCTTTTTATTTCATTTCTTTTGTTCTTTTCACTTCATGTGCATGGGCACAATTTTTGGGGAAACTGTTTAGAGATACCTTTTGGAAGGTGGGACCAGATCTTCGGCAACGAATGGAGATTATTCTTTTCAACGTGTTCCTTTTGGAAGAAATAGTGTTCTGCACCGACTAATGGAGGTTAAATTCTGATGATGAATATTCAATTTGTTTGTTCTAACTTCCTATAGGGGAATATTTGTTATAATGGTCAAATTAAAATGTGACATGTGTACCTCTTGGCCTAAAGCTTGTTTTTCTCCCTTGCTCTTATAAAAGGGAATTATGGGCTAGTTGTAGTGGGATCTTGTTGAATTCTAGATCTGAGTTATACAAATTAAAATATAGAGAGAACATATATAAATTTCATATCTTAAGTTTAGAGTCTAGCACATAAATTTTGTTAATTGTATTATTTATGAGCATATCTGAACAATAATGAATATCTCATGAATCTATTGTCTCTCTAGTTTACATTGTATCTAAATTATTAATGAAAATATTAAACAAATATCATTTCATTAATATTCACTATCATTATAATTTTATGTATATTTAAATTTAGGCTTTGGTTCAATGGATCAATTAAAATGCTTTTATTAAATCATGAATTTGCATACATGTTCAGTGGGCTTGATAAGTAGTCATAAAATCTAAGTATAGATATGTGATTTGCAAGATAGTCTCACGTAGATCATGAATGTTTAGAATTTAACTCACCTTATAGTTCAATTTGTTGTGTTGTGACTCCTTGCCCAAAGATATGGCACTAGTCGTAGGTATTATTTTTATTTCCCATTGTTCCGGTTACCCAATTTGAGAACAATACTCGTAAATAATTTTTAAATTAATTTATGTTTTTTAAGATTGATATTGTATGGATTCTCAACTTTAGAGGTGTTATCTTTCAAAGAATTTGGAAGTTTCTATAAATATTTCATGATTCAGAATTTGATTGGGAATGTATCTATTAATTGTGCATTTCTTAATATATTTGTGTAGCAAGGTTATATAATGCAAATTGTGGGATTACCCTCCTTGGTCTTATAGAGCCTAAATTGTAGGAGGAAAGAGAACATCATAGTGTTTCCTCATTCATTGTTCAATTGTCTCCTAAGTATTCACTAATTGAAGTTGGAAAGTTCATAGGTACTTAGTGAGATCTACTTGGTTCTCAAAAAACAACCAAAAAACACATTAATATTTTTCATTCATCCCTTAGAACAACCCTTTTGCAATATATCTTTATCCTTTGCATTGATATCTCAAGGGTTTGTTCTGGAGTGAACATTAGTGAAGATTGTTCTTTTAGGTCCTTGTAGACATTCAAAACTAATATCATGCATCCAATTCTTCTATTAATCAATTAAAGCAATTTATTGATTAAATCCTAAGGTTCATCAGACTTAATTAAATCAAATTATTTAATTAAGTTCCTAAAGTTCTTCTTATTTGATTTAATAAATCAAACTAATTTAAAATCAAATGTCAAATCCCTAAAATCCCCTAAGTTAATTAATCTAAATTAATTAACTTCTAATCATGATTATCATTCCCTAGCTTTTGACTCAACTAGAGTCAAATCCAAACTCTTAACTAACCAACCCACTTGCACCAATAAATCATTTATTTGATTTATTATTTCCTCTAATTACATTCAAAATGGAATATTCTTCCAATTTGAATCTTCCCCCCAAAAGGGACTTATCGCTTCCAACAAGGTTTTAAACGCTATTTGCACAAGTCAAACATGGCATTTATTGCATCTTTCATCCCCCCTAAACATGTCATTTCATCCAAATTTGAATTTCAAATTGGCACATTGGACAAGACTGGCACATTCCTCACCCTCTCACACTTTGACAATTGGCATCTTGTCATTGGCTCATGGATGATCCCACATTCATCCAAATCTATCACTCTTCCGAATCTTGAATCTATAAAATGCAAAGCATTTCAACACAAATCATCCACAACACAACAACACATTTTCATGCAAGGTCATTCTCTTCACTTGAGAATCAATCTTGTTCTTCATTATCTACAATCTACAATTTGAGCACTATCATTTTAGGCAACTTGAGATCACTTAGCATCTCATTGTCTATCATATCACTAAGCTTATCAAGGATTGGGAAAGAGCACTTTCACATACTCAAAGAGCACCAATCCAGTATGGGATAGATATATTTCATGATTTACATGCTTTGCTTATCTTTGTTATTTGGTTGCATTTGAATCATGGAGTATTATTTCATAGGGATATAAATTTCTGTTTAGGTTGTTTTGTCATTCTACTAACCATATGCAGATTTTCATGTCCACAAAATGGCGCTAGAAGGAGGGAAAAACTTGCTTCATTTCGTTATTGTTCAATATTGATATTACATAGAATACATAACAGACTAATATTAATTTCCATCTAACAGTAGCTTCTTGGTATCTTTTGTCCACATGTTGAATATTACATAAAATAGGTAGAAAGGGGTGTAGTGATTGTTTTGTTTTGTTTTATTTTCCTCTGCTCTGTGTATTTATAATCTGCATCATGTGAGACCATTCATATGGAAAGCATGTTTTTATTGCAGGTTATCTTCAAAGGCAAATACAATTTGATGTTCAATATTGCCTAAATTCACTTTACTTCATTACTTTTATCTTGGTATGGTTGTTCAATGTTACATATTTTAGAATAGTGGGTGTCTTTCAGGAACTTCGTGTGTGCATAAAAAAAGAAGAAGAAGAGATTAACTTTATTCTTCTTATGTGCAAAACCTCATTTTGCAGATAAATTCCACACCTACATATGAATCCAGGCCTTCTAGCCTTTCGAAGGTAGCAGACCTGTTTATGATAAGGTATAGTGAAATATCTTTATCAAACTTCACATGGTGGGTCATTTGTCTCTATTCTACTATTGTTTCCTTCCTGGCCAAGATCCACTTCTTCTCCACCTCCTTTTTGGTAGGCCACTATGCTAGTTTAAACACTAATGTAGTGGGTGGTGGGCTGTCCATTTGTCTTTGATTACTGGCACTATTTATTGTCCTAAACCGCAACATTTGTCTTCACTAAAGCCTATTCTTAAGAGTTGCGAGTAATACCCTTACTTCAATCAAGTGTAATGAAGGGATTAAGAACTATTGTCATTTTTCCATTGTGGGCCTGATTTTCAAGCCAATAGGGAAGGTAAATAGTGCTTGCTTGTCACTTCCATAGATTCCATCATTGCTGCATTTGATAAAGTCATTGCTATTTAATCAAGTCTTTCTCTTGTATGCTCAATGTCTCTGTCGTCGGTTCCAAGCTATTAGTTCATAGTAAGGTACGTGAGAGTCCGTAATCTCATGAAAAGACATCGTCATCATGGAGTTACCTATCCATCTATGCCACTAATGCCTGAACCCACCACCCTGATCTATAATAATGAAGGCTTCACACTATGCACGATTGGATAGGTGAACTAAGTACCCCTTCCTGCTTCTTTATTTATGGTGAAGTATAAATCTAATTGTCACTTGTTGGAAATCAGGATAGTGAGAACTCTAGGATTTCTTCCTACCGACAAACCAGATCTTGGTATTGATTTTTTTCCCAACTCCCCATGCAAGTGACCCCGTTTAATCTCTTAAAATTTATGATACTGATTGCAATAATGGCATCGCCTGTATAAGTCTCTCCCTCCTCGGTGTTATCAAGAACTCCAAATCTCCTGTCATATTATTGCATTCAAACACAATCACTACAAGCATGGTCTTCATCCCCCTAAATTATGGGTTGGTGCGGCATTTAAGATTGGATTCAAAAACCCATGGTTAGCAATTGCACTACACTCTCTGAGATCGTGTTTTCTTGAGGCGTTCTGACAAACATTTCATGTGATTCGTCTATGCTTTCATACATTGCACGTACAAATTTTGGATATGAAAGAATGTGGGATGTCGAATTTAGTTCTACACTTGCTAATTACATTTGTTGGTTATCTATTTCCATGTAAAGTTTTATTCATAGCTAAACTTTACTTCTCTGAGATAAACATTCGAATGTGTTCATAGTTCCTCCATCGAATTTTCCTCTTTTGGAAACACGTGATCTACAGAGATAAAATCATGTTCCGAACTGGCTTTTTCTATAGCTTCATTACCCATACTATTTGCAGGACAGTGATGTTTAAAATAGACTTCTTTAAATGTGAGGACCATCCCCTGTCTACATTTATAGATTAGTTGACAGGTAAGGTGCAACGAGCAACGATCTTTTTTTAAAAATAGAAAAGTTTGACATTTATATTACCAAGTGCAGGGTACAGGCATGAATGGAAGAGGTAAATAGCTGAAAGAGATTACAAAGGCATTTATTTTTCTTGGACAATTTACCTTGCATTCTTTCGTCTTCAATGCATTAGTAAAAAAGTGATGACATGTGTGATTTAAGTATATACATTGAATGCTTATAAATCTTGACTTTCATGTTTATTTTGAAGACATTGATATCATTGGGCTTTATCTTATCTTTATAAAACTCATGGGTGATGAAGGACATTATCAACTAATAGATGGAGATTAATCAAAATTCTTTTTGTGCTCATAAATTGTCAAAGTTTTCTCATGCTTGTAAAAGTTTGGTAGGAAAAATATTTTGTTTTAACAATTGTTTATATAGGCTTTGCATGACAAGGATAATTTGTTCTTTTTACTTCATTAATTCCTTAAAGAAAAACTCATTTCAAAAAAGTCTTGCTTTGTAATGTTTTAATAGGTGTTGACATCAAGGTTGAAATTAAGATGGACATTTGAAGATGAGTATCCGAATTGAACAAAGGAACAAGGTTGTGATCAAGTGAAAATGAAGATGAATATAGTGGACTTGGAGGTTTTCTTGCAAATAGAAACTTGAAAAGCATTTTTTAATGCTTGTTTGGAGCTTACATTTACTACCCTTTTTTTCTGTTTTTAGCTAACCCACTTTTCAATTTGGGCTTAAAATCAATCAATGACTTGATCTTTTCAAAGTTGGTTAGAATTAAACCTTAGACACTTACTAGATTTCAATTTGGGATTAAAATTGAACAAGGCAACCTTCACACTTGGATTTTGATGCTTAAAATCAATTCATCACTTCTTTTTGGACTTAAAATGAACAACTATTTGTCATGCTTTGTAATCTTTTTCACAAAGTACTATCATCGAAAAGATGTATGCACTTCTCTCATGCCTCACGATGACCTTGAGAATCAAAATTCTTTTTTTGATATTAAGTTTTCAAAAATATTGCCTCCACACTTCAATTTGGGAATTTTAAAATTGAACAAAACATGTGAGTGTGAGCACGATATATTGCGGAGGTTCTCCCCTTTGTTTTTCAACAAAGGTTGTGTGAATGACAGGATATGTTAGCTCGCTATTGTTTATCTTAGAGGGCCTGCCTTGTGGGAAAAAGTAATCATCCAAGGGAACGACCCAACCGGTATATAAGTGTGGATATTGGAACAAAGGCCAATATCACGAGGATTATTCCAATGAGATGGACAGCAATGGACTCTCGGCGATGTTGGATAATCCCCCAGGAACGGAATGCTCGAATTAGAACCCCTTGTTTAGAAAAAGGCCAAAACCTTGTCTATCTTGTTGGTGCAAAAGGTTATGTCCTTTGAAGCCGCCCCACATAACATGCGGTCTTGTTGTGGAAATGGAAAGTATGCCATGGGAGATTCATGGGTACTAATGCTTGGCTGACCCGAATAAGTGAGTGTCGTGGAGGGGAGCCAGTGCGGTCAAGCATTTAGCCATTCGTACAAGATATGCACAGCTGGATTCATCCAAGTGGGAACCCAACAAGATATTGCCTCATCATCCTAGGGCTATAAAAAGTGCTTGGAATCAAAAAACACTTTGCTTGGATTCAAAACATTGAAAAACGAACATTCACAACAGCCTCAAATTTCAAACACCTTGGAAGAAACAAATATCCTTTGATGAATAAAAGCACTCTTGCTTTCCCTAGGGATCATATCCTTAGAGGTTTCTAAGTGCTCAAATTCTATCATCATTTGTTTTCACTAAGGATAAACCTAGGAAACTTTTGCCCTAATTTCTTTGATTTCCACATAATGGACAGTGTGGGATGAAAACGAAAGCAGGACATTAGACATTCAGTTTGAAAACATAATCAAGCAAGTGATTTTGGTAAAAAGGATTCACTAAGACAAGATAAAAGACAAATTTGATTACACATGTGTTTTCTAACATGATCAAAATCCCAAAACCGAAGTTCAAAAAGCTTAGTGTGAAAGCTAGTGAGGAGCGTCTTGAGATCCTCAATTGTTTGAAAGGTTTACTTTCCTCTCATAGGAAATATAGCTTGTCCTTCAACACTAAGGTCTTGTAAGTAGAAGTGTTATTCTAGGTCAAGTCTAGGATCAAATTCAATCACTTTCATCCATCTCTCAACCATCAACATCAATCGAACTTTCATTTCACCAACAACTCTTGGAAACTTTGTAAACATATTTTATGCTAAACTGCTAGGAAAAATCAAACCAATTTGTTTGACTTAACACATCTAGTCAAACCATCATCTTATACACAAGTTCTCTCTTGGATAAAACAACTTCCTAGGGTTTACGAGTTCATCTTGTTTGGCTTAACACACCTAGCCAAATTATCAAATCATCACCTCGTTTGGCTTGACGCACTTAGTCAAACTACCATCTTGTAGGAGTTCACTCTATGGATAACACAACTTCCTAGAGCTTTACAATTACATTCATCACTCTTGGTTGACTTAACACACCTAGTCAAACCATCAATCCAATCACGAATCAATCAAATCAAGTCCTAAAATTTTTAGCATTTCTTTCAAAGTTTCTTTAAGAGTTCCATTCATCCATATCACTCATCTTTCATTTATCTAATCTTCATCATCGATTTGATCCTTCAATTATCCTAGTTCTTCACTTCTTTGAACCTAAGGTTTAGACCGATCTAAAGGATTAGAGGTTCATCTCTTACATTCTTGAAAATTGATCTTCATTTTATGGTTCAAAAATGATCTCAACACAAGAGGGACATGGAATATAAATTTGATCCATCCATCATGAGTAACCCAAATCAACTAAACTATCCAAGCCTTGCAATACCATTTGATTTTCAAAGCTTGTACAATGCATACATGGGATCATTATCTCATACAAACATCAATGGTACAATGAATGTGAGTATGCCCGATCCAAAGTTTGGAACACCTTTCCCAATGGTAGATTTCAATCTAAGTCCAAATTCACAAATCTATCAACCAATCACTCAATGCATGAGTTTTCCAAACAACATTATCCCACCAAATCCATACATTCCAAATACGAGTTTGTTGAACATGAACATTTCAAATCCCATCAATGTTGTTCAAAATCCAAGCAATATGTTGACAACTCTAAGTATTGATCCAAGTCAGGGTAACCCCATGCAAAATTAAAGTTACCTAAATCAAGGCAATATGATTCCCAACCACAACAATATTCAATTTCAATCTATCATGCCAAATCAAACAATCATACCAAATCATCCCATTTTTCCATCGATATATCAACAGTAGGTGGCAACCATCCAAGCAATCCCAACAATCAACACCATTCCCATTCCACCACCACCACCACCACTGCCAAAATACAACATGACCAATTCATTCTCCATCATATTGCAAACCGCTCAAAAAGCTTCCCGCAAAAAGGCACTCCAAGCCCAACAAGCTACACAGCTAGTTGCCCAGCAAGCATAAGCGGCTCAAGTAGCCAAACAAGCGCAAGCGCAAGCAGAATTCTGGGCACTATTGCAAGCAATCCAAGAAGAAGTAGCACAACAAAGAGCCCAATAAAAAGATTTGTTGGCACAAAAACAACATGACGAACAACAAGTGTTGTTGGCTCAGCAGAAAACGTAGGCCTTACTCCCACAACAAATCTTGCAGCTGATTCCCACCATAATAATTTAAAATGATGATCAGATCCTTTAACTAATGATCATGTTGAAAATGTCTCTACATCACCTAATGAGTTAGAGGACATATCTCAAGAATTCACTCCAAAGCATGATGAACATCTTTCACCAAGGTCTAGCAATGATCCTTTTCAAAACATATGGCCATCCTTTGACCTCATGACATTTGAGAATCTTCCTATGCCTAATAAAGATATCCAAGAAAGAAATCCATTCTTTGAAATTGACCCATGTCAAGAACTTGATCCAAAGCATGTCGAAAGTAATTCTGAAATCATTCAAGATCAAGAATTTGCATCCCCAAGCTACTACAATGATATAATGGACACTCTCCTATACATACAAGATGACCACATCCACATAGGACATACTCCTCCATCTACCCATGAGATGCTTTCTTTGGATGGACACGTAGATGATCTTCATTCAAAACAAAAGTCTCATACTCTTGATATCATTACCAAGGAACAAGAGTCTCCTACTCTTAACATTTATACACATGGTCAAGATATAGAGAAATGCAAAGACATATCAGAAATGGGTCATGAAGAAGGCTTCTACATAAATCATGAATCAAAAACATCCAGTGAAGTGAGTCATGAGGAAGACTTTTACAAAGAGAGTGAAGCATCAACACTTCTTTAAAAAGCATTACAATATGAGATCTCACAAGATCAAGCTAAAGGTATCAATCAGGAAGTCATCCACATACAGAGGATCCTATCACTTATAAAATTGGACCACTCACCTTTGTAAGGGAAAATAATCTTATCAATAAAAGAGTTGTGACCTTTGAAGATCCGCCATAGAGCAAAGAAGGAGCAACACCTTGTTTCCAAGGTAAATCATATCCTATGGCAAATAAAATGTTTCAGCAGATGAATTATCAAGGCAGAGGACTAGGCCTACATGAATAGGGTATCCTGGAGCCGGTGCAAATTTTTGACAATCCTAAACATCAAGGCCTTGGTTACTCAACAATCAAGGGATCTCAACATATCAGTAATACTTCCACAAAACTGGGGGCAACTTCGTCTCGAGCAAACATCAACATAGGGAGCACGAAGAATCCTTATGATGGAATCAATGCTAATACTACAACTCGCCATGTCACGAATCTTCATCCACCCATCACCCCATCCACGAATTGGGACCGACATCAAAAGAGAGCTTGGAATCAAAGCATGAAGAACAACATCAAAGAAAAAGAAGCTAAGAAGCATATCGAACAAATCAAATACAAGTGGATACCAAAAAATACAAAGAAAGACTATCCCTATCAAACTCCATCAGTCAAAGAAACTATGGGGCAAAATAAAAAAGGGAAAATTTATCCATCAAAGATGTCCACAAAAGAGAAAACATGCTTCTCAAGCGACATACAAAGTGTATCAAGCAGTTGGTCCTAATTCAACACACACTTCCGTATCCGTCCATAATTGCTCATCTTCCCAAGTTTGGAGAGTCAAAGGCCCCAAACTGTCAACCAATCCATCTTTTACACCTAAACACACTCCATCCACACCTCCACGCATGATATCCAATTCTCACATTGACCATGTATTGGAATTGACCCTTCATCATAAGGATTCAAAAGGCACTCTATCGCGATGTGTGCACAAAGACAGAGTTAAGTCCATTATCAGCAAAGCAGAACAGATTTCTCAAAAGTTGCATTCAAGTGCATGTATCTTGGCAAAGCAACTTCTTCAAGAAGGATGCCGATGGCACGTTATGACAGAAGCATCAACATCAGCTCCACCAGGTGGTTCAACATCAGCTTAAAATCTCTCAGAAAATACAAAAAAAAAAGAAAAAATGTCCTGAAAAAAAATGGTCACCTTGATGAAAACCTGGCAAATAGGCATCTTGGTGACAACAAAAAATCCAAAAATCCAAAAATCCAAAAAATCAGAAAAGGGATTGAAAACAATAAAGAAAAAAATTGCCCTCCAACGAAAACCATTTCGGTGGCGCTTTGGACAAGTACCATGGTGAAAACCTGGCAAATAGGCATCATGTGTAGAATTGAGCATCTACGTGTGCCAATTTAGGAGAAAGCATCTTATCACATCCATAATTAAGCCAACATTTCAGCCATATCATCCGTTCACGCATGAACCATTTATCCAACGCATTTATCATCTATCTACCTTATATGGATCTTGATGAAAATTTTGGAGCATACTTTAAACTTGTTTATGGTAAACATCTTGACATGGGTCATTTTCACTGATCCTATCCAATCCCAATGTTATCTGAGCCTTCAAGCATTATTTGATAATCCTTTATTTTGAACACCCTTACCTTATTGCAAGATAATCCATATTCATTCGTCCATCCATCTATCCAAGAATCCACCATGGTCGTTCAAACATTGCTAGACACTGGGGGCAAATATTTGCATCTTGCTTCGAGAATAAATCTTGATGTATATCATCCAACTTATGAAGTGATCTGATCATTGGAAAATGTGAAATCAAATTGGTTAAAGCATTTGCGAGCCAAAATCCCAAATCACTAGCCCATGGCATATATTGACAGGAAGACGATGTTCCTTATCAAGTTTTATCTTTCATCAAACATCAATCTGAACAATTCATATTAGTCGCATCTAATATGCACATTCAGTGTCACATCAAATCATCAAAACAATGTTGTTCCAAATCAAGCTTCATCAATCTTGATCAATCGGATCCAATCCATTATCACCTTGTTTGACTTAACACACTTAGTCAAACTATCATCTTGTGCACGAGTTTACTCTAGGATAATACAACTTCCTTGGGTTTACAAGTTCATTATCATCACTCTATTTGGCTTAACACACTTAGCCAAATTATCAGATCCATAATCACCTTGTTTGGCTTAAACACACCTACCCAAATTATCCTTTTTGTACGAGTTTACTCTGGGATAACACAACTTCTTGGAATTTACAAGTGCATTATCACTTTTGTTTAACTTAGCACACTTAGTCAAACTATCAATCCATCAATCCGATTGATCAATATTAAGCTTGGTTTTTAACAAAAATCCCAAAACAAAGCACTGATACCATCACATATCGTATCTAAATCGTCAAAATCATGCGAAAAACCAAAAACATTCAATAAATTCATCAAAAATCCAAAAACATCTCAAATATCGAAAAATCTTCAAAATTCATCATTTAGTCTTGTCAGTCTTCCACCTTGTCGAACTACGTCGTCTCTAAGCTTGAACGTAGGCAAGGTTGATCTTTGATCATCCCCCGAGATGGTTAGGTCATTCCTTTAGGTGTCCATTGCAATGGCATTCGTTTTCTTATCTTTTTCACATTTAGGTTAGTCCTTTAGGCGTTCGTTGCATTGGCAATCCGTTTGCCCATCTAGTCTGCATCTTAAGTCAGTCCTTTAAGCAATAAAAAGGGGGGCAACCTATTTTCCCATCCGTCTTATCATCAAGTCAGTCCACCACCAGTCTGAACTACGCCGTCTCTGAGCTTAAACGTAGGCAAGGCCATCCTTGATCAGCCCCCAAGACACAAAATTGAAAAACATTCATAAATCTTGAAAATACCAAAAAAATTGAAAAATGTGAAAATACCAAAAACAGCCTCAAAATATCTAAAAAACACAAAATGGTGCATCCATTTCATTTCGCTTTCACTTGTGATTGTCGTGGCTCATAATAAATCAATCGTCGCCTTCACCCTTTGGTGAGTCAGTTAGAAGCAAGTCTAGCAGGTTCCAAAGTGAACACTTAATCATCAAAGTCTCAAGTCTAAGTCAGTAAGTCAACAAGTTGGTCAACTCGGAGTATCAATAGCTTATCACCCAAATCAGTCTCACCAAAACCTTGATCACTACATGTCCTAGGATGAAGCTTTCTTGCAATGGACATAAGCATGAGGTACCCCACGGTAGTTTAGCCTTGGCTAGCGGTACGATGAACGTCAACTTGTTTGTTTACTTTATCTTGGTCTTTTTGACTTATCTTATTTTGTGCTCATTTCAAGGACCTCTCAATGATGCCTAAACAAAACAGGTTTAGAGAGAAAGGAATGGGGCAATGATCATTATCTTTTTATCTATTGTGCTTGTTGGATGTTCTTGTAAAATAACTTGGCGAATACTTGCTTTGTTGGGTCCGTCCTAGCAAGGTTTCCATATGTCAACTGTGAACAAGAGAACTCCTATCTGATTGTCGAGTCAAAGTCCATCACACTAGGTGCAATGCCATCCTGGTTCTTAATACCTTGATGCATCGCACCTACGTGTATTATCAAACATAAAGAAAGGTATGCTCTTCTCCCATCCTTGGATAAGCAATACATCATCACCATCATTCATCATCATATCCAATAGAGTCTCAATGACTGGGGGACTTGTTGGACTTCTTCATCTTCTTGGATTTAAGGGTTGATCCCTCTCATTCTTCTATCCTCTTTCATGCTAACAATGCATCCATCCTGCATCCATGCTTCATTCATCCTCTTATCTTGCATAATCATGCCATATCCATCTCATGCATAATCACGTCATCTCATTTTCATCATCATTATCATATAGTCTAACCATCCATACATCCATTTTGAACCTCTTTGTCATGCGATCCACCTCAAATGGAATCTTTTCGCTCGATCTCTCGAGGGGGCAATGCACTAACATACTCATTTTCGCTAGGGCATCTGGAAAATCAATTTTTTTTTAATTTCGATGTCAATGGCATCATTCTTTGAACCAATGCAACAAGTACATTGCTTCAAAGAGGGGCAAAATGTAGACATGCAAAACTAATATCATGCATCCAATTCTTCTATTAATCAATTAAAGCAATTTATTGATTAAATCCTAAGGTTCAGCAGACTTAATTAAATCGAATTATTTAATTAAGTTCCTAAAGTTCTTCTTATTTGATTTAATAAATCAAACTGATTTAAAATCAAATGTGAAATCCCTAAAATTCCCTAAGTTAATTAATCTAAATTAATTAACTTCTAATCATGATTATCATTCTCTAGCTTTTGACTCAACTAGAGTCAAATCCAAACTCTTAACTAACCAACCCACTTGCACCAATAAATCATTTATTTGATTTATTATTTCCTCTAATTACATTCAAAATGGAATATTCTTCCAATTTGAATCTTCCCACCAAAAGGGACTTGTCCCTTCCAACAAGGTTTTAAATGCTATTTGCACAAGTCAAACATGGCATTTATTGCATCTTTCATCCCCCCAAACAAATCATTTCATCCAAATTTGAATGTCAAATTGGCACATTGGCCAAGACTTGCACATTCCTCACCCTCTCACACTTTGACAAGTGGCATCTTGTCATTGGCTCATGAATGATCCCACATTCATCCAAATCTATCACTCTTCCTAATCTTGAATCTATAAAATGCAAAGCATTTCAACACAAATCATCCACAACACAACAACACATTTTCATGCAAGGTCATTCTCTTCACTTGAGAATCAATCTTGTTCTTCATTATCTACAATCTACAATTTGAAATCACTTAGCATCTCATTGTCTATCATATCACTAAGCTTATCAAGGATTGGGAAAGGGCACTTTCACATACTCAAAGAGCACCAATCCACTATGGGATAGATATATTTCATGATTTACATGCTTTGCTTATCTTTGTTATTTGGTTGCATTTGAATCATGGAGTATTATTTCATAGGGATATAAATTTCTGTTTAGGTTGTTTTGTCATTCTACTAACCATATGCTGATTTTCATGTCCACAGTCCTAAACCCTAGAGAAAAAGAAAATTGATTTTCCACCTTTCAAGAGTGATCCATGTTGGTGTTTTAAAATTCCCATTAAGGCTTCATGATTCTCTAAGAGGTTGCCAACTTCTATATTCAAGAATTTACAAAGTTAATGGCCAACTAACAAGATTCAGTCAAAGAATGACATCTCCTACACTTCTGGCTTTGTGAAACCAAGTAGGGTTTTCCTATGTGTGCTCAGAAAAATGCTTCATGCCTCAAGAACACTTCTATACATAGATATATTCCTATCAATGCAACTAGATAGTTTCTACCCAGGTTTTGGCAAACCAAAGAATAAGAACAACTATCTAAAGCTAGGAAAGTAGATTTAGTATAAGGTTTGTATCTCAAGAGAGATAGAATTTTATTTTTAAATGTTCAGATCTTGAACCTTCATAGAATTATGGTCGTGCACTTCTTAAAAAGGATCTGGAATGACCTACCCAGTGACTCATCCAACCAAGTGGGCGTCACATAAAACATAACCCTGATATCATGGAAACTATCATTATAATGCTTTATATTACACGATTTTTCATTACTTAAAACAATACTCCTAAGTAAATCCTAAGCACATTATCATAGACCTGTAATTCCTTTTCAAGCATTTGATTAACTCATTAAGTTAAAGTAGGAATATGAATTACATATCCAAATATACCATTGAAATTGAATGAAGAAACCATTGATAAATCCATTTATAATCCATGATATGTACACATGAGATAAATTTTCTTAATTGTTTTGTAAATTTATTGATATCAGTTATTATAAAAGCATAGCATGCTTATTTTATACAATCACCCGACCTGGAATGATTTTCTAGCTAGAACCTTCCAAATACTACCATATAACTTTCACTATATATAGCCTAAGCCTTCAACTACAAAATAATGACCCTCAACAATGAGCTGTGAAATATTCTTTATAGAACAAGAGAGGAAAAAGCATTGGGCTCCATTGTTCATTTCAAAAAAAAATGAAATTCAAATTTCATTAACTCCTCATCATCAAAAAATAACTGCAATACATACAAAGGAATCAAAAAATGGTTATACCCCTATAACCAACTAAAAAAGACAAAAACACCATGCCACTCATGTAAAAGTCCACATCATGCCTGGACCACCAAGAACCTCATCAAAAGGAAATAAAGAACCACCCCAACAACACCAATCATTTCCCAGCACCCCGAGTAACCACACAACCCCGATACATGCAACTGCTCTTGGTTTTCACTTTAGTAAGAAGGGAGACCATTTTCTTATCCATTGGGCTCATGATCCTCAAAATCATAAAGAAATCAATCACTTGCAAACAAACAAAACTCAAAATTTAATGATACAAATGAGAAAATTAGTGAGCATTTATCGAGCAAGCCAGTGCAGGGAACATTAATTGCTCAAATTATAGTACAAGCAAGCGAGTGATTAGTGGCTGACGTTACCACCTAGAATAATTATGAGCTCATGAAAAATGGTGTACAATCCCATCATTGCATTATTAAGTGGATACCACTCACACGCAAGGAAATAAGGATGAGATCCACTAAAAAACCTGCACCATTAATGAGAAAAACTTGCAGAACGCAAATACTCCTCACATGGGTGAATTATAAATTTTGAATTCAAATCGTCGATGTGAAAAGACATGGCATGTTAGAAGACTCAGATAGATTCAAAGATCATTTAAGAATCCACATCATCACTTGGGTAACCCAATAGCCAATCACACCCCTCCCAATTAGAAACCCGTGACCGAGCAGTAGACCCCATCCAGCCACCTTGTACCACATAGCCAAGCAATGTGCCACCAGTTCACATGCCTCATGAAATTTTCAAAAACATTAATCCGCTCGTGCAAGGCCCACAAGGGATGGGTCATCATTAATCTCTATCATTAAACATCAACTATTGAAATGACATACACTTATCATTTCTGGCACATCAAGACAAACCCCATTCCATCATACTCGACAAATGGTAGCATCTCACATACCTCGCACCACTTTAGTGAAGTCAGTAGGAAACCTTGCGAGGCCTAGGAGAAATGGTCTAGATCTGAACCCCATGATCAGATGGCCCACCAAACTGCATATGGAAAGGTTATTTATGACAGTGGGGCTAGCTAGGAGAATGAAAAAAGAAACCCTCGTAAACATAAAATTTTAGGTTCATCATTACATAGGGAAAAAACCACCTGACTTAAGAAAAATAATAATAATACTCAAATGGAAAGAAAAGACCGATAGGTCGAGTGAATGGGCCGGTAACAATATGAAAGAAAAGGCTCAATCAGAAGACATAAGAGATCGGTAACCCCCCAAATAGGGGAAAACAAAATATAACACAAGGGTTTACTTAATAAAAAATGATTTTAACATGGGTAATAAAACCCAAAACCATGAACATTTGACCCTCCATTTACCAAAGATGGACAGACATGCCCAAAACTCGACAAAATTTTGACAAATTTTTAAAAGTCCCATTAGTGGCTCTGACTGGGGATGTATGCCCCCCGTGGGCATAGCAGGAACCTAGACTTCTAGGGAGTAGACCCAAAATTGAATCAAATAAGTACCCTGGCGAATGCTCGACCATGCTACCATTGAAAGATTGTTTACATCCAACTTGGTGGCCCCAGGCCCCCAAACAAGAATTTACCCTTATCAAAAACAAAACTTCCTGTTACCTATAGTAGACGAAATCTGCAAATTTTGCCTCTTATTGCCCAAAAATTAGCTTGATCACTGACATGTCCCACTATAACACTATGTTTTCCAATGTCACCATTAACTCTATCAATTTTCATTGTGCAATTTGACATCAATTGAAATTCAAAATCATTGTGACATTCTACCTTGGTCTTCTCCTGGTAATTTTTCACTGGTACTGAGAAATAGAAGCATTCATAATGAGTTTGATATTTGACATCACACAACTTGGCATCAAAAAACATGACATCAAAATCAGCTTGCTCATCAAATTAAAAGCCCTCATAGGAAACTTTGTGTATTTTGTGCAAACCATTGTTATATAAAATAGAAGATGCATGTTGTAGGGAATCCTCACCCTGATGATTACAATACAAGCTTAATTGACAATAGTTGTGTTCAGATTTCTTAGAAAACTTCCTAATATTATAGAAATGGGAATTATAAGTCACATCTTGCTCCGACAAATGTGTGGATACATTCTTCTCAGGCCTCTCACAATGTACTTCCCCTTGCATCGCATCATCTAATTCTGAATGAAAAATCTCAAAGGTAGGATATAGCAAACCATCTTCAACAAGGGCAACATATAAACAATTGTGTACACTGGCCTCCTGGGGTTCAACACTACCTATTGTATGTATTAATTTATAAGTGAAAATTTCAGCACAAGCTGAAAACGTTTCACCAACAATATCAATGACACTTTCATTATTAGCCTCAAAAAATCTCATCTCAAGGGGTGACAACAAGTCCATGTTAGCTTCATACAAATAGTCAAGATCATCAGTGACACCAATACATTCATCAGTGTGCTGGTTACCTTCAGTATTGTTCTTTAGATCATAGTATTGAACACACACCTTATTGTCTTCAAATTCCTCATCATTTACACAAAAAAGATGTATTTCTAGCATATCCACTCTATTATCATCCCATGTTTCATCATCTTCCTCACCGCTACAAGGATATGCATGTGTACTAATTGTTAGCTGATAACAATGTTCATCCTCATCCATACAACATAGAACTCCATTTTCTGAAATATTCTTTTCATTCTTTTGCATTATTGTATGATTTCTTTCAATATGATAGTTGTTGTCTCCATTTTGAGAATCCATATTTAGTGCATAACCACACCTGGCTGATTCCACAATATTTATCCAATCAAGTATTTGATCAAAGCTATGGGGCTTCAATTCCTCAGGAAAACTACTCGGCCTAGGTTCATAAATTTTACAAAACAAATCAATGCACATAGAATCCTCAGGTCTGAAATATTTGGTAACCTCTATCAAAGCATCCAAAAATATCAAAAATAACTGATATGGTGATTTTCCCTCTTGTCTTTTCATTTCATACAATTGTTGTACAAAATAATTTTGATTGACAGTGCTCAAATTTTGTTGACATTTAACTAGGAGCTCACTATGATCCTCATACTTTGACCAAAGAGACATCATAACAGAAAATACTTTTTTAGCTTGAAAATCCTTTCCATTACCTGATCCTTGAATTTTATATGCATAAGGTGTACTATAATAACACACACTTGTAGCTAAGTACCCTTTCATCATTGAATATTTCAAATTATTCTCAATGTCCATGGCAGTTTGATATGCCTAAAGTAATGTTGCAGGCTCTTTATCTCTTAACAAGAATCCCATCTTACTATCAAATGCACCAAGGTACACAACCAAGAATTCATCATCATTTGGTCTCATACTTATTGGGATTTCCTTGATAGCCTTGCAAATCAAAGATTGAAAACAGGGACCAACTTATTTCCACTTATATGGATCTCCATAAAAATTTCCTCACCTCACTTGGATTTACCCTTTAACCAAACTGCTCAACAAAGGGTGTCATAAACTAACTCCATGAGTTAATAGAACATGCAAGAAAATATTAGAACCAATCCCTAGCATCATCCTTCAAATATTGAACAAACAGTTTCATAAAAACATCTACATGGTTGACTTCATAACCCCCCATCACATCTATAAAATTTTGCAAATTCTTAGAGGTAGATTCTACACTTTGCGCTATGTATATGGGAAAATAATTCCTAACATTTTTAGGAATTATATTAGGGAAACCCTGAATACCACTAAAAATGAATGGCATATATATATGAATTACAAGGTCCCCTAAAGGGCTTATTGAAACTTGTTCCCTTTGCATATTTGTGTTTGACATCTCATACGGGAACTTTCTTGTACCCACTTAATCACTATCAAATTTGTACATGGTTATCAAATACATCATTTACTAATTCAACCATGATTCTAAAATCTGACTGAAATACTTATGCCTTAAACTTTTAAAGGCATCATACAACATATGCATACTTCTCAATTCATATTATATATTGCACTATTAGAAGTATGGAAAGACTAATCAATGTTCCTTTCATAATGCTAGAACATCAAATGCAGAACCATTAATCATGCCTAGTTAGGAATGTTTCTCATAATCAAAATATTGAACTATTTAGATTAATGAGAATACCTGGGAATTAAGCAGCATTTTTTGACCTTCTCTCCCTAACTGTAAATGTTATGGATCTGGGACTTTTCCTTGTATCTCAACAAGTTCTTTAGATAGAGTCGCCACCTCTTCAACAAAGGACTGAATTTCGAAAGAATATGAAATTCCTCTTCAAAAATTGACCATGTTTTGGGTCTTTTTCCACAACAGAGTCACACTCAAATACTCTGAAATCATACTTCTACCAATATTTTCCAAATCCATAACCGCTTATTGTAGACATCCAAATTTGATCACTTCCATATGATCAAAATCGTGTATTATATTCATCTATTCCATTAACGGTGATTAAATAATTTATTTAATCATTATTTCATTTTCTACCTAAGGTTCCTAAAATATCTAATTAAATAAATTAAATACTTTACCTTACACCCTATTCTTCTCTAAATTAAATAAATATGACAAATTATTTAATTTAGCCTTTCAACCTATTTGGATTAAAATCAATTTTTAATTCCTCTTTTCTCTCTCCTTGTCACATTCTCCATAACCCTCTTCTAATCTGGATTAAATTAATTAATCTATGATTAGGATGTGCACCACTTAATCTTGATTAAGTGTCACATCCTCCATAATCTCCCACTTGCCTCTAATCTCCCATTAATTACCTTAACCATGTGTTTGCACAACCTTAATTAGAATCATTAGCCACATTTGGCTTACCTTTTCTGGTCAACCTTCCCACTTACCATTTTTGATATGGACTCCCTTCCCCATGAGAATTTTTAATTCACATTTATTCAACCAAGGTTCCTCTCTTCCCCATGTGAATTTTTAATTCACTTTTATCTTTCCAAGGTCTTTCCCATCCCCATGCAAGATTCTAGAAGCCTTGCCTTGTCACTTCACATGTGCCAAGGGCTTCTAGAACCTTGGACTTGTCACATCTCCCACATGTGACAAATCTCCAAGCTTTTTGGAGATCTCCTTTTATCCAATGAATCTCCATTAAATGTAAATTTTTAATTTACATTTATTCTTCCCACACATTTCCCCTTTTCCCATGGAGATTTTTGAGGAATTCTAAAATTCCTCAAAAGTCTCTTTCATCCTCATTTGGGGACAAGAAGTTCCTTTTTGAGGAAATCTTCTCATCCCCCAAGATCCACCTCATCTCCACATCACTCCACCCTAAGACATATCACCTTCCACATGTCAAGATGTGAAGGCTTGTGAGTCCTCAACTCACCATAGCCCTTCATCTTGATCTTTGTTGGATCAATCCCAACCATTGAATTCTCTAGAGAATTCAATTTAGCCTATAAATACCCCTTCAATTCCTTCATTTTAAAGAAACAAGTCTTTTGCAAATAAACTCTTGCAAAATTGCCATTCAATCTCTCATCCATTTTAGCATCCATATTGCATCAATTCATCTTGCATCCACTTCATGTTCATTGCCATCCAAGAAGCACACAAGACTTCAACATCAAGGGCCAACTAAGGAAGCAACAACATGAAGGTATAACAGCAATTTATTTGTTTATCTTGCTTTCATATTGTTCATTTTCTTAGGCTAATCATTGAGGTGCCCTATTATCTTGTTGTTTCTCTTTATTGCACTATTATTTTTATCTAACATCTCTCACATTTAGGAAGCAACACTGTATTAGGATCACACTTACCATCCAAACTTAAAACCACCAAACAAATAACTCTAGCCAGAAACCACCTAATTCTATGGTAGCTCTTTCTCCTTTTTAAATTTCTTAGAAGTTCTCCCCAATGAAATCACCATTCAACTAGTAACTTAGGTAGATACACAATTTCATAAAGTTCAACCTCTTGTTATAAAATACCGTCTGCAACCGGAACTTTTGATTTTTCCCCTAGAAAAGTCGCCATTCTATTGGTATTTTAAAATTCCCATTAAGGCTTCATGATTCTCTAAGAGGTTTCCAACCTCTATATTCAAGTATTTACAAAGTTAATGGCCAACTATGAAGATTTAGTAAAAGACTGACATCTCCTAAACTTCTGGATTTGTGAAACCATGGAGGGTTTTCCTATATGTGCTCATAAAAATGCTTCATCCCTCAAGACCATTTCTGTACACAAATATTTTCCTATAAATGCAACTAGATAGTTTCTACCCAGTTTTTGGCAAACCAAAGAATAAGAACTATCTAAAGCTAGGAAAGAAGATTTAGTATAAGGTTTGTATCTCAAGCGAGATAGAATTTAATTTTTAAATGTTCAAATCTTGAACTTCATACTTAGATTTACTATCGTGCACTTCTTAAAAAGGATATGGAATGAACTACCCAGTGCCTCATCCAACCATATGGGAGTCACATAAAACATAACCCTGATATCATGGAACCTATCATTATGATGCTTTACATTATAATATTTTCCATTATTTAAAACAATACTCCTTAGTAAATCCTAAGAAAATTATCACAGACTTGTAACTCCTTTTCAAGCATTTGATTAACTCATTAAGTTAAAGTATGAAAACGAATTACATATCCAGATATAC
Source organism: Sequoiadendron giganteum (assembly GCA_007115665.2). Classification (NCBI taxonomy): domain Eukaryota; kingdom Viridiplantae; phylum Streptophyta; class Pinopsida; order Cupressales; family Cupressaceae; genus Sequoiadendron; species Sequoiadendron giganteum. Next base: position 327,232,239 of record CM021110.1, read on the forward strand.
CATTGAAACTGAATGAAGAAACCCTTGATAAATCCATTTATAATCCATGATATGTATAGAGGAGATAAATTTTCTTAATTATTTTGTAAATTTATTGTTATTAGTTATTATAAAATCATAGTATGCTTATTTTATACAATCACCCAACTTGGAATGAATTTCCAACTAGAAGCTTCCAAATACTATGATATAACTTTCACTGTACACACCCTAGGCCTTCACCTACAAAAATCTGACCCTCAACAATGAGCCATGAAATCTCCTTTATAGAACAGGAGAGCAACAAATATTGGGCTCCATTGTTCATTAAAAAATGAATTTCATTTCAAAAACCCAATGAAATTCAAATTTCATTAACTCATCATAAAAAAAATAATTGCAATACGCATAGAGGAATCAAAAAATGGTTACACCCCTATAATGAGCCAAAAAAGACAAACACATCATGCCACTCATGTGCATGTTTGCATAATGCCCGAACCACCAACAACAACATCAAAAAGCAAGAAAGCACCACCCCAGCAACACCAATCATTTCCTAGCACCCCAAGTAACCACACGACCCTGATACAGGCGGCCACTCCTGGTTCTCCCTTTAGTAAGAAGTGATACCATTTTCTTATCCATCCAGCTCATCAGCCTCAAACTCAAAAATTAATCAATCACCTAAAAACAAATGAAACTCAAAATGCAATGATAAAAATGAGAAAATTAGCGAGCATTTATCAAGCAAGCCAGTGCATGGAACATTGATTTCTCAAATTATAGTATGAGCAAGCAAGTGATTAGTGGCTGACATTACCACCTAGAATAATTCTGAGCTCATGAAAAATGGTGTACAACCCATCATTGCATTATCAGGTGGATACCACTTGCATGCAAGGAAATTGGGATGAGATCCACTGAAAACCCATGCCATTAATGAGAAAAACTTGCAGTACGCAAATACTCCTCACATGGGTGAATTATAAATTTTGAATTCAAACCGTCGATGTTAAAAGACCTGGCATGTTGGATGACTCAGATCAAGTCAACGATCATTCAATAATCTACATCATCACTTGGGTAACCCAACAGCCAATCACACCCCTCATAGTCAAAAACCCATGACCAAGCAGTAGACCCCATCCAGCCACCTTGTACCACGGAGCCAAACGTGTGACTAGTTTGCACGCCTCGTGGAATTTTCAAAAACATTAATCTGCTCATGCAAGGCCCTCGATGGACGGCCATCATTCATCTGTATCATTCAACATCAACCATTGAAATGACATATACTTGTCATTACTAGCACATTGGGATAGACCCCACTCCATTGTACTCGACAGATGGCGGCATCTCGCATATCTTGCACCACTTTAGTGATGTCGACAGGAAACCTTGCAAGGCCTATGAGGAACAGTCCAGATATGAACCTTGTGATCTAACGACCTACCAAATTGCAAATGGAAAGGTTATTTATGATAGTGGGGATGGCTAGGAGAACGGGAAAAGAAACCCTCATAAGCACAAAATTTTAGGTTCATCATTGCATAGGAAAAAACCACCTGACTTAGGAAAAATAATAATAATACTCAAAAGGAAAGAAAAGACTGATAGGTTGAGTGAAGGGGCCAGTACCAATACGAAAGACAAGGCTCAGTCGGAAGACATAAGAGACCGGTAACCCCCCAAACAAGTCAAAAAAAAAAATAACATAAGGGTTGGATTAATAAAAATTCATTTTAGCATGGGTAACAAAACCCAAAACCCGAAACATTTGACCACCCATTTACCAAAGATGAATAGACATGCCCAAAACCAGACCAAATTTTGACAAATTTTTAAAAGTCCCATCAATGCCTTCATTGGAAAAGAAATTAATAGTAGAGTTTCCTTCTCTATAAATATGATTAAACCTTACCTCCTCAAATGTAATAGATAAATCAAGGAAATCATTAATAATATATTATATATTGCAGCTTGGATTACTTAACCTTTGTAAGCACATAATAATGTTGAGGGAATCTCCCTCACGACACAATATTTTGTAGCCCTTATCATAGGTATTTTTTATAGCAATGTACGCTACTTTGGCTTTCATGCAATAATTTGTTTGAGTTGGCACTAGGATCTCCTTTATAGCTAAAATAATTCATTCCTCATCTCTCAACAACCCCCCACAACTAACAGGCCCATTATTAACCTTGTGAAATTTCTAAATGTTAAAACGCCAACAATGAAATATTTAAATTGGGGCTAAAATAGGCTAGATAGGTGTGTCAACACCCTAGTCTAGACCTATTGTGGGCCTTTAATTTTTTGTAAATAAATAATAATTGATAATTCCTAGAAGAGCATGATTGGGTCTAGGCACATAGAGGGGAGCTAGACCTAGTGTGAAATTGTGAAGGGTGATAATTTATGACACTAAGTTTATCCGCCACTTCACTGAGAGTATAAAATTACACTCATTATAACACTAAATTAAGGATAAATCAAGAAGAGTTCCTTTATCCAAAAATTGAAGAGATGGGACATCAAATCTAAGGGATGCAATAACCCCCAAGCTCAAGATGCTATGGCATCATAATGTATAGAAAAAGGAAGACATGACTATATGAGTTATAATGCAACATGATAAAAATGAAGCATACACAAAATAATAGATAGTAAAGACATAAATAAATAATAAGATAAATATATGATATAAATGCATAACACAACAAAATAATAGAAAAAAGACATAAATAAAATTAGTATGCTAAAAAGGATCTGATTCAGTAAGGTAAAGAGACCTCCATCTTGAAATTTGTTTGAAATACCAAAATTTCATCCATCTAATATAACGTTAGAAATAATGGGGCTCTCATAAGGACCAACAAGTTGTGTTATTTTGAATCACTCATGAGCTACATAGATCCATTCGCTAGCAATTTGTGTTAGTTTAGGAGTCCATGCAATATGGTTTTTTTCACAAGACTAGCAATCTATATTAACCTAGTTTACTGATGAAACACATGGCAGGTGAGTGCAAGATCATTGGGGTCCAAAAAGTGATGATATGAAAAAAGTGGTTGATGACTTTTCTTTTATCCAAATTTGATGAAACAAAAAGGGTTTACTGACTAAATTTTCAACTTTCCACCAATATAAAATATGCCTTGTTTTGAATTTAATAGATAATTATTATTGATTTTCTACATGTATTATGACGAAAGTCCTAAGTGATAGTCTGATCGAAAAATATCTATAATTCCCATACAAAATCATATTTTTCAAATCCAAAAGATGCAACACATTCTACACTCCCAGTACTATAGGATACAAAAAAATGAATTTCATAAATTTTTGACCAAGTTTTGGTGATCAGACGAACAATTTTTAATAAAAAAATAATAACTAATTATTTACTTGCAAAAAATTATAAAAAAATGTGGCACATCTAAGCACGTATCCTATACTTAGATTGAAAGTTTAAAAAAAAAAGTATTTTCTTGTACTTAGGTTGGTAAGACATACACCTACTTTTTATTTTTTTCTTGAAAGTTTTGTAATAATGCATTGAAGTTCCAAATTTTCACCAAATAGATTTACTTTTTTCCAAAAATGACTAGTACATTAGAAAGTACATTCAATTTTCTACAAATTATTTTCTTACATAATTTTCAATTTATTTTAATGACCTATTCAGATTCTTATGTCAAGTTGCCTAACTCAGTTTTTCATAATTTTTATTGCCACTTAAGAGCCTAGCTTGGACCCCCATGATCCTCCACTGACCTTGAATCCACTAACAATAAAGTTGTGTTATGTAGGTGGCTATGTAATCATTCCCAAATTCAAGAATTAACAAGTTGTGCTAGGCTAGATCCATGAAATATTTATTGAATCATGACTTCGAGAGAACATAAAATTTTAATGTTATAGGGGACAATTTAATGTCACAAGGGATGAATCACCTCGAGGGTGTACACAAGATTAATGTCATGAGGGCTTGTTTAATATGGAAATGTATGAATCACCTCAAGGGGTGTATAAAAGTTATATGTCATGGTGGACCATTTAATATCACAGGGGACAAATCATAGAGCCATACCTTAGGGGGCAGTATAAATAACAGCACCACAAAGGGTGCACATGAAATTTTTTGTAAAGCCACACTTCAGGGGATATCATCCAAAATATCACCACTAATGATTCAAAGCATGAATTGAAAGGAAACACATTAGGGTATATCATACATAATACACCACTAAAGGGGTACATTATTGAAATTCAAGGACACACTTTAAGGGATATCATGCACAATACCACCATTAAAGGGGTACATGATTAAAATATAATGCTATGTCACCTTAGGGGATATCATGCATAATACCACCACAAAAGGGGTACATGATTGAAATTCAAGGCCACACCTTAACGGATACCATTCATCATACCAACACTAGGGTCACATGAATAAAATTTTTATAATATACCATGATAGATGGGGGAATATATCCCCCCTAAAAATGTTAGTGTACTTTCTACCTTAATATTTTAAGGATAAAATAGATGAAGAGGGGATCCTTTGAAAAGGATACAAAACTCACAAGATTAGTAATCCTTGCCCCCCAAAGTTTATGAAAAAATATAACCATTATGAGTATTATCATGTTTCTCCCCATTAATGAAATATGGTTGCACAAAATTATTTTGTTTGCCCATGCATGGTAATGGGCATCATGTGATACTATGAATGTAACATAGCAAGGAGAAACACCATAATTTAATTATTTTATGTGGATACACATCGATGTCATATAATTGAATTAATGATTCTACTTTTGTTTTTAAATAACAATGCTCATCAATAGAATACACAAAAAATTGATGATATGCATAAAAGGATGAATTCTATTTTGTGTTCTTTTTAGAGTTTCTCTCATGAGGATATGGGAGAGTGAGTGATTTCAACCTCAAAAGTGTATACGATGTATTCTCTATCTTGGACAAGGGAAGTGGAGTGGGCAGTAGGTCATCTCTTCTTGAACAATAAGGTGGTGGTGATGGGATAGAATCTAGAATGAATGTCTTATGAAAATGTGGATGGCCTTGGTAACCAATTCCTATTATAGAGGAATGTGATGCTTTTTCTAAGAGAGTTTGAATTGCATGTTCCTTATTTCTCTCCAAACCTTGTTTAGAAAGGATCTTAAATCCTTTACCATAAAAAATTTATAATGCAATAGGTGTATGTTGATAGTTACATTTGCATGAGATGGATGAGTACATTATGACGAGGGGGTTTCATAATTAGTAGGCAAAGGGGAATTATTTTTATGTATATATAATGGGGGAGGAATCAATTGTAATAGAGGATTTTCATGGGAGGAAGAAAAAATATCAAGTGAAGGTGATGGGCTTTATATTTGGCTAGTTTCCTCTTGTTTCTTCATACTTTTATAATTAATTTTTGCTAAGCTCTAAGATATTACCAATACCTTTCATATATATTCTTTTAAGTAATTTTAAGCATTTGAAAAGAAAACATGTTATTTTAATATTTATATGTATGATTTATGAATGTCTTTGAAATTTAGTATGATTTTATGTTTAATTTATGGTAGTTAATAATGATAATTCCTTAGGAAATAATACTAAAATTTATAGCAAAATATATCTAACAACCCACTAAAATGGGCTTCTCAACTCGTAGTATAAAGACTACAGTTTGTTACAAAGGAGTAAACTGGAAATTGTATGACCACTTTCAATGAAAGATGAAGGTGATAATTTACTAATGAAATCATGAGTCACCTAGTGTTAATCTTATCTACCAATAAGAAAACTAGGAGAAGAATTATATTCTCAAAAAGACTGAATTATAGTAGAGAACACTTTTGTTATAAATGGTTAATTTTGCTGGGCATAGAATCCTTGCTTGATTTTGATAATCTTATTTTAGTAATTATTATTTTATTTTATAAAACTCAGTCCTCTTTATATTCTTGAGGAATAGCTGACATATGTTATTTAGTTTTTTTCAAGTCATGAATAATGGAGCTCTCTCATAGACCCTATATAGTGGGATACCCTATTAATTAGGAGATATAGAAGTAGTAGTAGAATAATATAAGTGCATATTTTTTATTGAACAAGATTTCCAAAAAAAATCTTGTTATATTTTTTATAATAGTTCTATATTTATAATGCAATAAAATAGAATTGATTTCATAATATTTTTTTAATTAAATGGGTTATTGAAAAAATTATGTGGAAGTGACACCTCAATCAAGGGACACTTGAGGTACTACTGAACCACTTCAATTGAAGTTATTAAATTAGATTAATAATTGTGAATTCATTGATAGTTTCTAGTTTATATGAATTTTCAATGAATGTGTTACAATTCTTAAATTAGAATCTATAATTTGAGTATATATTTCATACTCTAGAGGATAACCAAGCTACGACATACTAAAATGTGATAGTTAATGGTTATAGTCTTAAGCATTAGGATATGTGCAGGATCATCATGGAAAAAATAGGCCCTTAAGTGGCGAAATTTTTTGAAAAATCAGAGTTAGGCAACTTGACATAAAAATTTGAATTATTTATCTATATTATTTCAAAAATATGTAAAAATATAATTTGTAGAAAATTGAATGTAGTTTCTAAATTACTAGGTTTATTTACAAAAAAATAAAATTTATTTGGTGAAAATTTGAAATTTCAATACAATAGTACTTAAATTTCAAGGAAAAAATAAGAAGTAGGTGTTTGTCTGACCACCCTAACCACATTAAAATGATAATATTTTTTTTTAATATTTAAGATATAAGTAGAGGAATCATTTCCCAATGTGATGCATATTTTTTTGTAATTTATTTCCAAGTAAAAGATTAATTATAATTTTTTTATGACAACTATTAAAAAATATAAAGACTCATATGTCTGACCACCTTAACTTGGTCAAAAATTCATGAAATTCAATTCGATATTTTTTAATCTTATAGTATACAAATCATAGAATGTGACGCATGTTTTGGATTCAAAAAATATGATACCGTTTGAAAGCTATATATGTTTTTCAATCAGCCTAAAAATCAGGACTTTAGTCGTAATTCAATAGAAAATGAATAATAATTATTTATTAAATTCAAAGTAAAGCATAATTTATATTGGTGGAAAGCTGAAAATATCTTTTAAAAATCCTTTTCGTTTCATCAATTTTGGGTAAAAAAAAGGTCGTCAGCAACATACCCATCATATTGCCACTTTTTGGCCCATCATGATCCTACACATACCCATTAGGTATCTAGTAGAAGTTAGTTATTTGTTTTCCTTTTCTCTATTTTGAGAGTTAGAAATTTATTCTTATTTAAATATTTTATTTTTTTTGCATTTATTTATTCGCCTATACACAATTGATATAGGATGTCAAAAATTCATGAATGCATATATAGTTTTAGCACTATTTAAATTTGTACGACTCCCTAGTTGATAATTTAATTCAACCATCTTATGAATGATGAAAATTTTAGTTTAGGGATACTCAAGTCCTCTAAATCATGTGCATAGCTAGAAGCACTAAGTTAATTAAGCATTTGAGATGGCTCCACAAAAGGTATGATAAGTTTTGTAGAATTTTGGATAGGGTGAGTAGGTAAAGTTTGATGATGGCATATGGATTCTTTATGCTTGGGTGTTATGTTTTTAAGTTTTTTTTTTTTTGAATGGTGGGTAAGGTATTGTTTAGGGAGCTATTCATGATCTCATCCTCTTTCACTAATATACTCTCCTTAGGAGGGCATGCATTAAGACATAAGGAAACATGAGCTTTGTAATCTATTGGAGAAGCATTACCAAAAGCACAAAAAGAAACATCAACCAAGAATTTTAAGGAAGACATCATTTTTCCAAAAAATTCAAAAATTTTGAAAGTTCTTTACCAAAAGTAACACAATTATATATATACCAAATTATTATAGAGGAATGCATAGAAATTGTGAATAGATCTAGACAAAAATATCATAGAAATTACTATAACTAAAGTATTATCCAAAATAGTCTAGAAAAGGGTGTTGGGTATTGTGGTTGTGTTGCTGATATGTGTTTTTCATCGATGTAAAAACTATTATCATAAATGAATTGAAGGTTATATATGTCAAAGATATTGAGAAAATAGTAAAAAATATATTGTAGGTTGTCTATGAAGCTGAGAAGGTTAGAGTGTTGGCAAGTTTTGTACATTGATTATCAGAAGGCATGCATTAAATGGTTTGTTGCTGATCCTATCTAGTATGTTGTCTAAAATTTTCAGAGGTGCGCATCAAGAATTGAGAAAGTTATGAAGTTTTGTGTTCCTCCAATTATTTAGTTAATGTAGTAGGTGTTTCTGGAAGATGTAATTGCAATTATGATTAATTGAGTTGTTGTGTATGTTCCTGAGATGTTCAGTGATGTTTATAGATCATGATCTATTAGTGTGGTACATCTGTGTTGGTTGGTGTGTTTGTGATAGAATATTTTTCTTTGTGTATTCGAGCTTTGATGTTCTTGGCTAACATGTTGATGATAGCATGTTGCGAATCCTTATGGATTAATATTTTACTGGTTGGCATGTTCAAGGATGTTGATTTAGCTCCTCACTATGTTGTGATAGACTTAGGTTGGTGTGCATTGATATTTGTTCATGAAATTGGGTTGACAATTGTAATTTATTCTTTATTTGTGGCTGACAGAGTTGTTGATGTAAATTCATGTAGTGGATATATAAGAGCGTTCATTTCCACGTTTTAGAGTGTGTATGAGCGAGTGTGTGGTGTTTCTGTGAAATGTGTGAATAAAGTTTAGATTAGTTGATTTCAGAGTAGAGTGTGAAGAATATTGAGCGAAGTGTGAAGAAGTGCTTATGTGCCTAACTGTAACTGTCATCAAGCTTTTGTAGAAGCTAATTTCTTAGTTCAACCTCATCAGATAGATTTAATTTGATTATTTTATGCAAGGAAGTGTGCCTTCCCTTTGAGTAGTGAGCTCTAGGTAGTGTGCTTGAATGCATGTGCATTCCCTATTCATTCTTTCTTTATACTTCTAACAAGGTATAATATTGTGGACTAACATCCACCATGGTTTTTCCCCTAATAGGGTTTCCATATATAAAATATTTGTGTTCATGTGTTGTTGATTTATGCTTTCACTATTAATTATTAGATCTATGATTAAAGGTTGATTAAAGTTGAATAAGTGTAAATTCTATAACAATTGATTCACCCCCCCTCTCAATTGTCTATCCTTGTTTTTCCAGCAATTGGTATCAGAGTTAGTTCCTTTGAAGAATTTTAATATCTTGAGGTGATCTAAGATGGAATCATACAAGAAGGATAGTCCTAGATTCGATGGTAGAAACTACTCTCTATGGAAAGTCAGAATGGAGTGTCATTTGAACTACATTGGTGAGCCTTTCTAGAAGATTACAAAAAATGCATATACTATTCCTCAGAATGGTCCCTCTATTTTTGATGAGATCAAAGAAGCAGAAACTAATACCAAGGCTATAGAAGCATTACGATGTGCTTTGATAGACTCAGAGATGAAAAATGTAATAGGTCTGAAGACTACACATGAGATCTGGAAAAATTTGGAAACATTGTATGAAGGATATGCACTAGTGAAAGTTGCTAAGCTACAAATTCTGAAAGGCAAGTGGGAGTACATAAAGATTAGTGAAGATAAAAACATATTTTCTTTCATGCAAGAGGTAAATGAACTAGTGATGGACATTAGATGTTCCAGTGAAATCTTGGAAGAAGACGAGATTGTGGCTAAAATACTTAGATTTGTGCCTACTTACAAAACAAAATCTTGTGCTATTGAAGAGCTCCAGAAAATAACAAATGTAACAAGAGACATGCTCATTGGAAAAATTGATTCCTTTGAGTTGAATGAATTTGGTGAATCCTCTCCTAAAAGAGAGTCTACATTCAAAGCTACTATATTTAGAAAAAGCCAACAAAGATATGATTTGGAAGAAATCTCCAAGAAGACATTCAAGTTTGAAGATGAGATGAAACTGGTTGAAGATGAAGAAAGAGAGCTAGAAGAATTGGAAGAAATGATTGTGAAAATAGAAGCGAGAGGACAAGGTAAGTAAAAGGAAAATTTTCCTATTAAATTTTTCTCTTGCAGTAAGATAGGTCATTTTGCATCAAGGTGTCCTGAAAAAGTCTCTAAGTATAAACCTAATAAGACTAGATATAAAAATAATTTTTTTTATGTTGAAGAAGGTGTTACTGATGATGAATCTGATAAAGAAAATGGAAATGAAGATGAATGGGTATTCATTGCTATCAAGGAAAATGGTTTGGTGTCCACTAAATCAACTAGTAATCACAATATTGAGAAAGATCTTGTAGCCAAGACTGATGAGAAGGATGAGTGGGTGATTGACAATATATCCTCAAATCATATGACTGGTGTAAAAATAATTTCTAAGCTTGGAAAAATATGATGGTGGTGTTGTAAGATTTGGGGATAACAATGCTGGTGTGATTTGTGGCAAAGGAACTATCTCTCTTGGCGGTAAATGTAATACTGATGATGTCCTATATGTTGAAGGTTTGAATCACAATTTGTTGAGTGTTGGAAAGATGGTTGACAAAGGTTAGAATCTTCAGTTCAATGATGATAAGTGTAGGATATTGGGAAGCTCAGGAAATGTGATTGCTTTAGGTACAAAGACAAGAGGTAATATTTTTCATTTAAATATTGCTAGTGAAAGTTTTTTAATTTCTCAAGTTGATGTAAGCTTGTTATGGCATAGAAGGTTGTGTCATTTAAATTTTGATAACATTGTCAAAATAAGCTCCACATAGGTAGTCAAAGATCTACCTAAGTTCGTGAGGCCTACTAACACTATATGCAAGGAATGTCAGATGGGAAAGTAGACAAGAATTTCCTTTAAGAGAAAACAACATCATTCCAATGGAGTACTAGATTTGGTACATACTGATCTATGTGGTCCATCTAGAATCAGAATTCTACAAGGAGAAAGGTACTTTACGTTGCTTATTGATGATTAATCTAGAATGGTATGGTTTGCTTTCTTAAGAGAAAAACATGAGGTATTACATAAATTCAAAAGCTTCAAAGCTTTGGTAGATAATGAGACAGGGTTGAATATTAAATGTTTGATATTAGACAGAGGTGGTGAGTTCACTTCTCAGGAGTTCAATTTATTTTGTGAAGAGCATGGAATAAAAATATAGTTATCTGTTCCCCAGACTCCACAACAGAATGAAGTTGTTGAGAGAAAGAACAAAAAAAAATTAGATGTTGCCAGAACTATAATGTTGGAAGGTAATGTTCCTCATTTCTACTAAAGAGAAGCTATAAGCACTACTATGTATATTATCAACCAAGTAAATGTCAATGGTAATTCTGGTAAGACTCCTTTTGAGCTATGGTTTGGTTATAAGCCTATTGTTAAGTATTTCAAAATCCCTAGAAGTAGATTTTATATTAAGAGAGATAAAGATATTGGAAATTTTGATGCTAGAAGTGATGAAGGAATATTTTTGGGTTAATCTACTAACAAAAAACCATAGTTGTGCTACAATAAAAGATTGAAGAAAATGGTTGAAAGTGCAAATGTCAGAGTTGATGAAGACACTATCAGATTATCTAGGTATTGTAAATATGATTCGGATGACCAAAAATATAGTACTGATGATGGAAAGAATGCACAGACATAGAATCAAATTCAAAATGTTCTGGTGAATTGAAAAAATCATGCAAAAGAAGACAATGTAAGTACAAAAGAAAGAACGAAAGAACCCAAAATTCCAATGTATGTAAAGCAAAGTCATTCTAAAAGTCAGATCATTGGAGACAAGAACAATGGTGTATAGACTAGAAGAAGAATTACAGAAGAATATTGTTTGATATCCAAGATTGAGCCTAGCAATATCAGTGAATCATGTAAAGATAAATAATGAATGGAAGCAATGAAGGAACAACTGATGCAGATAGAGAAAAATGATACTTGGATTCTTGTTCCTAGACCTCAAGACAAAAATATAATTGGAACCAAATGGGTCTTTTAGAATAAGCTGAATGAGCAAGGTGAAGTAGTTAGAAAAAAAGAAAGACTGGTGTGTAAAGGATACTCACAAGTGGAAGGTATTGATTTTGAAGAAACCTTTGCCCCTGTTGCTAGAATTGAAGTTGTAAGATTATTTCTTTCTTATGCTTCTTTCAAAAATTACAAAGTCTATCAAATGGATAACATCAACATTCTTGAATAGTGAATTAGAAGAAGAGGTCTATGTTGACCAACCATATAGATTTTGTGAACCCCTAAACCCACAAATGCACAAGGAAAAAAACATGGTTAATGTTAGATCAAAATGCATGCAAATATGAGAGATTCCCCACAAAATCCATCTATTCAAGCTAAAATTAGGAGATAAGTAACAAAACTCAAATAACAACGAAAGAAATCCTAATTAAGCTAATATCATGATGATATTATGGGGGAATTGGTGCCAATGAGGTGTTGCAATTGGCCCTTTCCCAATTTCTATGTTGCAATGTTGATGAGTGTGAAATGGTCAAATCTCCAAAGAGATTTGAGCATAACCTTGGTGCAAATGTGGAAATTTGATGAATGTATGGATGAAATGAGCAAAATTAGTTCTTAATTGAAGAGAGTAACTTTGCATGAAAATTGTATATGAAGATTGAGAAGAGAGGTATCCAATTTATAGACTTCTATTTGGAAGAAGTGAGCAAGATTGAGCAATGTGGGACAAAAGATGATCCAATGGCATTGTGCCACTTGTCCACATGTGATTGGATGAGGAATGAGCACATTTTGGCCAATGTGCATGATAAATTTATAAATTTGAATTTGAAATGGTGAGCTGACTTGTTGGAGGGGGAAGAGAAGTGAAGTTAATGTCACTTGGCTCAAGGTCAAGGACATGTAAGAGGCATTGAATTCCTTGTTGAAAGGACCAAGTCCACTTGGCCTTTTTGAATTTAAATGAGGGAATATTCCCTTTTGATGCTTTGTGAGGGAAAATAGATCTATTAATAAATCAAACTAATTGATTTATTGTGCAACTTGCATTCTCTAGAGGATTTTAAGGAGATAAATTAACTTAATCATGGTTTTGATTAACTTAATGAAGAATTAGATGATGTGACAATTTAGACTTAGATTTATGAATTGATTTAAGTCAAGAATTGAGAGGAAATTATTTATCAAATAAATGATTTGATTTATTTAGTCAAGAAGGAATATGTTAGATTAAATCAAATAAGGTTTAATTTATTTAATTTAATAAGAGGACTTTAGAGATTTTAATTAAATAAAATGATTTATTTAATTAAACAGGGATGCAATGGTTAATTAAATTAATTGATTAATTTAATCATTGAAAGAGGAAGACTTAATCCAATAAACAATGATTTATTAAATTAATAGATAGAATGTGATGAAATGTTGAGAATGTGATTTAAGAGGAAACGTTGTTAGTAATCGGGATTAGGTGTGCCAAAACGAACTTGTACATTTTCCATGTCTACATATTTTAACTGACCAATGAAAAAGACATGGTTTGTTGATTGAAGAAAGCACTATATGGACTCAAACAAGCCCCTAGAGCATAAATACTTGTTGAAACTTGGATTCAATAAATATATTTCTAACAAAAATTTGTATTTCAAGTTGGATCAGGATAAAGAGATAAATATTGAAGTCTTTGATGATGACATTATCTTTGAAGGTGATGATGACTTATGAATGAAGTTTGCTGATGAAATCAAAAGTGAATTTGAAATTTCAATTATAGGAGAACTGAAATTCTTTTTGGGATTGTAAATTACTCAGTTAGATGATGAAATCTTTATTTCTTAGTCCAAATATGTAAGAGAGTTACTAATTTATTTTGAATGGAAGATTCAAAGCCAACTGGTACACCCATGGTAACTTGATGCAAGCTAACACAGAATGATGATTCTCCTAAGGCTAATCAAACAAGATATAGGTCAATGATTGGTGGATTGTTATATTTGACTCATACCATTCCAGACATTATGAATGTTGTGTGCATGGTTGCTAGATATCAAGCTGATCCAAAGGAATCACATGTGACTGCAATAAAGAGAATATTCAAATACTTAATAGAAATAGTTGATTTTGGTCTTTGGTATCCTAAGGATGATGATCTTACTCTGAATTCTTTTACAGATGTAGATTGGGTAGGAGATGTGGATGACAAAAAAAGTACAAGTGGTGGTGCATTCTTCCTAGGGAAGAAGTTGGTGTCTTGGCTAAGTAAAAAGGAGAACTCCATTTCCTTTACTAATGTTGATGTAGAGTACATTGCTTCTGCAAACAACTGTAATCAAGTATTGTAGATGATGCAGATGCTGAGAGATACCAGAGTTGAGTATGATGAGCCTATTGCTATATTTTTTGATAATTCAAGTGCCATAAACATATCTATGAATCTAGTGCTACACTCAAAGACAAAACATATATCTATCAAGTATCACTTTTTGAGAGACAAAGTGAGTGATAAAGAGGTCAGATTAGAATATGTGCCTACAAAGGAACAAATTGCAGATATATTTACTAAACCATTTCCTAAGGATGATTTTGATTTTCTCAGAGGCAAGTTAGGGAAGATTTCCACTCCTAATCTGAACTAAGATGCAAGTCTTTGCATCAATTCATCCACCTATAGTCAGATGTTGTCTCAGATTGATGTTATGGTGGCCACTACTTAGGGGGAGTAGTTAGATGATTCAAATGATATGTGGTTTAGAGCTTGTGTGCCTTTTCCATTTATGTCAAAGGGAGAGAAGTCTAGTGTGAAAAATATTGTATTGTAAGAATTGTAGAACAAAGGGGGAGAAGAGTATTGTATGAAGAGCTAGTTGTGTTGATGGTATTTTTTCACATCATGTGTTGCCATCAATGCCAAAGGGGGAGATTGTTTGATATTGTGGTTGTGTTGCTGATATTTTGCTGTCATTAATTTCAACACTATTAGCATAAATGAATTGAAGGTTGTATATGTCGAATATATTGAGAAAATTATAAAAAAATATATTGCAGGCAGTCTGTGAAGCTAAGAAGGTCAGAGTGCTAGAAAGTTATGTACGTTGATGATCAAAAGACACACATTAAAGGGTTTTTTTTTGAGCCTATCTATTATGTTGTCCAAAAGTTTCAGAGGTGCACATCAAGAATTGAGAAATTTATGAAGTTTTGTGTTCCTAAAGTTATTTAGTTACTCTAGCAAGTGTTTCATGAAGATGTAATTGCAATTCTGATGAATTGAGTTATTTTGTACATTCTTGAGATGTTTAGTGATGTTTATAGATCGTGCTCTATCACTTTGGTACATCCATGTTGGTTGGTGTGTTTGTGATCGAATATTTTCTTTGTGTATTCAAGCTTTGATGTGCTTGGCCGACATGTTGATGGTAGCATGTTGCAAATCGTTATGGATTAATATTTTATGGATTGGAATGTTTGACGATGTTTATTTAGGTCCTCACTATGTTGTGATTGACTTAGGTTGGTGCGCATTGAGATTTTTTCATGAAATTGGGCCAACAGTTATAATTTATTCTTTATTTGTGGCTAACAAAGTTGTTGATGTAAATTCATGTAGTGGATATATAAGAGTGAATGTTTCCTCATTTTAGAGTGTGTATGAGCAAGTGTGTGGTGTATATGTGAAATTTGCGAATAAAGATAAGATCATTTGATTATAGAGTAGAGTGTGAAGAATATTTAGCGAAGTGTGAAGAAGTGTTTCTATGCCTGATCGAAACTATCATCAAGCTTTTGTAGAAGATAATATCTTAGTTCAACCTAATCAGATGGATTTAGTCTGATTATTTTATGTAAGGCAATGAGCCTTCCCTTTGAGCAGTGAGCTCTAGGAAGTGTGCCTGAATTCATGTGCATTCCCTATTCATTCTTTCATTATACTTCTAACATGGTATAATCTTGTGGACTAACATCCACCATGGTTTTTCCCCTAACGGGGTTTCCACATTAAAAATCTTGGTTTTTATGTGTCTTTGATGTGTTGTTGATTTATGCTTTCACTGTTAATTATCAAATCTATGATTAAAGGTTGATTAAAGCTGAATAAGTATAAATTATGTAAATACTTATTCACCCCCTACCCCCTCTTACTTTTCTATCCTTGTTTTTCCAACAAAGGGTGCTAGAACCCTAGACAAAAGGAGTTGAATTTCAAGGCTTTAAAAATCAAAATCAATTTTTAGTAATCAAGCATCCAAATTTATAGTCTTAGGTTTGGTAACAAAATGATTTTGGTAAATGCACAAAATTCCAATTTTTAAAAGTTTAATACACAATCATGCATATATATTTTAGATTTTTGTATTAATACAATATGTTCAAAAGGAATATTTTAGGTCATAAAATGGAATTATTAAGTGAACCTACTTTAAAATATATATAAATTGAAACTTATTTACCCTTTCAAATGATAAAATCTATGCAAATATTTTCTCTTTAATTATTTTCAAAAAATTGTGCATGCATTAATGATAAATACAATAAATCTCATATTATATTCGGGCCTTAAAACAACCTTACTATTTATTTTGGGAGGTTTCTAAAGTACAAAATATGTTAGGTTCACCAAATATTCAATATAGGAAAATGAGATATAGGGTCTAAAGAATAGCTTGTCCTACATCATGATAGATGGAATGAAAATTAATCAGAAACAACCACTTGGCTACTAACTATTATGGAAGAGATAGAATGGTGGATTATGGTTTTGGTTGTTTCTTTGGGTGGTTGAATGATTATAAATTAACTTCATTTTATAATGGAAATGCATATCTAGGTCAACTATTTAATCATATGAAATTTTCATACATACAAAGAAGCATATAACAAAAACACAATAACTAGTTACATAATAGTAGAGTGTAGACATAGAGGAACCTAACATATGAATTTTTAGCTCAAATTGGCTAGATAGGAGCACTTTCACCCTATACCTAGAAATTTAGATCTCAAGAATAAAAAATCAAATCTCAGAAGATCACTCTCTATAACTTCTTCCCTTTTGGACTCAAGTTCAGAACTTTGTCTATAGATGATTAATTCCACTTTCCCTAATTTATTTACATGTGAGGCTTGAATTCTAGATCTTGTAATTAGGTCTTCAATTGTTTCCCATATCCACTTTAGATCAGTCGCTTGCATACAAGAGAGGAGAAAAAGGGTTCTATTGTATAGGAGCTTGCCTAAGTTAGACTCCATTTTTGCGTTTCCACCTCCACAATACTTATGATGATGAATAGACTAGTTATCCTCAGTCGGGCGAAGGAAAAATGGATTAAATCAATGATAAAATTAACAAGTGTTGCAACTTACCACTTAGATATTTCTTCCTTGATAGAATAATTTAATTATACTCATCTCATTAAATGAAAATTAGATACATAATTGAAGCTCCCACAAGTGTTAGTACCCATTAAACAATGTTACTAAACATAAAAAATTAATAAAATCATATGAACTTGATGCATTGAAATTATGAACCTTGAATAATAATAAGTATTGTAAATTGTACTAATTTCTCTCTTGATTTCTTTTAGGATTCTTAATTGTCACTCAAAATGCTAGTATTTTGAATGGTGAAAAATACTTGTATCTATATACATTTCTTTAATTTCCTACAAAATTAATTACTAATAGTTGACATAAGAATTTAAATTTATAAATATTAAAATCTTAAGAATTATATCTAATTTGGGGACAAAATATGTTGGACAAGAGCACTCGCACCCCAATCTAGAGCTATAGTGGGCCTTCAAGTGTCATTAAATAAATATTAAACTATAATTCTCAATTTAACTCTAATTTTTAATATTATTATAAAATGATTAATTTAAGAGAATGAATGGGTTGAGACACATAAAGGAGCTAAAACTAGTGTTAAATTATCAAGGGTGACAATTTAAGATGTTATATTGTCATATCATAAAATGAAATTAGTGATTGAATTTCTCCTAATCCATCCTCTTATCTCTCCCTAAATCATCTCCAAACTATGCTTCAAATATTATGTACTTTTAAGTTACTCTAGGTAGACTATCCAAGTAGTTGGAATGACTATGAATACTTGTAGCGTGCATTACAAAATAAGTTTATAATTAGTTCTAAATTAGATGAAAATAGAAAATCTAATATTATCCATAGAAATATGGAGTTGAAGAATGAATGAAAAATACACTAATGTAGAAGGTGAGGAGTATTCTTAGTGGCCTTGATATAGAAGAAAATTTTTGGGCATAATTTATTGCCACTACCTATTAATTGATTAACACCTCTCCTATATTACCTCTTGTTGATAAAAAACTATGGAGCTTTGGTCAAGTCCTAATATTTCACTAAGACATTTTTTTTTGGTTTCCATATGTATGCACATGTGCTAGAGGAGAAGTGATCAAAGTTGGAAATCAAGACTATGAAACGTATCATCATTAGGTAAAATTATGGTATGAAAATATACAATATCTAGGATACTATTGTATGGAAGGTAATATATATTATAAGTGTGATTTTAATAAAAAAAAAACACCTACTTCTATTACATTCCTTCCATAACAAAGTGAACAAAAAACTACTATTCAAATTTTTTTGTTCTTAAGAAAGTTGAATTTAGGGCCCCAAACACACTAGAAGTTGATGAGAGATCATATGAGTTTAAATATTTAAAAGAGGAGGAACAACCTCCAAATTCTCTTCTTTTAAGTTCTACAAGGAATATGAAATCACTTGAAAGATATTCAAATGAATTGATATTCATTTTTTCTCTAAATACTAACATGGATGAACCTTCATCTATATAATAGGTATGCTAAGTATGAATGATGCAAACTCATAGAAAATTTATATGAATCAATAAATGGTAACTATGAGAAATAATAATACATGAGATCTATTAAAATTTCCTAAGGGATGAAAATATGTTGGTTACAAATTAGTTTTCAAGAAAAATATTGGTCTAGATGGAGGTATTGATAAGTACAAATCATGATCATTTTAAAAGGTTACTCTTCTAGATTGAGGGTATAGATTAAGGTGAGATATTTTATTCTATTATAAAAATAGAATATGTTGAATTCTTCATTTCCATATCTACTACTTATGATCAATATTTTGATAAAATTTATATAAAAACCATCTCTCCTTCATGGTGATTCAGAGGAGAATATTTCTATGGCATAGCTAAAGCACTGCAAGGTGAAAGAAACAAATAATCTAGTTTATAAATTGAAAAAATATTTGTATGATCTAGAAAATACACTTGGGATGTGGTGAAAAAAATTTGATACATATGTGTTGAGTTTGGGATTTGAGCATTCTCAATTAGATCATTATGTTAATTATAAAATTGATGGTGATCATTGCCTAAATATTGCATTATATGTTGATGATATGCTAATTATTTGAAAATGGAAAGGAATGATTTTAGAACTAAATTATCAATTTGTAGTTAAGTTTGGAATAAAATATTTTGGTGAATCTTAAAAAATTATTGGGGAATAACTAAAAGGAGATATTGTGAAAAAAAACTATTGCTTTACTAGAGTAAGTATGTCAATTCAATTTTTAAAGATTTTACATGCAAGATTTAGATCATTTTGTGTTCTTATAATTACAATGAATTTATCTAATTTACATTGTCTAAGATTTCTATCATAGATGGTAGACATGAGAAAATTTCCTTACAATAGTGAAATTGGAAGGTGCATGTATGTTATAGTCTATACTAGACTAAAAATTTCCCAACTAGTAGGAGTTATTTCTAGATATATTCCTAATCATGGTAGAAATCATTGGGATGAACTTAGAAGAGTCTTTAAATATCTGTGAGGTACCTTAAACTATTGCTTGCGTTATCATGGTAATTTTATAGAATATGAGAATTCCCTTGATATTTATAGTTATTTGGATTCAAATTGGGTAGTTGATGTTGATAGAAAATTACCACCAATACTTACATGTTTACCTTAGTTGGTTGTGCAAGTAGTTGGATTATTCAGTGATAGGTTGTGGTTGATTTATTTATTATTGAAGTTGAGTATATGGAAGATACTCATGACTAAATAAGCCATTTTTATTAAGCTCAAATATGTTTAAATATTGAAATAAAATAAGGTGTAGTACCAATTTACTATGATAGTTGGAGTGTGGTCTTCCTAGCTAAGACCCAAAAATTCTAGGCTAAAACCAAGAATATTGATGTAGAGTATCATTTTTCTAGAAAAATGGTCGATGATGAAAAGGTGAAGCTAGTTAAGGTAGAGCCTTTAATGAATGTTGCATATTATATAAATAGGCTTATGAGCATAGATAAGTCTAGATGGTGTTTGCAGTCTATGGGCCTCTTTTTTGCTATCAATTAAACCATGGTATTTTTACTCAATTTCTTTCTTTCATGGTTTTTGAAAATTGGGAGAATGTTAAGAAAAAGGTATCTCTACCTTGCTATTAAAAAAGGGTACAAGTTATAGTAATTTTACATTTGTGCATAGATGGATCCAAAATTTTCTCAAAAGTTATAGAATTGACAAATAAAAATGGTAGTAATGTTTTCACCCAAGATCATGTCTAGATTTTATATTAATTTTTTCATATTTCTAATATTTAAAGTCAATTTTTGAAACATAAAAAAAAGGTATGGTTTACTACCAAGGTGAATGGATCAAGATGATGAAACACTAATTTCCATGATGAAACATTCAATTATGAAGGACAAAAGATACAAATAACAATCAGAAACTAACCCTCACTATTATAGAAACTATGAGTAAATCTTTGAGAGATTAAAATGATGTGTACATTGCTACAAGAGGCTTATTTTTGGGGAATAAAGGACTCATTTTACTTTAGGGGAAAATGGTTCCATTTTAGGGTTCTTGAAACTGAGATCTAGGTTATTTTCCTTGATTCCTACACTCTTAGATCCTTGATTGTTAGGTCCTCAAAACCTGTAATAAATTCTTCAGCTTCCTTTCTTTGTTCTTTCACAATGAAGTTCAACTTTACAACTTGATAACTTTGAAAATTTTCTTCAAAATTCTTCTCCACTTGATTTTCAACCTATATATCTACAAACACACATTCAAAGGAAGACAAAATTGTTGATTATTATTGAATAGGAGTTTTACTAAGTCAAACCCCTTGTAGGTAATAAAAAAATTGATGAGATAATGAAATTTAAGCATAAACATGAAATATGTAATGTTGATACCTTGGATGTTGTCTTCGAAGGTAAATCTACAATCTCACATAAAGTGGCCATGAATAATGTAGGTCTTGATCTCAATTATGATGTGAAAAAATTCTTGCAAGTAGATCTTCAATGCTATATCCACTATCTTAGCTCAAAAAAATCTAGGAAAGCACAATGCCTTAGACATGATGAAATGGTCTTGAATTGCTGCAATAAAATCTTGATGATTTGCCTTGAGATGAATTTGAGTTGCTCTTGGAGATTCTTGTGAACTCAAATTTTCTATAATGCATGAATTCTGTGAATTTTTGGATGAAACTATATGAATTAACCCCTTATTTATACTAAATCTAGAGATTAACACAAAAATTCAAACAATTCAAACCAACACTAGATTTGGAAATGAATATTATTAAAATTGCACTAGAATTAAATTTAAAAATGGGGTCCTTATTAAGGGAGAACACATTCACCACCTAGGGAAAATGGGTCCTAGTGCAAGTTTCCATGACCTTTCTTTCATTGGGTGAAATAACATCAAAAACCAATGTCAAATATGCAAAGAAAGGGGGGTCCTATAAAGGGAGGAATCATTCACCACCTAGGGCAAATGGGTCATAGAACCATTTTCTAGGACCTCAAATTTTCCCAATTAAATTTTTTACAATTTGAATATTGGGTGTTAGGATAGATCCTTCAGAAGTTGTCATAAATAATGCTTAAATTTGAATTAAAGGGGCTAATTAACTCTAATTAACCACAATTAATTAATGAGTCCCTAGATAAGTTTGAAAGTGTGTTATAAAACTTTACAAAATCTAAAATAAGGTACAAGTTAAGTAAATTTTATTAAAAAGGGGGCCAAGATCAATGTGAATGTGTACAGCACATTACAATACTAAACCTAGGAAAAATTATGTTACTTCAATGATAACTATTCCTAGACTAAGGAAAAGGGATAATTTTTCCATTAGTACGTTTTGCCCCCACTTTAGTGAGAGGATGACACCATGTCAATCTCACACTAAAGTAGACATTCAATACACTTAATTATGAAACAATAACAAATATACATAATCATACCATGTCAAAGGCCAATAAAAATAAACAAAGGGATCAAGCATAACCATTTCAACATGATATGGAATGGGGTTTTTTATCCATAACATGCGTTGCTCACTCTTGGTTAGTGGAACCTCAGTTTTTCCACTAGGTGAGTTATCCGAATGAGGTGGTTTAGTGAGAAAGGCATGCTAGTGTGTCAGCTTCTCACCGTATAATGAGAAATTAATGCTAGTGTGTCAGCTTCTCATCATAATAACCATACCAAAGCTATCCTCCTGATAAATTCAATAAGACACCATAAAGTAATGTTTATTGTAAGTGCTTTTGAATGTAATGTAAAATTTTGTTAAAAGGGATTTTTCTTTGTTCATGTAAGGTCTTCTTCTTAGGGAGAATTGTACCTAATTTCTTCAAGAGAGGACAAGTCAAGGATATCAGATCACCACTTATGGGATGCCTCATTCGCATCATGCCACAAAGGGAGGTCACATGCCTAGAAATATTGCACTCTTGGAGGACATAAAACCCACTAACACCACTAAGAATAGGACATATCATAAGAAAAAATAAAATCATGCCATCAAATATGCTGAAAGATTTCATCGATCTATGCCCTCACTTTAAAGTAGTTTCTACACCATTTTTGTGATCGATTTCTTTAAATTATCCAATGTTTTCTCTGAAGACATGAGAGCTTTCCTTGGAAAACCCTATCCAAGGTCATATGTTTTTGAAATAAGCTACTTCATGAAATAAGAAGGAAGGGTTGCCCCCACAAATACATAAGGGATTTATGGATTTTGGGTCAGTATGTCTTTGCTACAATGTTGTCATAGAGCATGAAACTGTCATCATTCCTCAAATACTCATAGAAATGCAAGAATGACACAAAGAGAGCTAAAAAAAAGAAAAGGCCTTTTAGGTCAACATGGAAGAGACTTAAATGTCTCGACTCCTTCCATCATCACTAAAAGGAAAACACAAGAAAAAGGAAAAAGATAAAAGGAAATTTTTTGGGTCAACATGGAAGAGACCTAAATTTCTTGATGCCTTACATCATCCCCAAAAGGAAACAACAAGACAAATGAAATGATTATGAAATATAGAAGAATGAAGGTACACATAGAGGAATGCACAAAAAGAGAGAGATAAATCAAAGTAAACATCGTGAGGGATCACATTAGGCACATGAAATCACATAAAGAAAACATGAAAGTGCAAAAGAATAGTCAGACACACGTGAGTTAACCTAAAGAAGGTCATTGACATCCCAATCTTGGTTTGCATAAATAGAGGGTGGAAAACTAGCTAAAGGGACAATAAAAAGTGCCAAAATAGGGGAAGAACCAAGTGTGACACTCTTTCTAGGAAATTTATCGTTTAAACTCATAGAAGAAGAAAAAAATGTATCCAACTCATCATGCATTTCTTCACCAATCTTTGCAATATAAATGCCATCATCTAAATTTATCACAATATGAGGTCAAATGAAAATTTCCATGGAATATTCTTGTTTATATTATGGTGAGGATATAGGATCATCATGAATTTATTTAGGTAAGTTTATATTTTTATTTTCTAGGTCATTCTTATCTTCTTCAATTTGTAACCTATGAGCAATAGAATGATGTCTATGCCTACGCTCTCTAGCACTTCAATTTTGTTTCAATATATTGTCAATTTGTGTTTGTGTAAGACTAGGTTTTTCAATAATAGGTTCCTTATCTTCCTTGGAAGGAATAGAAGAAACAACAGGAGGTTGTTCAACCACTTTCTCTTTAACTTTGTAAACTTGTTTGACTCTCGGAGGGACAACATGATTGTTTGTGTTATCTCACAATCTCTTGTAGGAAATTGCAAGAAGGTTTTGCAACAAGTTGTTCTTTTATGTTCGGAAGTATTTTTGGTTCAATCATTGTTTCATCAATGATAGGTGTTTCAAAGGTATATTTTTTCTCTTTTCTTTGCCTTTAACTTTTAATATGATTTGAAAAATAAATACTCATGAGGCTTGATAGGTTCCATAGGTTCAGGCCAAAAAATCCTAATGAAAATTTTCCTTGAGCAGATGTAGTATTAAATCCACTATGATGCATAGTGTAGATACCATTTCAAAATGGAAACTTTATACATTTATGAACAACCGAAGGAATCAAATTCATGGAGGGAAGCCATGGATAGCCTAGCTTCACACAAAATCGGTTCATTTGTGGGAAGATGGAAAATGAGTTATTTAATGTTTTTGGTCCCATTTTTAATGGGAGATCTAATGAGCCTATTATAGGACAAGTAAAACCATTGTGCATCTTGATCCATGCTTTCATTTTTTTATATCTATCTTCATATAGCTCGTGCACATATAAGAATTCTTCAGTGATCACATTCTCTCCACATATCACATTCTCTCCACATATAGGATGAATTAATATCCCATTAGTGGGCTTATCATTGATTAAGCTAGCTATGTAAAGGGAAACCCTTGGAACTATGATCTAGGAAAGTTAGTTGTGCAAAAGTTTTATATGTATGTTGAATTGCTGAAGGAAATATCTGCTAACTATGATCTAATCATGAGGACTATTAGAACCTTTGATGGAGAAGAAATGGTTAAAATCACTAAGGAGGAATTGGGTCTTATTTTCAAGCTCACTAAATGGAATGATGAAATGTATAAGATAAATGAAGAAGCTCTTAGATAGGAATATGAGAAGACCAAAAATTCATTCAGGGTCCACATTTTACCAAGATTTATAGCAAAAATTGTAGGGAAAAAGATTGTGATAGGATCACATTATAAGGAACCCTTCCCTGTCAATTATTTTGTTCCTTATTTCAAGAGGACTTTCTATTCCATTTTTCATATAATTGGTTATGATCATGTTTCTATAATTCTAATGGCTTGGATGTATAAGGCTAAGCATATCCAACATCCCCAATATTGTGCAGTATATGATTATGGAGGATCTCTTTCTTTAAGAATGCATGAGGGGCTGGTTAGATTAAAGAAAGGATAATCTTGGGTAAGATGCAACTGGTACTCACTTCTAATGTATATGTTATTATAAAAGGGTGTAGTATATTCTGGAGAGAATATTTATTTGCAGAGTAAGGAAAGATATTGGGATCTTCTTGTGCAATGTTGGACCATGGTTTTGGATAAGGATGACATGACACATGATTATGTCACTTTAAAGAATTTGTTTTCTTCTAAACTGAAAAGAGCTTTGATTGTGGGGTTGTGTAGAGTTGATATTGATATTTCTTTACATCACTTCTTGAGACCAAAATAAAGAAGGCCTGAGATAGGCATTGATCATAACTAGGGAGATGTTATCTCATTGCCTGATTTTACCATTATAGGAGTATATGGTTCTAAGGTAGTACCTCATTTGTGGCTAAGGTTTATTGATGGGGAGTCCTATCCCTCAAGAGAACTCTTGCTCTTCCCAAGACCTATTCTCTGGTCTTCCTAGGTTATTAATCTCTACCCTACTCAGGGTTCACTCCTAAACCCCTCTCACCACGTAAGACTGTCCACCAATTTCAAATTCTTCACCATCACTCCCATTACACCACTAAGCTTCCATAGGCTTAATTTTGCTACAACATTCCCAAACCTTTCTTGGGACTTGGAAAAGGTCTTCCAACTATTCCTAGGATTATCTTTCTCCCCTCCAATCCTTCCTACAAGATTCTTTCTTCATTTCTTCATCGCATTCAAGAAACTTAGCTTTTAGCCCTTGTAGCCTTTTTGCCCCAATTAGGCCTCCTAGAACCCGTTTACTTGATTTTTCTCACAAATAGTCTTAACAACCCCTAAATGTTTTTGTGGATTCTTTCTATTGACCATCAAGGCTCCAAGATTTATTAGGTCTTAGGTTCTACAAGTATCCGTACATATGATTTTCCTCAAACCCCCTATTTTCAAGGGGTTCTAGGGTTTTTGGCTCCTTTTCCTTCTTTGAGGGCTTCAACGACCTCCTCATCTCTCCTTCTAGCACAAACATGTCTGAGTTACATGTTCCTACACTCCCATACTCCTGATTGGTACAAACCAATCCATTTAGAAACTCTCCAAGCTACTAGCCAGAATGCACTTGCACTCGCCTAGTGCTTGATGATTTCATCAACTCCCCTACAAACAAAGACTCCAAACTCCATATTTATACTATAAAAATAGTCCCCTACTTAATTCCAAGTGGAAATGGTAGCTTTTCCATGAGAATTCAAGTGGGGATCATTATTTACAAAACTGGCCTGAACCGACAGTGAGACCAAGAACACCAAAAACTCACCAAACTATTAACCAGTTGAATTAAATGACTAAAATAATGCTACACTAAGCCAAAGCAGATCACAAATTAAAGTATCAAAGCATCAGATAAGTCCTTTCAATCCATTCTTGACTGGATGAAGGCTCAAACACAGAAGTTCAATGAAAACTTGTACTCTTCCAATCACCAAAAATGTATTCTAAGTCTCAATTCATGAAAACAATCCTCCTCCCTAGGTATTAGGGTTTTTCTAATGTTATATACCTTTCTCCCACCTGCTAGGACCCTTGGGTTGGGCTTAGAGCATCATTTATGTCGTGTTCCAACTTTTAGGACAAATAGCCAAGGCAATCATTGCTCAAAATGCCAAAATGCCCACAGTGTCTAAGACTTACCCAAACCTCAAGCCCCTAATAAAACTATTTCCAATTCACTCATCAAAAACACTCTTGGTACTTTACATCATAGTCCTTATTCCCTTGGTGGCTGGCTAGAACCACCTACAATCCAAAAAAAACAAGATCTCATTGAAAGACCTTCAAGGTGCTCCTACACCATTAAGGGTTTAGGAGTGAACCCTGAGTAGGCTAGAGAGGAATACCCTAGGAAGACCAGAAAATAGGTCTTGGGAAGATCAAGAGTGCTCTTGAGGGGTAGGTCTTCCCTTCAAATTGGTATCACAACCATAAAAAAGGCTTGGGAATTGAGAAGTGAATGTCAGAGAGTAGTGAATCCATAGGAGAAAACACCATGGTGACCAATGCAAAATTAGCAAGAGATTTGATAGTGCAAGAAGAAAAGAATAGATGGCTTGAAGAGGTTGTGGAAGAAATGAAGAAAAAACTAGAAGTGGTTGGAGAGACTATAAGCAAGATGAAAGTGCAATTAGCAGTGGTTAGAGACAAGGGTAAGGGCCAAGTTGACAAAGACATAGAACCTAAACCTGACCCTCCACTAAAAGAGGAGCCCTTCCTCAAAGCATTGAAGGAATTAAGTGGCAAGGCACTAGAAGGCATCCCTATTTTCACAAGAAGAATGGATGCAGAGTTAGTTATGGAATGGATAGAGGGAATGGAGAATCACTTTGAATGTGATGGAATTACAGATGCACAAAAGATGAAGATAGCCAAATCAAGGTTAAGAGGAAAAGCATTGACTTGGTGGAAGTTCTTGCAAGAAGAAAGAGAGAAGGAAGATAGGAAGCCCATAGGAAATTTGAAAACAATGGTGGCTAAAGTAAAGGAAAACTATCTACCTGAGAACTATGACATCCAATTGCATAAGAAAAGGAAAAATCGTAGACAAAGGGAGCTAGATGTAGCCACCTGCATAGAGGAGTTCCAAAAGTTAAGCCTTAGGTCTAGAGTGCAAGAAACTGAAATCATTAAGGTTTCTAGCTATCTAAACGGCCTTAGATGGAACATATAAGAAGAGTTGAGTCTCTTTACACTTACTAACCTCCATAGCTGTTATCAAATCGATATTAAAGTGGAAGAGAAATTGAAAAAGAAACAAGATTCTAATACCAGGGGTAAAGGAAGAGGTAGAGATCCTAAAGGTGGACATAGAAGAGGTTTCGGTGGAAGGAGCAATGATAATAGAGGCCAAGGAGATGCTAAGGTAGGTGAACAATCACATGAGTCAAATATTAGAGGGGGATATAGAGGTAGAATCTCTAACAATGGTGGAAGAGGTAGATCAAGAGACTTTGGGAGAAGCTCTCATTTTGCTTCCATGAAGTGTTACAAATTTGGACAGTTGGGTCATCCGGCTTATAGGTGTCCTGACAAGCCAACATCTTCACAAGGTGAGAGGAAGATTAACTATGTTCAAGAAGAGGACTGTTCCAAACATTGAGAGGTGAGTTTAGATTCGGAGAAAGGAGAGAATCTCATGTTGAGAAGGATCTTGATCAAAGAACCTACCGAGGATGAACACAAACAAAGGAGAGCTCCTTTTAGAGTCAAGTGCAAGATACTAGGTAAAGTCTGTAAGGTCATCATTGACTCAGGATCTACTGATAATGTCATATCAGAGGAGGCAATATAGAAGTTGAACCTCATCAAGATTCCCCATGTGTGTCCTTACAAGGTTACTTGGTTGAATAAGGGGCATAATATATTGGTCAATGAACAAGTATGGGTTGACATTGCTATAGGGAAGTACTAAGATATAATACTATGTGATGTGTTACCAATGGATGCATGCCATCTGTTTCTTGGAAGACCATGGCAATATGAGAGGGAGGCAGTACACCATGGCAAGGAGAACAAGTATTCATTCAAGAAGGATGGAGTGACTTATAAAATATAGTATTTGTTGGAAGAAGGCATGGTGGAAAAGAAAGAAACTAGTGTACTTTTGATGAGTGGAAAGGAATTCCTAAGAGACATGAAGGAGGAAGAAGGAGTTGTCTATGCAATTATGTTGAAGCCAAAGCAGGAGTCACTTAGTCAGCTACCTATGACAATAGAAGTGAAACAACTGTTGGATCAGTTCAGGGATATTATTTGTGAAGGCACACCAGCTACACTACCACCTAAGAGGGAAATCAGTCATCAAATAGACTTTGTACTAGGAGCAACATTGCCTCAAAAGGCTACACACAAGATGACACCAGAGCAAAACAAGGAGATATCAAGGCAAGTTCAAGAATTTTTGGACCAAGGGTTGATTAGAAAAAGCATAAGCCCATGTTCTATTCCAGTGGTGTTGGCACCTAAAATGGGAGATAAGTGGAGAATGTGTATTGATTCTATGGAAATAAATTGGATAACCATTAGATATAGGTTTCCTATTCCTAGGATAGAAGACTTAATGGACTGTTTAGGGGGTGCTAAGTACTATTCCAAAATTTATTTGAAAAGTGGCTGTTATCAGATTAGGATGAAAGAGGGAGATGAATGGAAGTCAGCATTTAAAACCACATAAGGGTTATATGAATGGTTAGTAATGCCATTCGGGCTTATAAATGCACCTAGCACTTTTATGAGGGTGATGAATGAGGTCTTGAAGGACTTTATAGAAGTCTTTGTGGTAGTCTACTTAGATGATATCCTCATCTTTAGCAAAGAAAAAGAAGAACATATGAAACACCTAGAACTTGTGTTGAAGAAACTTCAAGAGGAGAAGCTCACCATAATCTTGAGAAGAGTGAGTTTATGAAGCAAGAGTTAGTCTACCTAGGATTTGTAGTATCTCAAGGGAACTTGAAGATGGACAAGAGCAAGGTTGAAACCATTCTCAGTTGGCCTACTCCAAATACAGGGACTGAATTTAGGAGTTTCCATGGATTAGCACAATTCTATAGGAAGTTTGTTAGAAGGTTTAGTGAAATCTGTCCACCGGTCGTTGACACCATCAAAGGAGGACTGAAAACTAAGTTTGTGTGGACCAAAGAAGCCAATGAAGGATTTGAAATATTGAAGAGGGAGATAGCTACCCAACCAATCCTAGTTTTACCAAGTTTTGACAAACCATTCATAGTGGAATGTGATGCAAGCAACATAGCAGTGGGAGTTGTCCTAAGCCAAGAAGGCAGGCCAGTGGCATTCTTTAGTGAAAGGTTGAATGAAGCAAAGTCTGGGTACTCATCCTATGAATTAGAGCTATATGTTTTGGTACATGCTCTCAATAAGTGGAGGCACTACCTATTGCCCAAGGAATTTGTGGTATACACCGACAATTAGGCCTTAAGCTACATCAATACTCAAGAGAAGCTCGGTTTGAGGCACATCAAATGGATGGAGTTTTTGCAGTCATACACCTTTACTATCAAGCACAAGAAAGGGGTTAACAACAAGGTTGTAGATGCCCTTAGTAGGAGATTGCTTACCATACAGGAGATACAGCTGTAGAGCATAGGGGTTGAAGGATTCAAAGACCTATATGAAGGAGATTCTAATTTCTCAGAGATCTACAAGGTATGTACTAAATTTGAAAATCATTTTCATAGTGAATATGAAGATTATAATTTAGATAATGGTCTATTGTTTAGAGGGAAATAATTATCCATTCCAAGAGGTTCCATGAGGGAGAATATTATCCAAGAAAAGTACAATGGCAGTTTGAGTGGACACTATGGATTGAACAAGACCCTAGACTTAGTGCAGAGGTTCTATTGGTGGCCTAAGATGCAAAGAGATGTAAGAAGGTATGTGGAGCAATGTGGAGTGTGTAAAAAGGCAAAGGGAACATCAACAAATGCAAGACTTTATCAGTCGTTACCTATCACAAGTAGACCATGGGAATGCATAAGCATGGAATTCATAGTAGGACTACCTAGGACACCGTCTAGTTTTGATAGTGTGTTTGTGGTACTAGACAGATTCAGCAAGATGACCCATTTCATCCCATGCAAAACAACACATGATGCAAGTCAGATTGCACATCTATTCTTCAAGGAGGTAGTGAGGATACATGGGTTGCCAAAGAGCATAGTTGCAAACAAAGATGTGAAGTTTATGGGGCATTTTTGGAAAACTCTTTGGAAAAGGTTAGGAACCATCTTGTCTCATAGCTCAGCCTATCATCCTCAAATAGATGGACAAAAATAGGTGATCAATAGAGTACTTGGTAACTTGTTGAGGTGTCTAACTAAGGAATATGCACAAGGATGGGAACAAGTGATTCCACAAGTAGAATTTTCTTACAATGATAGCATAAATAGGACTATGGGTAAGAGTCCATTTGAGATAGTATATGGCTTACATACAAGGGGTGTACTTGAGCTTAGAGATCTAAAAGTTTATGAAGGAATCAATGGACATGCTAATGATTTTTCTTAGTCAATGATAGAGGTTCATGAGCAGGTAAGGAAGACATTAATGGAGGCTAACCAGAAGTTGAAGGCTAAAAGAGATGAAGGGAAGAGAGAACTACAATTTGAAATAGGTGATATGGTGATGGTATACTTGAATAAGGCAAGATTATAGAAAGGCATACCAAGTAAGCTACAGATGAAAATGATAGGGCCATGTAAAGTGTTGGCTAAATATGGATCAAATGCATAAAAGGTGGATTTACCCAAGGAGATGTCTATTTTGCCTATCTTCAATGTGAAGGACTTGGTGAAGTAAAAAGGGCCGAAAATGGATGAGGAACAGTATAGTGCTGAGGCAAGTAAGGATGTGGAAGAACTCAAGGTACCTGATCAAATCAAACCACAGATTGTCAAGATTCTGGACTCAAGGGTGTAGAAGAAGACTAGGAACAAGACACACATGGAGCGCCTAGTGAAGAGGAGACATCAACCAGAGTCAGAGGCTACTTGGATAGTAGAAAGTGACTTTAAGAAGCATGGAATTAGTGAGGAGCTCTTCACACCATAGGTTCCTTAACTTCTTTATTGCAGGGGGAGAATGGTGTAGGAGCACCTTGAAGGTCTTTTGGTGAGATCTTATTTTTTTTGGCTTGTAGGTGGTTCTAGCCAGCCACCAAGGGAATAAGGACTATGACATAAAGTCCCAAGAGTTTTTTTGATGAGTGAATTGGAAATAGGTTTGTTAGGGGCTTGAGGTTTGGGTAAGTCTTAGACACTGTGGGTATTTTGAGCAATGATTTCCTTGGCTACTTGTCCTAAAAGTTGGAACATGGCATAAATGATGATCTAAGCCCAAACCAAGGGTCCTAGAACATGGGAGAAAGGTATATAAGGTTAGAAAAACCCTAATACCTAGGGAGGAGGATTGTTTTCATGAATTGAGACTTAGAATACATTTTTGGTGATTGGAAGAGTACAAGTTTTCATTGAATTTATGTGTTTGAGCCTTCATCCAGTCAAGAATGGATTGAAAGGACTTATCTGATAATTTGAGACTTTCATTTTTGATCTATTCCTGCTTAGTGTAGCATTATTTTAGTCATTTAATTCGACTGGTTAATAGTTTTGTGAGTTTTTGGTGTTCTTGGTCTCACTGTCGGTTTAGGCCAATTTCGTAAATAATGATCCCCACTTGAATTCCCATGGAAAAGCTAGCATGGCCACTTGGAATCAAGTAGGGTACTATTTTTACAGTGTAAATATGGAGTTTGGAATCTTGGTTTTCAGGGGAGTTGATGAAATCATCAAGCATTAGGTGAGTGCAAGTGCATTCTGGCTAGTAGCTTGGAGAGGACAACAGCAAGGAGAGTTGCTAAATGGATTTTTTTGTGCCAATAAGGAGTATGGGAGTGTAGGCACCTATAACTTAGACATGCTTGTGCCATGAGGAGAGCTGAGAAGGTTGTTGAAGCCCTCAAAGAAGGAAGAGGAGCCAAAAACCCTAGAAACCCTTGAAAATAGGGGGTCTGAGGATAGTCATATGTACGGACACTTGTAGAACCTAAGACCCTAATAGACCTTGGAGCCTTGATGGTCAATAGAAATAATCCATAAAAACATTTGGGGGTTGTTTAGACTATATGAGAGAAAAGTCAAGTAAACGGGTTCTAGGAGGCCTAATTGGGGCAAAAAGTCTACAAGGCCTAAAAGCTAAGTTTCTTGAATGCGATGGAGAAATGAAGAAATAATCCTACAGGAAGGATTGGCGGGGAGAAATATCACCCTAGGAATAGTTGGGAGACCTTTTCCAAGTCCCAAGAAAGGTTTGGGAATGTTGTAGCAAAATTGAGCCTATGGAGGCTTAGTGGTGGAATGGGAGTGATGGTGAAGAATTTGAAATTGGTGGAGAGTCTTACGTGGTGAGAGGGGTTTAGGAGTGAAACCTGAGTAGGGTAGAGAGGAATACCCTAGGAAGACTAGAGAATAGGTCTTGGGAAGAGAAAGAATGCTCTTGAGGGATAGGACTCCCCATCATTTATGCCCGAGAGAATAGGTTTCCTTAAGGTTATGTGGCAATTAGGAAACATTGAGAATGAACATTTGTTGAATAAGGGAAAGGGAACTTTCTTTCCTTTATACGACTTTTTTTTTTCTGATATTGTAATGACCAAAGGAGGTTGGAATACTATCATCGAAGTGCTAAAATGATACTACATGAAAAGTACAATTGAGAGGGTCAGATATGACCCTGAAGGTTTTATGGCCCAGTTGAATGAGAGAAACAAAAGCTACAAGTATGCCCACATTTTCCACTATCTAGATGATGTAATAAGGAATATATATCACAGAATGGAATAGGAAAAGACATTGGTAGGAAAATAAATTAGGAGGTGCCTGATTTTAGGATCCTCCCTAAAGCTAAGGATATAATTCAAAAGGTGGAGCATGTAACAAGAAATTTTGATTCAATAGTAGGACACCTTGAAACTAAAGGGGTAGTTTGTATGGATAAAGGGAAAGCTCCAATTGCTGAGGAACAAAGTGGAGAAGGAATCTCTACTATTGAAGGGGAGTCTACATCATGAGCCCCTCAGGAACCATAAATAAAGTATTTTATAAGAATAAAGAGTAAAACAAAGAAATCCGATGAACCCTATGCTCCCACTTAGAATGAGGAACATATATCTCCTTATCCTATGCAACAATTATCTCCCCTATCCCCACCAAGGCCAATAGAGTCTAATACAGTGGATGTTGATTCTCCACCACCTAGTGAGGTACCACCCAAGGAGCCACCATTAAAAAAAATTAAAATTGTGGCCACTAGTTTAGTGGATTATGATGATGATATCTGGGTTTGCAAGCAAGAAATACAAGAAGAAGTTCCAACTACATCTATAGTAAGGGCAAGTAGTCAATTGAGAAAAAGATTGAGTAATGCTGATCTCAGAGGGATAAATGAAAGTGATGACATTTGGGTTGAGGCATGTAGCAATTTCTTGGATAATAAATCTGTTAGAACAAAAAAAATTCCATTGAGGCCTAAGTGATTTTCCACTATTCCCTATTAAAACCCTAAGGTTTTAACATTTTAATCCATCTTTTGCCTATCCTTTTATAAAAAATTGTTCATTTTAATCCTCGTCCACTTCATTATTCATTTTATACCTAACTTCTCCCTTAAAATTCATTTCATAGGATTTTACCACCTTACCACAACCTCTCACAATGGGCACATGGTATGGAGGTAGTGGTTATCAGGCAGGCATAAAGTGCTTACCGCACCACCGCATGTGGTCTAAACATAGACTGCAAGGTTGTGGTGGGTTGTAATTCACCGGTGTGTGAGTAGTTAGAGGACATACCACAGTACCACATGTAGTTAAACCATAAACCATGGTGATTGTGGTGGTCAAGGGGAAGCGATAGAGGTTGACGATTAGTCCTTAGCAACTGGTTACCGTAGAAATGAAGGGGGTCATCTCATAGACTATGGTGGAGTGGTAGTAGTCAACAGAAGGAGGACATACCAGTTAGCATAGTAGGAGATTCTTATTGCGCTACCATTGGCGGTCATCTCACAAACTATGGTGACTATGGTATAGGGCTTGCAAGCAATGAAGGCGGTTACCGCCACACCATGATCGTCCAGTGAAGGGACTGTGGTAGTGAGGTAATGGTGGAGATAACAGTAAATGTCAAAGAAACGTTACCGCAATACCGCTAGAGGATAATGCAGAGACTGCGGTAAGGTGATGGACAAGGGCAAGTAGTTAAGTGATGGTGGCGGTTAATAAAATGGTAGAAAACTAGGGGAAAATGTTAGAACCACCATACCACCAGTGACAAAAACAAGGGTCATGGTAAAGTGGTAGCCATTGAAGATGATAGTTAATGTTGGCACCGCACTACCACTTACAACAAAAGTGAAAGTTGTGGTAGCATGATAACAGTGGATGGGAAACCATGATGATTACAACTGCCATACCGCCGACAGTAAATATAGAGACCGTGACAAGGCAATAGGAAATGAGAAGGTCGTGATAGACTCATCGCGGAACCGTCAGTGATACAATCAAAGCTCACGGTTGAGCAATAGCATGGTAGCAGTCGAAGTCAAAACTCATGGGAAAATATAAAGAGAACTATAAGGAGCGGATAAAGTGAAATAAAGGTAGGAAAGGATATAAAAGGAAAAAAAAAAGACAATAGACTATAATTTAAACATTTTATTTTTTGATAAGGCAATATAATTAAATGTTTTAATTTTTGTCAACAAAATGTGAATGGGTGTAATGGTAAAATGAAGAGTCGTGACTCTTGAGGTGTAGTGTATAAATATTTGAAAATCAGTTGCAATAAAGGAGAAGATTTTTTAGAGGGAAAAGAAGATAGATAGGAGGAAGTATAGGATTTTAAGAATGTTTTTATTCAAAAGGACCATGTTGCATGTATAAGATTTGAGGAAGATAATAAAAGACCATTAATTCAGTGATTCTATTCTAGCATAAGTTGTTTGTTAATTTTCTGCAATTATTTGGTTGTCTCCAATTTAATGTTTCTCGATTATCTATGTTGAAATATCAAGTATATGTTCAATTTATCAGTGCACATTTGCTATATCTATGTGATTTGATTAATTGGGTTCTTTAAATAAGAATTAAATTCCTCTCAGTCAATTACAGTAATCTAGGAATTTTATTTGGATGAATAAGAAGAATCATATAATTAGGATTGATATTCTTCCTCAAGTAGGGATTGTCAATCATATTCTTGCATTTTTATACCAGTTATAAACTTATATTTGTATGCCAAACAATTAGAGAACTTGCTAGGAAGAATTTATTGATCTAAGACTTTCATTTGATTCCATTTACCCAACAAGGCACTAGTCTCCCTTATTTTCATTACTTATTTTATCTATTTTATTTACATCTGTTAACTGAACATATTAATTTTTACCTTGATATTGCATATAAAATTTACAGCAAACTTAGATCACATTTCTCCACTATTAAATTGCCATTGTGGATAGATTGGTCTAGTAGGAAGCATAATCCAAAGTATGCATCATTCACATAGGTACGCCTACCTAGGTTTGGCAGAGCCTTAAGAGTAGAAGGTTCAACTATATTGGTTGGCCTTGTTTGTTGGCCAATAACATTGTGAGAGCTTGGCAACCTCTCGTGGTTCAAACCTATGTTTTTAAGACCCAAAAAATTGGTGACTCTATTGGAGAATAACTTGAGAAAAGTCCAGTGGCAAGAAACATTTCCATATAGAATCATTGAAGAGAGATTCAGAGTTAAGAAATTTGAAAATTGACTCCACTGGGTGAAATAATAAACATTTTCTCACTTTAAAAAAAAGTGGGTGGTGACTTTGAATGAACAAGTGCATTGAGACTAATAAAATAAAATACAGATCAGAAAGAAATCACCGTAGATCTTAGACTATCATGATTACTCACAACATGCAGGAAAGAAGATCTTTGTACAAAGATAGTGATGGTCCTAGTAATAAAAGTGAGTGGAATTACAAAACTGATCAGGGCAAGAAAGTGTCTGATGACCACAACCCAACAATTAAAAATAAAAAAACACTAGTGGAAATGCATAATTCATATGATGCATTAACAAATGAAAAAACCCATCTAAAGGACTTCACACTCCAGAGGACAAGAGAAACCCCCTCTAGCAATTAGACCCTCAGAAAGTTGACGAGTACATGGCTGATTTTGAAGCTAAAAAAAGGAGAGAGTTTGCGTATGAGTAGAGAACAACACTTTTTGAGGAGGGACTTGAATATGAAGAAGCATTTGAAGAAAATCATGAACTTATGGCCCAAAATGAAGTAAATGCACAATTGGAGCACATGAGGCAAGAAACAAAAAGATTAAGGGTAGAATATTAGCAAAGGCTTCAGGGAATGAAAGAATTCAAGAAGATGAAATTGCACAAAGCTCAAATTAGAACGCTAATGGATGACTCACCCAAATATGTGCCCCCTCATCAAAATAATAATATGAGAGTATCAAATTCCCCACAGGCCCACCAAAATCAATCAAGGAATCAATGTGGACATCAAAATACTCCACCACAACATAAGGGTGCTCAACCACCTCCTTATCAGCAGCATGTACCCCCACAAGGTCAACAATATGTGGGAAATAGTAATCCAGTGTACCAACATCAACATTACCAAAATCCTCCTCCACAGTATACAACCATGATTAGGCAGTTTGATTTGATTAGATTTCATATATACCCTCACCCTTTGGATAACAATTGGAGAAGCCTAGTCCCAAAATTCATAGGAAGTAGTGCAGTCATAGCCGAGGAGCATCTGAGAAACTTTAAAGTAGTTATTCAAGACTTGGATATGAAATATGAGGATGTATATATGATGATTGAAGATGCCAAGGACTAGTTTAATAGTTTACCGACAACATTCATTAATTCCATTCATATATTTTATGAGCAATTTCTCCAGCAATATGGGAATCAATGTGCATCAGAGTTTTCTTTGCATGAGTTGGTAACTATACAGAAGCATCAAAATGAGTCAGCTTATGACTTTAATCAGAGGTTTTCCAAACTACATAATAAGATACCTTGTGGGTCCAAGTTGGTTGATCCTGCTATATTGAGCATCTACTTGAAAGATTTTGATCCCAAGAAAGGACATGAGCTTAGGAACAAAGACCCTAGGAATTTAGCTAAAGCTAAAAAGATAACACTCACAATTGAGAATAACAAGAAGGTTGCAAGGATTATCTATAAAAGGGAAAACCCTAGGGCTCCCCCATATCCTCCTCCAAATAGACAAGAAAATACATATAAGAATGAAAGACCAAGTTTGCATGACATGCCTTATAATACAAACTAGAAGGATGGGAAGCCGATAAGTGATAGGCCAAGAAATAAAGAAACATTGGATCCATTAAAAAGGAAAGGAGCATATATGGTGGATAAGAGTCCTTGGTGCTCAGTTTGTTATGCACCACACTCCTCGGAGCATTGTGTTACAATTCAGTCCATACCAGAAGAAGACATAGTGGAAAATGATGGTGGGGAAGACCATAATATCTATTTAACTTCCCACACTCTTAATTCTTTGGAGCAAGAATATTCATCTTCAGAGGAAGGAGGATATGAGTATGATGTTAATCATAAAAAATAAAATATTCATCTGATAGAACAAAGTCTTTTCTGATTATGAAGAAAGTGAAAATGAAAAAGATCCCCCTACTGCATCACTTCAGACTAACAAATGCAGTATAAGGAGACCGAGTGAGGAAGAGATCAAAATATTGACTACTGCAATGGTGGAATAAGCTAGAATCAAATATTAGCTAAGGAACAAAACAATAAATGAGGGTGAAGGTATCCTGAGAGGAATGTTTTTAAAAAATAAAAAGGTATCGAATCAAATATCAAAGGAGACAGGTGATAAGAAATATGAGAAAAAATTATAGAAGTGTGCTCCTAAAAAAGAAGATAAATAAGTCCCCAAGGATAAACAAAAGCCAGGTCAAACATGCAAAGGGGAAATAGAGGGAAAAAAAGGAGAATTGAAAAAACCAAAGAAGGTGATTAGAGCTGAAGGTACATCTTTTGATTTCATACAAACCTTATCTCAATTAAAAATATATGCCCCATTACTTGGAATGATGAAAATTAGGGAGTATAGGGAAGGTGCCATTCAATTGATGTCTAATGGGAATCAAAATGTAAACCTCAAAAATAAGAAGGTCCCTGAAGTCACTAATAAGAGGAATGAGATAAAATTTCCAAAAGCCTGCTTAATGAACACACCACAGATTGATCCATTTTTACTACCCTACTCATAAATGGTAAAATGGTAAGAAATTGCATGATAGATTCAGGTGATTATATGAATATTATGCCAATAGGAGTAATGAAACAACTTGGTATGTGGTAGATATCGAGGGTGGTAAATTTTATGCCATGGATAGTAGGCCTATCCCAGTTGTGGGGATTATGAAAAATATAGAAGTAAAATTAGCAACATACCCACAGGCAACCTATAATATTGATATAACTGTGATTGATACACCTCCTTAGTTTGGAATGCTTTTGTCAAGACAATGGACTAAAGAAGTTGGAGGTAATGTGCAATTTGATTTATCATATTCCACAATACTAGTTTATGGTGAAGAAGTAAAATTGTATAGAGAACCGAGAATTAATCAAATTGTTGAGTGTGTTCCTCAAGAGAAACTTAATTGCTTCTGTGATATAGATTTGGGGAATTTTAGAGTAGAATTTTCTCAGCTTGAATTGGTGAACAAAGACCCAATTGATAAACATATTTCTTAAAATAAGCAAGGTGTGTGGAAAATGTACTCTGATGGGGCATGCAGTTAAGAAGGTAATGGCGTTGGGGTAATTTTCATATCACCTAAAGGTACAACATTTAAATATTCATTTTTGTTGGGTTTTGAATGTACAAATAATGTGGCAAAGTATGAAGCCTTGGAGATTGGTGTGAACATGGTTGTCAAACATAAGATTAACTTCTTGTTTGTCTTCGGTGATTCTAAGCTAGTTGTGTCACAAGTTAGATCAAAATATGCTACAAAGAACAAAAGGATGAAACAATATAGAAATGTTGTGTGGGATACAGTGGAACTATTTGATGCATTTTAAATTGATTGGATAGATAGATTTGAGAATTTGATGGCTTATTTTTTGGCTAATGTAGACTTAAAGAAATATGATATCACTTTAGCAGGGGTATCTGAGGTTGAATTCAAAACAAGACATGTTATCCCTAACAACATATATAGCTGGCAGGTTTTTAATGATGATACTAACCTTTTGGAGTTTCTTCATTTTATAGACCAGTATGAAGCACATGAGATTGATTTCAATGATTTTATGGAAGAAGTAGATCGGAAGTAGACTATGCTTGGTAAGGAAGTTTTACATCTTAAAACTAGCAAGCTTCCCAAAGGGCTAGTGGAATTGGAGAGAGTGTATGATGGAAATGATCATTCTCTCATGAAGTAGATACCTGTTAAGAAAGAGTATATTGAAGAAATAAATTTAGGAACTG
Source organism: Sequoiadendron giganteum (assembly GCA_007115665.2). Taxonomy (NCBI): domain Eukaryota; kingdom Viridiplantae; phylum Streptophyta; class Pinopsida; order Cupressales; family Cupressaceae; genus Sequoiadendron; species Sequoiadendron giganteum. Next base: position 327,272,702 of record CM021110.1, read on the forward strand.
AATCGGCACCTAAAATGGTTTATATTGGAAAAATGATACGCCCAACCATCATAAGAATGTTGATTATGTTGCTAAGAGAGTACAAGCATGTGTTTTCTTGGTCTTATGAGGATATGAAGGCGTATATAGAGGATCTTTTTCAACATGAAATTCCACTAAAACCAGATGCAAAGCCATTTAGACAAAGGTAGAGGCCTATCAATCCAACTCTAGAACCTAAGATGCAAGAGGAATTGGAAAAGCTTAGAGATGGAGGTATCATCAAACCAAGTAGGCATTCAACATGGGTGTCAAACCTAGTTCCTATTAGAAAGAAGAATGGAGATATTAGACTGTGTGTGAACTTCAGAAATTTAAATGTGGCATCCCTCAAACATAATTACCCTCTACCTAACATGGAGGCTATACTGCATAAAGTAATAAGGTGTGAGCTGTTATCTATGATGGATGTTTTCTCTGGTTATAATCAGGTTAAAGTTAGAGAATCTGAGCAGTACAAAATAACTTTTACAACTCCATGGGGAACATATGTCTATGTAAGAATGTCATTTGGTCTCACAAATGTAGGAGCAGCCTTTCAAAGGGCCATGGATGTGGCATTTGCAGATCTGGTCAATGCTATAATGATGGTATATCAAGATGATCTCATTGCTTATTCCAAAAGGGTAGAGAATCATGTGGGAGACTTGGAGAAGATCTTCATCAAAGCTTTGGAATATGGTATTAGTCTTAATCCTAAAAAATGTCATTTTTCTGTCATAGAGGGTAAAATTTTGGGGCATATTGTGTCAAAGGATGGAATTAGGATAGATCCTAAAAGGGTAGATTCCATAGATAAAATTCCTATGCCCAAAACCATCAAATCCATCCAATCATTTTTTGGCCAAATTAATTTTGTTAGGAGGTTTGTGTCCAATTTTGTTGAGATTGTTAAACCTATATCTAAGATATTGAAAAAAGGAGAAAGGTTGGACTGGAGTGCTCAAGCTATGGTTGCCTTCATATCTATAAAAAGATCTATCAAAGAAGCCCCTATCTTAAAATCCCTTGATTTTAGTAAACTATTTCAGATATTTTATTTTGCTTCATTTCACACCATAGCAGCTATCATGTTACAGAAAAATGATGAGGGTCATGAACAACCTATTTCTTTTTTTAGTAAGTCATTGCATGGGTCAAAATTGAAATATGATATAATGGAAAAACAAGGCTTTGCATTAGTAAAATCCACAAAAGCTTTTAGACTTTATCTTGTTGGATCCAAAGTGATTGCTTATGTTCCTCATGTGCTATTAAAGATATCTTGACACAGTAAAAAAAAATAGGGAAGAGATGCAGGTGGATTAATAAAATTCAAGAATTTGATATGGAAATACAAATTACCAAATTAGTAAGAGGCCAAGGATTGGCCAAGTTAATGCCAGAATCAAATATTGAAGCAAATCAAATTTGCAATCATTGATAATACTCCTTGGTATATAGATATCATGTATTACCTCAAGAACATGAAGTGCCCTAAAGGATTTAATGATAACCAAAGAAGAAATTTGAAGCTACAATCATCTAAATATGTATTCATAGAAGGAGATTTATTTTGGAAAAACATGGATGGAATGTTGTTGTTGTGTCAAGATGAGTCACAAGCTAAAAATGTATTAAAATAAATGCATGAAGGGGTCTGTGGAGGCCATTATTCTACAAAGACAACTACACATAAAATTCACGAGGCAGGTTACTACTAGCCAAATTTTTTTAATGATTCTTTTTCATATGTAAGAAAGTGTGAAGCATGTTAGAAGTTTTTAGGCAAAATGAAATATTAGGGAGCTTTACCACTTAGGCCTATGCAAGTTGAAGCCCCTTTTCATCAATGGGGGATCAATTTTATTGGGGAGATACAAGATACATAAAGTGGATGAAATAAATGGATACTGGTAGCCACTGATTACTTCACCAAATGGGTAGAAGCAATCCCAACCAAACAAGCAACAAGTAAAGTTGTGATCAATTTTTTGATGGATAACATTATTACTAGGTTTGGTACACCATTAAGATTAATTACAGAAAATGGGATGTATTTAAGATTTGATGAGTTTAGAATTTTTTGTAATACACATGGTATTAGTATTTCTTATTCTACCCCATATCACCCACAAGCTAATGGTCAAGCAGAATCCAACATAAAGAGTCTTTTGAAAATCATAAGAAGAATGCTTGGTAAAAATAAAAAGTCCTGGGATTCAAAGTTAAATTTGGTTGTATGGGAAAAAATGATTATTGTGAAAAAAGCAATTGGAAAATCCCCATATGAATTAGTGTATGGAACATAAGTTAGAATGCCTTTACAAAAAAAATTGCCATTTTACAAAATTATCCCTGAAGAAGATATAGATGTTCTAGAACCAATGGAGGAGAGAATGGAGCAACTGGAAAAGCTTGATGAAATAAGAAGAATAGCTCAAAACCAGAATGTAAAGTTGTAGCCGCAGATGAAGTATTTGTTTGATAAAAAATCAAAAAATGGAAAATTTGAAGAAAATGATCTGGTACTGATGTGGAATGCAAGATGCCAGGAGAAGGGAAAACATGGGAAATTTGAAGCATTATGGTTGGGGCCCTTTTTTATTGTTGGCAAAAGAGGAGAGGATTCATACTACTTGCAGAACATGTCTGGAGAGGAGACAAATTTTCTTGCACATGGGCAATTCCTGAAGCATTTTTTCCCTTGAGGAGTTGTAGAGGGTTAAGAATTTCCAGTGCATGTATAATTCTTATTTAAACCCCTTTTAAATATTATTTTCCATGCATAGTAGCTTAGAAAATTTGAAGTGTCTAGGTTTTCCAGTACATGGACAATCTCAGGAATTCCCTTATTCAAAGCGTTTGTTTTCCTTTCCATGTATAGAAGTGTAGGGTTTTCCATCTCCTCCATTCCTTTTTATTCCCTCTAGCTACCATTGCCTTCATTTTCATGTCATTCACCTGGTCTTCTCTACCACATATATTCTAGATTCTTGCAGTGATTGCACAATCAATCATCCCCAACAGGAGCCACTATTAGAACCAAAAAAAATCGAGGAATAAGTGATTTTCCACTATTCTCTGTTAAAACCCTAAGGTTTTAACATTTTAATCCAACATTTGCCTATCTGTTTATAAAAAATGGTTCATTTTAATTCTTTCCCACTTCATTATTCATTTTATAACTAACCGCTCCCTTAAAATGTATTTCATAAGCTCTTACCACCTTACTGCGACCTCTCACAATGGGCACACGGTACGGCAGTAGCTGTTAGTAGGCAGGCATAAATTGCTTACCATGCCACCACACGCGGTCTAAACATAGACCACGAGGTTGCGGTGGGCGATAAGTCATCGGCGTGTGAGTAGTAAGAGGATATACCACAATACCGTACATGGTTAAAACATAGACCACGGTGACTGTGGTGGTCGAGGGGAAGTGAGGGAGGTTGACGATTAGCACCCAGCAACTGGTTACCGCAGAACCACAAGGGGTCATCTCACAGACCGCAGTGGCACGGTAGCAATCAAAAGATGGAGGAGATATTGGTTGATGTAGTAGGAGATGCTTACCACGCTACCACTGGTGGTCATCTCATAGACCGCAGTGACCACAGTAGAGGGCTTGCAAGAAGCGAAGGAGGCTACTGCCATACCGTGACCAACTAGTGAAGGGACCATGGTAGCAAGGTAATGGTGGAGATAACAATAAATGTTGGATAAACGTTACCACAATATTGCTAGAGGATAATGCAGAGACCGTGGTAAGGTGATGGACAAGGGCAAGCAGTTAAGTGATGGCGGTGGTTAATAAAGTGGTAGACAACCAGGGTAACAACAAATGTTAGAACCACCATACCGCCAGTGATAGAAACAAGGGTTGTGGTAAAGTGATAGTCATTGAAGATGACAGTTAATGTTGGCACTACGCTACCGCTGACAGCAAAAGTGAAAGCTGCGGTAGTGTGGTAATAGTGAATGGGAGACCATGACGGTTACAACTGCCATGCTACCAAGAGTAAATATAGAGACTAAGACAAGGTGGTAGGAAAGGAGAAGGCTATGATAGACTCATCGTGAAACTGCTAGTGATAGAAACAAATCCCGCAGTTGAGTGATAGCAGGGTAGTAGTCGAAGTCAAAACCCATGGCGACATATAGGGAGAACTATAAGGAGTGGATAAAGTGAACTAGAGGTGAGAAAGGATATAAAAGGAAAAATAAAAGACATCAAACTATAGTTTAAACATTTTATTTTCCAATAAGGCAATATAATTAAATGTTTTAATTTCTATCAATAGAATGTGAGCGGCTGTAACAGTAAAATCATGAGTCGTGACTCTTAAGGTGTAGTGTATACAAATTTAAAAATCAGTTGTAGTAAAGGAGAAGATTTTTTAGAGGGAAAAGAAGATAGATAGCAGGAAGTATAGGATTTTCAGAATTTTTTTATTCAAAAGGACCATGTTGCATGTATAAGATTTGAGGAAGATAATGAAAGACCATTGATTTAGTAATTCTATTCTAGCATTAGTTTTTGGCTAATTTTCTGCATTATTTGGTTGTCTCCAATTTAATGTTTGTCGATTATCTAAGTTAAAATATCAAGTATATGTTCAATTTATCAGTGCACATTTGTTGTATCTATGTGATTTGATTAATTGGGTTTTGTAAATAAGAATTAAATTCCTCTTAGTCAATTACAATAATCTAGGAATTTTATTTGGACCAGTAAGAAGAATCAGATAATTAGAATTGATATTCTTCTTCAAGTAGGGATTGTCAATCATATTATTGCATGTTTATACCAGTTATAAACTTATATCTATATGCCAAACAATTAGAGAAATTTCTAGGAAGAATTTATTCATCTAAGACTTTCATTTGACCTTGTTTACCCAACAAGGCATCGGTCTCCCTTTTTTTCATTACTTAGTTTATCCATTTTATTTACATCTATTAACTAAAAATATTAATTTTTACCTTGATATTGCATATACAATTTAAACCAAACTTAGCTCACATTTCTCTAGTGTTGAATTGCCATTGTGGATAGATTGGTCTAGTAGGAAGCATAATCCAAAGTCTACATCATTCACATTGGTACACCTCCCTAGGTTTAGCAAAGCCTTAAGAGCAGAAGGTTCAACTATATTGGCTAGGCTTGTTAGTTGGCCAATAATGTTGTGAGAGATTGGCAACCTCTCATGGTTCAAACCTACATTTTTGAGACCCAACAGACTCATTTGTGAAGACTCAAGAATTTATGGAGTTTTCCTATAGGGCTAAATGCGATGAGTATGTAAAAATTCTAGCTAGAGAGAATAGCCTAAATTTAGAATTTCCTGATGTTGTCATTGAGAAAAAGGTGTTAAATGAGATGAGAGCCAAGTTTCAAAACATGATTGCAAAGGAAGGTCAAGAATTTTCGAGAACAAGTGGTATCCTATTGCTACCAAAATGGGATTTATCTTTAGCTATTTATTTTGACACAATCAAAAAATATGTTAGACTACTCTATGATACATAGGAAGAAGTTGCACTTTCATTACAAGGGTTTTCTTTTAGTCAAGAGTGTCAAGCCTTGGCTATTTTGTCTTTAGCCCCAAGCACAAGAAAACTAGACATTGTTGAGCCTCCACCTGATTACAAGGGAGGCCTAATAATCAAGAGAGTGTCAGAAACATCAGCCTTAGAAGTTGCAAATATGTTTGCTCATGTTACACAATTCACTAGGGCTATTTTGGAGTCTGTGATAGATGAGAAGGATAAACTAAGAATAGAATTGATTATTTTTTTTGTCAAGTATGGGAATCTTGAAAGAAATAGTATGCAAATACATATAAAAATAAAATTGTAAGAGGATGTATTGCAAAAGTTACAACCTAGAAAACTCAAACAAGATGATGTTGAATCTCCCACTACTATACAAGAGGATCAGTCCCCTTAAATTTTAGCCAATGTAAGTACTTCATGGGAAATTGTGCCATATAATTTGCGAAATGTTCCCATTTCAATGGTAGAACCCAGTATATCAGAAGGGTTACAAGATGAAGGGGATGTCAAAGGGGAAGAGTTTCTTAAATAATTAAGTGAATACAAAGAAAGATATCAAAGCCATGATGAAGATACATTTAAGAGGAACATGAGGATTTTCATAGCAATCCTGGAGCATCTGAACAAAAAAGTAAAAAAGCAACTAAATAGTATTCGCTATAGCTATTCATCCATGGTTGATGCCATAAAGATGTTTGATATTGATAGAGAAAAATCCATTCTAGTAATGGAGGTCTAGATCAATAGAAAAAGAAAATTGATACTGATCTGGATTGGGATTAAGCAGGATCCTAATCCACCTGGGTGGTTTAAGCCTATTGCACTTCTAGTAAATAAGATTGAGGAATAGAAAGGGAATGTTGAAACCTTGGAGAAAATGATAAATGAATTGGTAAAATATTTCCATAAATCTCATCATATTATTCTCCCATCTATCTTAAGGAGTGATGGCAGAATTAAGACTTTGAAAGAATGGAGAAGTGAAGTAAACAGTGTTATTTTAGATCAAGCTATAAAAATTTGTCAGAAATTCGATATGAACACATTGGCAGTGAATATGGATATGTTAGTCCATGTTGAGACTATGTTGCTAGAATTTTATAAGGAAGCTAACTAGATTATCACTAAATGTGCACCTTGTAGACAATGGGCTGATGAAGTAATGGATTTTTATTGGCCTGCAGAAGAAGAATTCCTAGCATGGAAAGGAAGATATTTGGAAGATGGGGTTTTACACCAAAGATGGAAAGTTAATGATTTTAGATTTTTAGGTCTACAACCATGATGAATAACAAACATATGGCAATGCACTACATAGCCTGGATTTAGTACAGATTAGGCCTATCTTAAACTATGGAGAAATATATTGCATCTTCTTTAAAATTGGTTTGATGAAAAGGCTGTAGACGTGGTCTTACCTTTTGTCTTTTTCTGTTTTCCTCATGATTTTCCTTCTTTTTGCTTTTGGTGCATGGGAACAAGTTTTGAGGTAACTATTCGGTTGAACCCATTTTGAAGATTGGACTTGATCTCCTACAAAGAATAAGGACTAAATTCATTTCTTCACATTTCTCCCACCTCTTGGGAGTATGTTGTAATTTAAAGAAAAAATATTTGATATAGCGGTCCAATAGGGTTTTAATATGTGTACCTTTTGGCCTGAGGATTGTTTTTGCTCCTTCGTTTCTATAAGAAGGAATTCAAGGCTAGGAAGTAGGGGTTCATTCTTTTAGGAAATTGACACAATGAATTGTAATAGATATACTAAGTATGCTTTTAGATATTTTGTCTTAATTTTGAGAGTTCATAATTATGTATGTAGTTTGGATAACAATAAAGAAAAATATATATTGAGAAATACCAATTTCATGGCTATTGTCTCTCCTTGTTTTCATTTTGTGAGTTATGAATGAAAGTAATCCAATATTTTCTTTTATTTGTCTCCATTTTTTACTACTGGATGTTTGAATTCATTCTTTCTTATTGATTCAATGAATTAATGTACATGCTTGGATGAGATTAATAACTCATAACAATCAAGTGCTAGGATATTGATAAGTAGTATTTGTCATGAATGTGATAGGAGAGTGCTATAATGTAGTATCTCTTGAAATTGTATGTTGCTATTTGTGAATTGTTATCTAATCATATAGGCTGGTTATGACTATGTGCTTGAGATGAAATCACTAGTTCATGTAAAGTATTCATGATTTATCTTTTGTGTTGATTCGACAACTGATCAATTTTAGTTTAAAAACTCTTGCAATTACTATTGTACCTATTTTGCATTACAGTCCCACCTTCTCATGCTTTAAGTATAATACATTGATGAATGAGCCACCAACTTATTTAATGTATTAGGATCTTGAGCAACTTAATGAGAATTATCTATTATTGGTAATGTATTTAATTATATTTGTATGAATTCAAAAGTATGCATTGTGGGATAACCCTCCCAGTTTTTATAGAGCCTAAAGTTTAGGAGAAGAAGTTTTGTAGCTTCCACTTGTTTGTTGGCCAATCCATTTTGAGTATTGATTATTGGAAATGGTAAAGTCCATAGGTATTTCTTGAGATAATTTTGGTTCTTAAAAAACAACCAACAAATTGGCAACTCTACTAGGGACAACTAAGTCTAAAGTCTCTAGTTTAGAATCGGTACTTTTAGAGTCAAGTTTTATATTTTAATACTATTCACCGTGTGAAGAATATCTAGTTTAAATTTTGTTTCATCATCCATATCACCCTCAGTCTTATGCATCAAGTCTTCTCTCATTCTATCACCTTGTGTCAGGTTATGTTTAAATTTCTCTCTGAAGTCACAAGTACAAAGTCAGGAACCCATCACTTAATATTTCTTAGTATCCAGGGTGGTGACTTTGAATTATCTAACACCAATATAAAGTTAAGTTCTCAAAAGGAATGTAAATAAAGGGATTCTAACATATTTGACATCATGAAGAAGACAAGAAGTTATGCGGAGAAACATCCTAAGCAGAAGGCATAATCTGAACCTGCTAAAGAGAAATAAAATGCTTGGGTAAAGAATGGTTCTCAATCAAGTATGTTCGTTGATTTTCCTATCGCAAATTATCCTACATTTTATGTTGAAATAAGTAGTACCCATGAGAAGGAAAGATATGTTGAAGGATCAAAGATAGACCAAGGAATTTTACCAACTGAGAAATTGTTTGATATTGAGCTTAATATTTCAAGAGAGGAGGGTAAGTGGGAGTTCTAGGGAAAGGATAAGGAATTTTTTGAGCCTTTGACCCTCAGAGTTGTGTTCTTTTTTAATAAGAAAATTTTTAAGCCAAGAGGTGAAGCCACTAGGTTACAAGTGCATCTCACTCTTGAGGAAGATCCTATTGACCAACCTTACTATAATCCTGCCCCAAGTGAGCATGGAGATGTCTTAGAAAATGAGGAAGACACAGATAGAGATATGAAAGATATGGAGGAAGAAGAGATGAGACTCTGAGAGGAAGAAGAAAATAGACTAAGAGAATTAAAGGAAAGGGAAGATAGGATTAAAATTAAGCAACTAGAGAGAGATACCAAAAATTAAAAAATGGAGAAAATGAGAGAGGATGCAGCTAGACGCAAAACCTTTGATGAGAATATTTCTAATTTCACTCCCAAAATAACCAATGGCATTCCTAAAATAAAAATACCAATGGGACCATTTGTTACTAATACCTATACCACATCTATCTCAACTACTAAATCCCTAGAGCCTCTTTTTATTGCTAAGAAGATGACATTTGTGGATCTTGGGAAGAGACCCATTGATCAACTTAAGAAAACCTCCCTCAATACCAACACTAGTACCAATAATTCATCTACTAAAATCCCTACATAGAAGGAAAAAATCATTCCAAACCCATCTACTGCACCTCCAAATCCTCAAATATTGAGGTTACAAATGGAGAATGAAAAGTTTCAAGAAGATTTAAAAAGGGCTATGATGGAAGCTTCAAATGCAGAGATGGCTAGGAATATTTCCTTCCTTAAAATTTCCACATCCACTCCAGAGTATTCAATTTTTGGACATACTAGTACTGAATTAAAAAAGAAGTCTGGGAGGCATATTCTTAGTGGAGGAGGGGGAGGAAAGGATAAGAATAATAACTTATTCTGAGGATGATGTTAAAATAAGTAAGAAGAGAAATGGTGATTATGAAAGTGGGAAGGGTAAAGATAATATCCACTCTAATCATAAGAGGGATGGTGAGCAAAAGGATAGTCATAGGAATCGGCATACTAGGAATCCACTCCAAGTAGATAGATACAAATAGCTATGTTTCACAAGAATAACTGGTTACCCTAACCCATTCCCTAATAATTTCAGGCTTGCTTTAGTCAATTTCTTTCGTAATAATGCCTTCAGTGGTGAAGACCATCTCAAAGAATTTACAAATGTTATGGATGATCTTGAGGTAGAGGTAGAAGATTTCATGATGAAGTTGTTCATGCAGTCTCTCATTGAAGATGCTTGAGAGTGGTATAGAGGCTTTCTTGCCAAGAGAATTGGCTCTTGGAAGGAATTCAAAAGGATTTTCAAGGAACAATATGGTGACAAGACTGATTCAAGCTTCTTATTAAATCAATTTAATACAATTACTAAAGTTTTGAATGAATTTGTTGCTGAGTTTAATACAAGATTCCAAAAGGCTACAAAGATATTTCTTCCTTGGTTAAAATTGAATGATCATGTATGTATGGTAAATTATTGTAATTATTTTGATGCAAAAATGAGCTACCACGTGCTAGGTAAGAACCCTTAGACATTGAGGGAAGCCTTCAAGATGGTGGAGAATATTGAAAATATCAGTAGAGAAGCTGGTAAAGTTGGCAAGAGAGAGGATCCAAAAAAATTTAGAGGATCAAAAAAGGAAGATAAAAGTTTCGGCACTAAAGGAGGAACTATTGAGGACAAGTTTCAATTTTTTATGAAGACCATAAATGATAATATTGCGAAATAGGAAAAGGTGCAACTAGAAAATTATCAAAGACATGAAAGAATTCCTTGGTTATCAGACCACCCATACAATACCAATTGGTATAATGGAAATATTGTTCCAAATAATCATGGAAACACTCATAATAAAGTACCTCTGGATCCTCTGTAGAAGAATTCAAGGAATTTTTTTGAAGACACCCCTTGGTGTATGACTTGTCAAATTCCACATTATTCTCAACAATGTGTAGTTCCATAGATGGTTGAGGTAGACAAATACATACCTTGAGATCTTGATCAAAAGAATTAAGAAGATAATAATGTACTTATGGAAATGGCTGACTCTGATGTGGCCAACAGGGAATTCTCTTCTAATGAATATTTTTGTGAAATGGATGTGGATGACCAAAGGAAAGTAGCTATTACATATCATCAAAAAGTATTTTCTGATGAGGATGTTGATAATTAAGTTGAGGTTTAACATTTGGAAGCAATTGAAGAAGGCATTTCAAGAAGACCCTCAGAGGAGGAGATTGCATGATATATTGCAGCTTTAGCAGCTCAGGCTCGAAGTTCCTATCACTTGAGAAACATAATAGTTGGAGGTGAGAAGGGTAATCTTGCTAGTCTTTTCATCAAAGAACAAAATGACAAGAGTAAATAACACAAGATTGATGGAAAATTGGAAACAACCAAATCTAAGGAAAGTAAGGGAGATAAAATTTGGGCTAAAAAAGTGGAATCGCCAAAGGCTCCTCAAGATTTCAAGTCTCCAGTCGCAAAGGTAAAGACACATAAGCAGACTCCTGATGTCACAAAAAAAGATGCTAAGCATAGAGTTGAAGCAATAGGAAATAAACATAAGGTGAGAAATATTGAACAAGGTATGCCCCCAATTGAATTACCTAAGTATACTCCTGTTGATATGTTTCAATTACTTAGCTAAGTAAAGGTTTTTGTACCTTTTCTAGAAATGATGAGAATAGATGAACATAAGCATAAGGAAGTGGCTCTTATTAATGGTGTTTCTATAGCTTGTAATTATTTGGTGGAGCCTACTCCACCTAAATTGAATGAAAAATATAAGAAAGATAAGGAGGTTTAGAGAGTTATTACTGAAATTTCCCATATCTTCTTAGGAAATTTGTAACTACTTATCTTGACAAGATAGATTTGATTTTCCTCACCTTAATGGTTAGGGGAAACTTTATAAAAAAATGTATTATAGACTCTAGAGCATCCAATAATATCATGCAAGCTAAAATCATGGATGCACTAGGATTGAAAGTTGATAGAATGCATGTTAAGTGCTATGCTATGGATGCAAGAGAAGTCCCTATCATTGGTGTGATAGATGAACTTCCTTATCAACTATTAGCCTCCCCGGATAAATAATTTAAAATGAGTGTGGTGGTGGTAGATATCCCACCTAATTATGTAATGTTGTTATCTTGAAAATGGAGTGCATCCATGGGAGGGAGTATGCAATGTGATATGTCCTATGCCACTTTTCCTATTGATGGTAAGGATGTTCAAGTGATGAGAGAACCAAGGGTACCGCATATGTTGGAGCATGCTCCTGAGGATGATACTATTCTTTTCATAGATACTAAAATTAGTGATTTCAAAATAGAAGAAGCACCAAGAGAGATTGAGAGGTGTCCTACACCAATAGAAAATGAAATTTCAGGGCTTTCTGACAAGGATGGACTTTGGAAAATGTATTTTGATGGTGAAAGTTCCAAAGAAGGGTTGGGTGTAGGGATATTGTTGGTAGCTCCTAGTGGTAATACTTACCAATTTTCTTTCACATTATATTTTATCTATATGAATAAAGTGGTAGAATATGAAGCCCTATTATTGGGATTGAAATTGGCTAAGAAGCATGGGATAAAAAATTTGATGTTAATTGGTTATTCTGAGTTGGTAATTTCTGAGGTAAGAGATAAATATGCCTCTAAGAATAATAGGTTGAAGAAGTACACAAATGTTGCTTGGGATCCATTGAGAAATTTAATGCTTTTGGAATTGACTGGATGGAAATAGGACATAATAGAGTAGTTGACCTACTCGCTAACATTGCACTAAGACCTAATGGCATTACTTTCATAGTAATTTCTAAGGTGAAGGTACATGCGAGGCCTTCTATTCATAATAATATCTACAATTGGTAGATATTCAATGATGATGAAGACATTCTTAGATTTTTTAATTATGGAGATCAATATGAAAGTCAAGATATTGACATTCATGGATTAGTTGAGAATATTGATGGGAAGGATACAATGTTTGGAAAAGAGATCATCTAGTTAAAAAAAAAACAATCCCTAAAGGCTTGGTAGCCCTTGAAAGGGTCTTTGATAGTCAGGATAGAAGCAAGGTCAAAATAACTGCTTCTCACCTAGAGGACCTGGAGGAAATAAATTTGGGGACTAAAAATGATCCCAAGAAATTTTACATAGGAAAGAACATGAATCTAAAGGTAAAAGCAATTCTAGTTGCCTTTCTCAGAAAATACAGGCATGTCTTTGCTTGGTCATATGATGACTTCAAAGCTTACAGGGAGGAATTATTTCAACATGAGGTTCCTCTGAAAGAAAATGATAAACCTAATACACAAAAGAAAAGACCAATTAATCCTACTATAGCTCCCAAGATGTAAGAGGAATTGATATAGTTAAGAGATGCAGACATCATAAAACCAATCATATATTCATCATGGGTATCTAATGTGGTGCCAGTAAGGAAAAAGAATGGTTGCATAATATTGTGTGTTAATTTTAGAAACCTGAATGTATCTTCATTAAAGGATAACTATCCATTACTGAACATGGAAGTCATGTTACAAAATGTAATTGGCTATGAATTAATATCAATGATGGATGGTTTTTCAGAATACAATCAAGTAAAGGTAAAGGAGTCTGGGCAGTATAAGAATGCATTTACCACTCCTTGGGGTACAATTGTATATGCTAGAATTCCTTTTGGCTTAACAAATGCGGGTGCCACTTTTCAGAGAGCTATGGATGTATCCTTTTGAGATTTTATTGATTTATTTATGGTTGTATATCAAGATGACTTTACTGCTTACTCTTAAAAGGAAAAAGACCATTGTATGCATTTAGAAAACATTTTTCTTAGGCCACTTGAGTATGGGATATCTCTAAACCCAAAGAAGTGTGATTTTGGGGTAACTGGAGGGAAATTTATGGGACATATTGTTTCAAAAGATGGAGTGAGAATAGACCCCGAGAGAATAGCAACCATAGATAAAATCTCTCAACCAAAAAATGTTAAAATCATTCAGTCATTTTTTGGACAAATAATTTTCTTAAGAAGATTTGTGACTAAATTTGTTGAGATCACAAGACCTATTTACAATATGCTTAAGAAAGGAGAGAAGGTGCTTTGGAGTGAGGAGCCTAGTCAATCATTCAAAAACATTAAACAAGCTATCAAAGAGGCTCCAATTTTAAAGTCCCCAGATTTCTCAAAACCAATGCACATTTTCTCTTTTGCTTCTTTTCATACTATTGTTGTTGTATTCTTACAAAAAAATGAAGAAAGATTTGAATAGACTATTGCATTTTTTAGTAAGTCTTTGCAAGCTACAGAGTTTAAATATGACACAACCATGAAACAAGCATATGCTCTAGTTAAGGTGGTGAAGAACTTCAGGACTTACCTACATGTATCTACTGTCATAGAATTTGTACCAACTGTTGTTGTGAAAGATATTTTCACTCAATAGGAAACTATAGGCAGAAGGTGTAGATGGATTAATAAGATACAAGAGTTTAATATTGATGTTAAAATTACGAAATTAGTAAGAGGTCAGGGTCTCGCTAAGTTGATGGAAGAATCTAATTTGAATGCAAAATAGATCAATGGAACAAAATTAATTAATGTTGCACCTATTTATGATATGCAAACATGCAGGTGGTATAGAAGAATTGTTCAATACCTACAAACTTTGTAATGTCCTACATACATGACTGAGAATGATAAAAGGACACTCAAATTGCATGCCATTAAATATGTCATTATTGAAAATGTGATATGGTGGAGGAACCTAGATGGTGTACTTCTTAAATGTGTTGATGGGAAGCACACACAAGAACTCTTGTAAGAAATGCGTAATGGGGTGTGTGGAGGTCATTACATGGAAAAGACCACTTCTTAAAAGGTTTTAAGAGTAGGATTCTGGTGGCCTACGGTTTTCAAAGATGCACACAAGTTTGTTAAAACTTGTGATGCCTACCAAAGATTTGTTGGAAAGTTGAATTTTTTAGGAAATTTACCACTTAGGCCTATAACAGTGCCAGACCCTTTTCAACAATGGGGGATTTATTTCATTGGAGAAATAATAGAAAATTTAAGTGGAGGCCATGCTTGGATCCTTGTTGCCACTAATTATTTCATGAAATTGGTTGAAGCAATACCCATAAAGAAGGCCACACGCAAGGTGGTAGTGGATTTCCTATTGAATACTATTCTCATTAGATTTGGAGTTCTTGAGAGGATTGTCTCAGATAATGTTGTGTTTTAGATCTAATGAATTCAAAGAGTTTTGTGAGAAACATGGAATACAATTTTCTTATCATTTACCTTATCATCCTGAAGGAAATGGTCAAGCTGAGTCTAGCAATAAGAGCTTAATGAAAATCATCAAGAGGGTGATGGAAAAGAAAAAGAAGGCTTGGGACTCCAAGATGAATTTGGCACTCTGAACAGATAGAGTGACCATGAAAAAGGCTACAAGTCATTCACCATTTGGCTTAATTTATGGCCTAGATGCTAGGTTACCAGAAAATAACCTATTGAAGATGTATAAGTTCATTCAAGAATATGATGAAGAGATATGTGATGAAATGCAACACATGATAAAAAATTTAGTGCAATTGGATGAAACAAGGAGAGAAGTTGAGGGTAAAAATATGAAGATGCGATTGCAAGTTAAGCATCTACATGACAAGAGAGCATCTCCTAGAAAGTTCAAGATAAATAGTATGGTGTTGGCCTAGAATGTAAGAGGTCAAGACAAGGGTAAGCATGGAAATTTTGAAGCATTATGGATGGGCCCTTATCTGATAGCTAGTGCAAATGGGGAGGATTCCTATTTCCTCCAAAGCTTAATAAATGAAAATTTTGAACTCTCAGTACATGGAAAGTTCTTAAAACCATACTTTTCCTAAGTAGTTTTTCCATGTACACTGTAATTTTATTTTTTTGTGTATAGGTGTGTTTATTTTTTGTTGTTTCTAGTTTTGTATTACTATCTTGTCTTGGTAATTCCATGGTTTTTGACTTATGTGTTTTGACTGGTCTTTTTCAACCATGGATTCTAGAATCTTGCTATGCCTGCAAGAGACATACATCCCCAGTCCGAGCCACTGATGGAACCCCTTGAAAATTTTGTTCCATCATCAAAATATTGGCTAGTTTAAATAGTTGTGGGTTTCTGTCTCCTACTAATATAAAGGGTTTTAGTTTTACTCTGGTCTTATATGAAAAACACTTGGAGTCTATATCTTGGCCTTTGTTTTACTTTTTCATTAACTTTTTCTGCCAGTCATCCATCTTTTAAAGTTATGACTCTCAATATCAAATATTGGTTAGTGACCGGCCCTCTGGTTTGGTTTTACTAGATAATCATCTTAGGTTGGGTCCCTTTTAGGGTTAAATTTTTTTTACATGTGCGAGTCCAAGAAATCCTGAGTGTTGTGCAATCGATGAGGAAAATTTGAGCCATTTCCTGCTCGCCTGTTTGATTTTATCTTGAATTCTTTTATTTATTCATGCTCATAGGTGAAGGACATGTGTTCCTGATGATTGGTGGGCTATAAATTGTTGAAGAGGTGTATAGATGGTCACTAAAGAAAGATCAACAGTTAGAGATAATTGAGGTGGCCATGTTTGGATCGTTCCCCATTGACCCATCTATTTTTCTTGGTTACTAAAGTAACCATGCAGGCTAGTGGGAAATTGCCACCTATATTCTCTATGATCGGTCCTAGAATTATTATTTTTGAATATTATCTTGGTTAACAATTGATTGTGGGTGATTTGGATCAACCTAGACTACTACCCGCTATCCCATGTGGGCTCCATCCTCCTTTCCAATTTCTGAATAGGGAAGTGGTTTTTTTCCATGTGGAATAAATTTAAGGATGTGCAAAGTAACGTGTGAATTACTAAGATCCATATATTATACATACCTACAGATATTTTAATCATATCCCTTGATATTGTGTGAGAAATAAAATTAAAGCTAGCTAATTAGTATTTATGATGAGTCTGTGAGACTTAATCTCAATCGCTCACCGTCTTCCAATTGATAAAAGTTGCGTGTGAGTTATCGCTCATGTGGATAAGGGAAGACAAACATGTGGATTGTAGCTGAAAAGACAAAGAGATGGTAGGGCATGCATGTTATGGAAAAATATTTTCATGTGGCCTCCTGTAATTTGGAAATTGTTGTGGCTGTGCATAGTCAGATGTTCCATAATAAGTTGATTAAATCTGGATCATGGATTAATCAACTCGCTAAATGAATCAACGATCAGTATTTAAAACAAATTTGATGCCAAGCAAGCCGTTTTGGTTCGTGCGAGGGAGTCTTAATAACTGAAAGGACATTGAGCTACCAAAGTAAGTAATTGCATGATTATTAATATTTATCTCAAAGGAATAATTCAGTATTATGAGTAAACTCAATACACTCAAGGAGTTCAGATTGTGGTCGCTCAACATTTCTCATGCCGAAACGAGAAATGTCAACCTGTGAAAAAATAGTAAGTCAATTAACACTTCCCTTCTAGCATTATTGAGAGGTTTTTTTTTCTTAAGCTTAAGTTTGTTAGGGTTTCTTCTTGGTTCAACTGTTATGTTTTTCATTTATAAAAAAGTATTTTTTTATTCTGCATTTGTGTATTTCATGCCAAACCTGTACAAACACTATAGGCCTTGCTCAGTTAGACCAAAAAACCTTGTTTGGTTATACTTCTTGCATTATGGCCCCTAAAGAAAAAACATATGACTTGCCAAATTTTTATATGGATTTTGTCTTTTTGAAGGCAATAGCTACTAACTATGATCTAGTCATGAGGACTATCAGAACCTTTGATTGAAAATAAATGTTTAGAATCACTAAGAAGGAATTGGGTCTTATTTTCAAGCTCACTAAATGGAATGATGAAATGTATAAGATAAATGAAGAAGCTCTTAGACAGGAATATGAGAAGACCAAGACTTCATTCAGGGTCCACATTTTACCAACATTTCTAGTAGAAATTGGAAAAAATATTGTGATAAGATCACATGATAAGGAACCCTTCCCTGCCAATTATTTTGTTCCTTATTTCAAGATGACTTTCTATTCCATTTGTCAAATAAGTGGTTATGGTCCTATTTTTGGAATGCCAATGGCCTAGATGTATATGGCTTCCCATATCCAACATCCCCAATATTGTGTATTATATGATTATGCAAGATTTATTTATGAAAGAATGCATGAGGGGCTGGTTAGATTAAATAAAGCAGAATCTAGGGTAGGATGCAACTAGTACTCACTTCCGATGCATATGTTCTTATACAAGGGTGTAGTGTAATTTGGCAATAATATTGATTTCGAGAGTAAGGTAGGAGATTCGAATCTGCCCATGAAATGTTGGACCATGGTCTTGGACAAGGATGATAGGAGATATGATTATGTTACTTTCCAGATTTTTTTGCTTTTGAATTGAAAAGAGCTTTGATTGTGAGGTTGCCTAGAGTTCTTGTTGCTTTACATGACTTCTTGAGACCAAAAGAAATAAGGCCTCAGATTGGAATTGATCATAACTAGGGAGATATTATCTCACTCCCTGATTTTACTCTTATTAGAGTATATGGTTCTAAGGTAGCATGTCATTTTTTTTTGAGGTTTGTGCCTAATAGAATAGGTTTCCTTGAGGTTATGTGGCAATCAAGAAACATTGAAAATGAAAATTTGTTGAATTTGGGAAAGGGAACTTTATTTCCTTTATATTTTTTTTTTGTAATGAGCAAAGGAGATTGGAATAGTATCATCAAAGTGCTCAAAGGATACCAAATGAAAAGGACAATTGAGAGGGTCAGATATGATCCTAAAGGTTTTATGGCTTTGTTGAATGAGAGAAACAAAAGCTAAAAGTATGCCCACATTTATCACTATCTAGAGGATGTAATAAGGAATATATCTCACAATGTGAAATATGAAAAGAGGTTGGCTAGGTGGATTGCATTCATTAAGATGCAAAGGAAAGTAAAGTATGAAGAGCCTGATTTCAGGATCATCCCTAAGGCTAAGGATAAAATTCAAAAGGTGGAGTATATAACAAGAAATTTTGATTCAATATCAGGCCACCTTGAAACTAAAGGTCTAGTTAGTATGGATAAAGGGAAGGATCCAAATGTCGAGGAACAAAGTGGAGAAGTAATATATCCTATTGAAGGGGAGCCTACATCAGGAGCCCCTAAGGGACCAAAAAAATATTTTTTATAAGAAGAAAGAGTAAAAAAAAGAAATTTGATGAACCCTGTGCTCCCACTCAACATGAGGAACATAGATCTCTTTCTCCTTTGCCACAAGTATCTCCGCTATCTCCCTAATTTTGATCAAGTATAAGAATGTGGATGTTGATTCTCCACCACCTAGTTAGGTACCACCTAAGGAGCCACCATTGAAAAAACAAAACATTGTGGCCACTAGTTTAGTGGATTAGGATGATGAAGGTTTTGATGATGATATTTGGGTATCCAAGCAAGAAATACAGGAAGGAGTCAACTAGTCAATTGGGAAAAATATTGAGTAATGTTAATTTTAGAGGGATAAATGAAAGTGATGATATGAGGGTTGAGGCATGTAACAAATTCTTGGATGATGAATCATTTGTGAAGACTCAAGCTTTTATGAAGTTTTCCTATAGGGCTAAATGAGATGAGTATGTAAAAATTCTAGCTAGAGAGAAGATCCTACATCCAAAATTAACTCATGGTGTCATTCAGAAAAAAGGTGTTAGATGAGAGGAGAGGCAAGTTTCAAAACATGAATACAAAGGAAGGTCAGGAATTAGTGAGAACAAGTGGTATCCTATTGCTACAAGAATGGGATCTAGCTTCAACTATTGCTTTTGACACAATCAAAAAATCTGACAGACTACTCTATGATACAGAGGAAGAAGTTTCACTTGCATTACAAGGGTCTCCTTTTAGTCAAGAGTGGGAAGCCTTGGCTATTTTTTCTTTAGCCCCAAGCACAATAAAATCAGACATTGTTGAGCCTCCACCTGATTACAAGGGAGGCCTAATAATCAAGAGAGTGTAAGAAACACCAGCCTTAGAAGTTGCAAATCTGTTTGTTCATGTTGCATAGTTCACTAGGGCTATTGTGGATTCTATGATAGCTAAGAAGGATAAAATTAGAATAGAATTGAACAATTTTTTGGTCAATTATGGGAATATTGAGAGAAATAATATGCAATTACATATAAAAATAGCATTGTTAGAGGATGTATTGCAAAAGTTACAATCTAGAAAACTCGAAAAAGATGATGTTAACTCTTCCAGTATTGTACAAGAGGATCTATCCCCTAAAATTACAGATTATGTAAGTACTTCATGGGAAATTATGCCATATAATATGGGAAATGTTCCCATTTCAACAATAGAACCCAGTATATCAGAAGAGTCACAAGATGAAGGGGATGTCAAAAGGGAAGAGTTTCTTAAATAATTAAGTGAATACAAAGAAATATGTCAAGGTCATGATGAAGATACATTTAAGAGAAACATGAGGATTGTCACAACAGTCTTGGAGTATTTGAACAAAAAATTAAACAACCAACTAGATAGTATTCACTATAGCTATTCATCCATGGTTGACGCCATAAAAAATGTTTGATATCGACAAAGAAAAATCCATTCCAGTTATGGAGGTCTAGATTAATAGAAAACAAGAATTGATACTGATCTAGATTGGGGTTAAGCAGGATCCTAATCCACTTGAGATGTTTAATCCTATTGCGCTTCTAGTAAATAAGATTATGGAATATAGAGGGAATGTTGAAACCTTGGAGAACAGGATAAAGGAATTGGTGAAATATTTCCATGAATCTCATCATGGTCTTCTCAAACATGTCTTAATGAGTGATTGTAGCATTAAGACTTTGCAAGAATGAAGAATTGAAGTAAATAGTGTTATTTTAGATCAAGCTATAAATTTTTTTCAGAAATTTGATATGAATAGATTGACAGTGAATATTAATATGTTAGTCCATGTTGAGACTATGTTGCTAGAATTTGGAAAGGAAGCTAACCAGATTGTCACCAAATATGAACCTTATAGACAAAGGGCTGATGAAGTAATGAATTTTGATTGGCCTACAAAAGAAGAATTCCTAGCATGGAAAGGCAAATATTTGGAAGGGGTGGGGTTTTACACTAAAGATGGCAAGTTAATGATTTGAAAGTTTGAGGTCTATAGCCATGATGAAGAACAAACATATGGAAATACACTACATATCTTTGATTTAGTACGGATTAGGATTATGTTAAACTATGGGGAAATATAGTGCATCGTCTTCAAAATTGATTTGATGACAAGGTTGTAGACATGGTCTTACGTTTTTTCTTTTTCTATTTTCCTCATGTTTTTCCTTCTTTTCACTTTTGGTGCATGGACACAAGTTTTGAGGTAACTGTTCGGTTGAACCCATTTTGAAGATTAGACCTGATCTCCTACAAAGAATAAATACTACATTCATTTCCTCACATGTCTCCCAGCTATTGGGAGTATGTTGTAACTAAATGAAAAAATATTTGATATAGCGGTCTAATAGGGTTTTGACATGTGTGCCTTCTGGCTTGAGGATTGTTTTTCTCCTTCATTTCTATAAGAAAGAATTCAGGGCCAGGAAGTAGGGGTTCATTATTTTAGGCAATTTCCACAGTGAATTATAAGATATATGCTAAGTATGCTTTTAGAGATTTTGTCCTAAGTTTGAGAGTTCATAATTATGTATGTAGTTTGGATAACAACAAAGAAAAATATATATTGACAAATACCAATTTCATGGCTATTGTCTCTCCTTGTGTTCATTTTGTGAGTTATGAATGGAAGTAATCTAGGATTGCATTTTATTTGTCTCCATTTTCTACCAATGGATGTTTGATTTTATTATTTCTTATTGATTCAATGAATTAATGTAAATTCTTAGATGATATTAATAAATCATAAGATTCAAGCGCTAGGATACGAATAAGTAGTATTTGTCATGAATGTGATGGGAGAATTTTGTAATGCAGTATCTCTTGAAATTGTATGTTGCTATTTGTGAATTTTTATCTGATCATATAGGTTGGTTATGACTCTATGCTTGGGATGAAAGAACTAGTTCATGTATAGTATTCATGAATATTTTTGTCTTGATTCAAAAACTGATCACTTTTAGTTTACAAATGCTTGTGGTTACTATTGTAGATGTTTCACATTATAGTCCCACCTTCTCATGTTTTAAGTATAATACATTGATATAATGAGCCACCAACTTATTTATTGTAAGAGGATGTTGAGTATATTAATGAGAAGTATATGTTATTGGCAATGTATTTTATTATAGTTGTATGAATTTAGAAGTATGCATTGTGGGATAACCCTCCCAGGTTTTACAGAGCCCGAAGTGTAGGACTAGAAGTTTTGCATCTTCCACTCATTTGTTGGCCAATCCCTTTTGAGTACTTATTATTGGTGTGAACCCCAATCCTACACCTACACAAACATGACAAACAAGCACATTACTTGATTAAAATGCAAGCAAGAACAAGAATTCCGCATGAAATTATATTGAAACATTAACATAGGAACAAAATGAAGAACAATACAAATGAAAGTAAATGAATCCTATTTTAATGAACAAACTATCGATCCCATGGGGGAATTGGTTACAATTATGTGTAGAAATTGGCCCTTTCCCAACTCTTTTGTAATCTTCGATGATTCGATCCACTTGATGGTGAATAAAAATGATGAATTCCTTGAGAAAACCTGCAATAACCTAGCTATGGTGATGGAAAATTCTCAAGAAATGATATAAAATTTCTTTAATGTGGAGATAATAACTTTGCATTCAAACTGTGGATGAAGAATGAGAGGAAGAGTCTCTCATTTATAGATTTCAAATGGGAAGAATGCACAAGATTTGTGCAATGTGAGATCATTCAACATCCAATGGCCAAGTGTCATTTTTCAATATGTGAATGGGTGATGGTTGAGCACATTTTGGTGATTGTGCACAATAAATGATATTAGGTGGAATTTTAAATTTGAAAAATTACATTTGAGAGGGAAAAAATAATGAAATAAATGCGACTTGGCTCAATGCACAAGGACATGTAAGAGGAGTGAATGCTTTGTTGGAAGGACAAATACACTTGGATTTGAATTTGAATTAGACGAAATATTATCTATTATGCCATGTTGAGAGAAAATAGGCAATTTAAGAAATCAAAGTAATTGATTTATTGTGCAAGTTGCATTCTCTAGAGGATGTGACATAGTTTAGGATTAAATTAATCATAGGTTAATTAATTTAATGAGAGATTAGGAGATGTGACAATTTTGACTTAAATTTATAAGTTGATTTAAATCAAAAATTCAGAGGAAAGGTTTAATTAAATTAATGTTTTGATTTATTTAACTAAAGGGTATAATGTTAGATTAAATTAGATAAGGTTTAATTTATCCAATTTAATAAGAATAATTTTGTGATTTAATTAAATAAAGTGAATTATTTAATTAAAAGAGGGATGATATGATTAATTAATAAAAATGATTTATTTAATTAATAGAGGAGAATGACTTAATTAGATCAAATTGATTTATTTAATTACGAGAGGAAATATAATGAATTTAATCGAATAAAGATTATTCAATTATATTAAATAGTATAGGGGATGATTTAGGAAGAAACAATGTTAGTAAGATCAGGATCAAGTGTGTTCGTCAACTTGTATATTTTTCATGTGTACATTTTTCCCCTCTTTGAAGCAATGCACTTGTTGCGTTGGCTTGAAGAATAAATTGTTTTGATCAAAATTAAAAAGTTTCTCAATTTTTTTAGATACCCCACTACTACCCCAACAAGAAGGATTATGTTGGTATATTGCCCCCTCAAGAGATTGAGCAGAAAATTTTGTTTTTATGATCAAGATCATGATAAAATGCGAGAGGAGTGGTTCTATTGATCAGAGGATGAAAGATAATTCTTTAAAAAGATCAGATATTTGATGTACATAATTTTGATGATGTATAGATAGTCATCGACCATGGGTAGCCTCATGTATAGTTTGATACAACACACAAATTTTGGATAGAAATGTTAGTAAAGATAGAAGAATAAGAAGAATAAGATGGATGGAAGGAGGATCGACAAAAGTTCACATTATTAATGATGATCTAACGATGATGATTTTCTTATCGAGAGTTGGGATTTTAAAGGGCCAATTACTTTATATTTGATAACACACGTAGTTATGATGCAAAAAGGTATAAAGAACTAGGATAGCATTGCATCTAGTGTGATGGACTTTGACTCGACAATTAGATAGGAGTATTCATGTTCACACTTGACATACGAAAACCTTGCTAGGATGTATCTAACAAAGAAAGTATTTTCCAAGTTATTTTACAAGAATATCCAACAAGCACAACAGGTAAAAATATAATGATCGTTGTCCCATTCCTTTCTCTCTAAACCTATTTTTTTTAGGAATCATCAAGAGGTCCTTCGGATGAGTGCAAAAATAAGATAAGTCAAAAAGACCAAATAAAATAAACAAACAAGCTAATGTTCTTCGTACCATTAGCCAAGACTAAAATATGGTGTTGCCTAATGTTGACATCCATAATAGAAAGGTCACATTCCTAGGACATGTGATTAGGTGATAATGAGATTTTGATTGAATGATAAGCTATTGATACTCTGAGTTGACCAACTTGCTTGCTTACTGACCTAGACTTGAGACTTTGATTATTAGGAGTTCACTTTTGAACCTGCTAGACTTTCTTGTGACTGACTTACTAAAGGATGAAGGAAAATATTGATTTATTATGAATGGTGATTATTGCGGGTGGAAGCAAGATGAGACAGGCGCACCATTTTTGGGTTTTTCAAATTTTTGGATTTTTTTGGTGTTTTTTGAAATGTTTTGAGGTTGTTTTTGGAATTTTTGAGATGTTTTACAAATTGTTTTGGTATTTTTTGAGATTTTGACCAAGAGAATGACTTAAAGCCCTATCCTAGGGGTTTGAGGAGCTGATCAACATATTAGCCGTGCCTACATTATACACGTAGAGACCATGCAGTTTGAATAATGATAGACTTGATTTATGAAAAGATAGATGGGGAAACGGATTGCTAGATTGCGACGGATGCCTAAAGGACTAACCTAGGGTGTCTCGGGGGATGATGAAAGATCAACCTTTCCTACATTCAATGTTAAAGAGGACATAGTTTTGTTGACGACTGGATTACTAAGATAGATGGGAAAATGGATTTCCATTGTGACAGACACCTAAAGGACTAACCTAATTTTTCTTGAGGGATGATCAAAGATCAACCTTGCCTACATTCAAGCTTAGAGACGATGCAGTTCAGCTAATGACAAAATTGATTACTAAGATAGATGGTAAAACGGATTACCATTATGATGGATGCCTAAAGGACTAACCTAAAATGTCTCAGGGGATGATCAAAGATCAACCCTGCCTACGTTCAAGCTCAGAGATGTCGTAGTTTGACAAGATGATGCCACTTTTTGATTTTCATATGGTTTGGATGTTTTTGGATTTTCGATTGATTTTGATGATTTGGATATGGATATGTGATGATATCAATGTCTATTTTTATGATTTTTGTTGAAAACCAAGCTAGTTTGATTGATCAGATGAATGGATTGATGATGATAACATTGTTGAGGATACACATCAATCCAAGGAAAGTGTTAAGCAACATGAGGATTTCAAGATTGATGATGATAACATTGTTGAGGATACACAACAATGTAAGGATAGTGTTAAGCAACATGAGGATTGGGAAGGATATACCGAGATAATGATGGATTGGTTGGATTTGATTGATCAAGATTTTGAAGCTTGATTTGGAACAAATTGTTTTGATGATTTGATGTGACATTGAAGTGTACGATAGATGCGACTGATATTGATTGTTTGGATTGATGTTCGCTGAAAGATAAAACTTGATAAGGAACATCTTCTTGTCAAAATATGCCATGGGCTAGTGATTTGGCTTTTGGCTCACAAAGGCTTGACCAATTTAATTTTATGTGTCCCAATGTTCGGGTCACCATTTATAAGTTGGAGGATATATATCAAGATTTATTCCCAAAGCAAGATGAAAATATCTTCCCAGTGTCTAGCAATGTTTGAAAGGTCATGGGTGGATGTTTGGATAGGTGTATGGATGGATAGATATGGTAAGCATCCAAAGGATGTCAAGGATTGTCTTTGAATAAGATAAGGTGTTCAAACAAAGGATTCTTACTTGGATAGTGCTTCATGGCTCAGATAACATTGCGTAAGATAAGATCAATGAAAATGATGCATGTCTAGATTTTTACCACAAGAAAGTGTAAAGTGTGCGCCAAAATTTGTCAAGATCAAAATAAGGTAGATAGATGGAAATTGGCTCGATAAATGGTTCGTGGATGAATGGATTCATTATGGATTAGGTGGATGGAATGCTAAATTTATCATGGATGAGATGAGATGCCTTCACTTGAATTAGCACACACAAATGATCGATTCTACACATGACACCTGTTTTCCAAGTTTTCATCATGGTACTTGTCAAAAGTGCCACCGAAGTGGTTTTCACTAGAGGACATTTTTTTTTCTTTACTGTTTTCAATCCTTTTTGTGATTTTTAAATTTTTTTGAATTTTTATATATTTTTTATTTTATTTGGATTTTTTGCATAAAGATTTCAAGCTCATGTTGAATCATTTGGTGATCCTGATGTAGATGCCTTTGTCATAATGTGCCATCGATATCCTTCTTGAAGAAATTTCTTTGCAAAGATACATGCACTTGAAAGCAACTTTTGAGATTCCTGATCTACTTTGTTGACACCAGAGTTAACTTCGTCTTTGTGTGCACATCATGATAGAGTTCCCTATGAATCCTTATGATGAAGGGTCATTTCCAACACATGGTCAATGTGACAATTGGATATCATGCGTGGAGGCATGGATGGAGTGTGTTTAGGAATAAAATATTGATTGGTTGATAGTTTAGAACATTTGACTCTCCAAACTTGGGAAGATGAGCAATAATAGATGGATACAAAAGTGTGCATACAAGTAGAACCATTATCTTGATATAATTTGTATGTTGCTTGAGAAGCAGGATTTTTCCTTTATGGAAATCTTTGATGGATAATTTTCCCTTTTTTATTTTTCCCCATAGTTTCTTTGACTAATGGAGTTTGATAGGGATAATCATTCTTCGTGTTCTTTGGTATCCACTTGTATTTTATTTTTCCATTATGCTTCTCAAATTATTTTTCCTTGATAAAATTCTTCATGCTTTGAAGAAAATATTTCTTTTGATGTTGGTCCCAATTCGTGGATGGGGTGATGGGTGGATGAAGATTCATGACATGGCTAGTTGTAGCATTGGCACCAGTTTCATCATAAGAATCCTTTGTTCCCCCTATTTTGATGTTTCATTGAGATGATGTTTCCCCTAGTATGGTGGTAGTAGCCCCTTTGTTGTTTGATTTTGCTTGTTTTAAGATATCTTGGTTAGTATGCATTCTTTGATAAATGACTACTACAAATGATGTTATTCCAATTTTTTGCTTTGTTGATTATGGAATATCCTCTTTTGTTTCCTTGAGTGGATAATGTTGGATATCTTCATATATTATGTCCTTAGTCTAAATTTTGGATATATCTGATCCTGATTTTGACAACTTAGTTTGACTATAGGAATCAATAACCTTCTATTTTTGTGTAAAAATGTCAGGAGTAAAGGAATCTTGTTCTGAATGACGAGTAGATGGAGGAGTGTGTGCTATGTGGATGTGATCATATCGTATAGATAGGAGAGTGTCCATTATATCATTTTAGTATCTTGGAGATACAAATTCTTGATACTAAATGATTTTAGAATTACTTTCGACATGTTTTGGATCAAGTTCTTGACATGGGTCTACTTCAAAGGATGGATTGCTTAAAAATTATTCTTGGACATCATTATTAGGCATGGAAAGTGGCTCAATATCCTATTGATCTTTGAGGATTCCTCTACTATCCGCAATCATGAGGTTGAGGGATGTCAATATGTCCTGGGAAGGACCATTGCTAGACCTTGGTGGAAGATGTTGATCATGCTTTGGAATACATTCTTGAGATATGTCCTCTAACTCATTAGGTGATGTAGAGAAATTTTCAACATGATCATTGGTCGAAGGATCTTGATCATCATTTTCAATTATTTTGGTGGGAGTTTTTTGTAGGTTCTGTTGCATGAGTAAGGTTGGTTGATGTGCCAACAATGCTTGTTGTTGGTCTTTTTTCTCTATGCCAACAAATATTTTTGTTGGGATAGTAAACGAGCTTCTTCTTGTTGTGCATGATACTATTGTAGGACTTTTTGAAATTCCTATTGTCGAGCTGCATGTAATTGTCCTTGGTGTTGGGATTGATCTTGAGCATGTTCTTGTTAGGATGCTTGTGCCACTTGTGCAACTTGTGTGGCTTGTTGGGCTTGTGTAGCTTGTGTAGCTTGAGCAACTTGTTGGGTGGCTTATTGCGCTTGTGCTTACTAAGCAGCTAGTTGTGGGGCTTGTTGGTTTTTTTGAAGTACTCTTTGATGTGTGGCTTGTTGAATTACCATAATCATGGTGATGAATGAGTTATGTTGACTTTTGGTGGAATCGGTGGCAGATTGGAAATGGTGCTGACCGTTGTGATGATTGGAATAGTCATGTTGGTGATTAGGGTTTGAGTTGTGGATGGTGTGATCTATATGCTTGGTCCTTGGGAAACCATGCTTTGAGAGATTTTGCGAATGGTGGATGTGTTGACCATTGGGGTAGCTTGGATGGTTGTCATCTGTTGTTCTGATGTTGATGTAAAAATAAGAGGGTTTGATGTGATGCGCTAATTTCTTTGGTTTGGTAGATTGGTGGCGGGTAGGGGGGGGAGGCCTAACCCAAAAGATTATACCGATGTGAGTGGTAATGGAGGGAATGATGGTGTGTTCCCTTGGAAAAGTGTCGATGAGGAAGGATCAGTGACACCCCTTGTCTCGAATAATCCACCCTCTCCCTGTGAAATCATTGCGAGAGAAGTTTGCATATCGAGCAGATAGATTGGTGTTGCATGGAATGAGGATGAAGCCATATTATTATGGAATCTAAGAGGAATGTATGGGTGTAATGGATTTATCGGGACAAAGTGATCCGGTGTGGTTCTTTTATTCAACTCATTATTTCTTACAAGGTGATGTTTTTGGATTTTGCAAAGCATGGTGCTTCCCTTGTTAGTAACCAACGAGGTTGAGGCGATAGATTATATGATTTGTGGAATATCTTGAGTGATGTTTGGGAGTGATATTGGGGGTATGCTCATAAGATTCCTTTCCATATTGGTACTCATGTCAAAGTCAAAAGGGATTTTGGCCCCTTCTTTCATTAACACACGCATATATAGAGAGGGATTAAGTTTCAACATGGCATTGATGATTCTATGATTCTTAGGATTTTGAACCATTTCATCTATTTCCTCTTACATCATTCCCAATTCATTTTTGGTGATGTCATCTACATGACCCTCCTCTTGAGGGTTTTGCGATGGCATAGAGGAGTTCTTTAGAGGATTTCTTAATCTCACAGGGTTTATTTTAGGAGCCATTTGACTTAGGTCACTTGAAGTTGATGTTTCCTTAGTGATTTCCATGTTCTTCTTGTGTTGTGATCTTGTTTCAACCATAAAATAGAGATCATTTGATCTTAATCCTACGCACAAAAAAAAAGAGCTTGGAAAGTTTATGGATCAAAAGGAATAATGGGGATGAGATAAATGGAAGATTGATGATGTGGATGAATGAAATTCTTGAAGAACCTTGGGGGAGATGCTAAAATTTGTAGGGTTTGAATTGATTTGATTTTGATTTCAGGATAGTTTGACTAAGTGTGTTAAGCCAAACAAGATGATAATGAACTTGTAAACCCTAGGAAGTTGTGTTGTCCTAGAGAAAAATCATACAAGAGGATGATTTGAATAAGTGTGTTAAGTGAAATAAATTTATTTTGAACTTGCAAACCTTAGGAAATTGTGTTATCCTAGAGGTAAATTCGCTCAAGAGGATTGATAATTTGACTAAGTTTATTAAGTCAAACAAGGTGATGTTGATTTTTCCTATATGTTTAGCATGAATGATGTTTTCAAAGTTTTCAAGAGTTTTTTGGTGAAATGGGATTTGATTTTGATGGTTGAGAGATGGGTGAGAGTGATTTATTTTGATGCTAGACTTGACATAGGTAAAAATACTTCTTATAGGACCTCGGTTTTGAAGAACATGCCATACTTCCTAAGTGAGAAAATAGAACGTTTTAAAAAGATTTGGATGGTGTTGACAATAAAACTCATACAAGTTAGGGTTGTTATTTGAATCTTTCATGTATAAGTTGTAAACCAATATTTCTCTAACTTCGAGAAGCCTTTCAAGATGCTCCACACAAGCTTTTGGAATAATATTTTTAAGCCTTGGTTTTTGGATTTTGATCTTGTGGGAAATAATTTGAGACAACACATGTGTGGGGTCAAATTGTCTTTATCTTTGCTTAATGAATTCATTTTACCAGAAATTTTTCTTAATTATGATTTCAAACTAAATTTCTATGCCTCAATTCCTTTTTCATTCTACAAGGTCCATTATGTGAAAATGAAGGTTTCAAGAGCATAGTTTCCTAGGTTGAATTTAGTATGAGAAAATTATGATGCAAATCCAAATTCTTAGAAACCTCTAAGGAAAGAGTCCCTAGGGAAAGCAACAACACTTAGATTCGGCCAAAAGGTATTTGCCCCTCTAAAGGGTTTGCAATTTTGAGGATTTTTTGAATGTTTTTTTCAATTATTTTGAAACCCAAACATTTTTTTTTTATTCCAATCACATGCACAATCCTAGGCTGAAAAGACAATATTTTTTCGGATTCCCACTTGTATAAATCTAGTTGTGCATATTCAGTGCGGATGACTAGATGCTTGACCACACTAGCTTCCCTCCATGACACACACTTGTTGAGTCAACCAAGTATCAGTACCCATGAATCTCCCATGGCATAATTTTCATCTCTACAATAGAAGCACATGTATACATGGGGTGGCTTCAAAGGACATGACCTTTTGCACCAAAAAATAGAAAAGGATTTTTGGCTTCTAAATAAAATTTTGTAGTTAGGGCACCCAATTTAGGGGGTGCAATGATAAAATCCTTGTGAGAGATCTCCCAACCCTTAGAACAAAGGTTTTACACATCACATAGATACTGGAGGAGATTTATCATGCGTTGCTTCCCATTGTCCATGGCTTTCACCATGAACACAAATTTATATAGTGGTTTGGAAGAGCTTGGCTTTAGCCCTCCTTCTAGCACCAAAATGTGAACCCCAATCCTACACCTGCACAAACATGGCAAACAAACACATTATTAGACTAAAATGCAAGAAAGAACAAGGATTCCCCATGAAATTAGATTGAAAAATTAACATAGGAAGAAAAAGAAGAACAATACAAATGAAAGTAAATGAATCCTATTTTAATGAACAAACTATCAATCCCATGGGCGAATTGGTGCCAATTATTAGTAGAAATTGGCACTTTCCCAACTCCTTTGTAAGCTTGGATGATTTGATCCATTTTATGGTGAAGATCAATTATGAACTCCTTGAGAAAACCTGCAATAAGCTAGCTATGGTGATGGAAAATGCTCAAGAAATGATATAAAATTTCTCTAATGTGAAGATAATAACTTTTCATTCAAACTGTGGATGAAGAATGAGAGGAGAGTCTCTCATTTATAGATTTCAAATTGGAAGAATGAGCAATATTTGAGCAATGTGGGATCATTCAGCATCCAATGGCCAAGTGCCATTTTTCAAGATGTGAAGGGGTGAAGGTTGAGCACATTTTGGTGATTGTGCACAATAAATGATATTAGGTGGAATTTCAAAAATGACATGTGAGAGGGAAAAAATAATGAAATAAATGCCACTTGGCTCAATGTGCAAGGATATGTAAGAGGAGTGAATGCTTTGTTGGAAGGAAAAATTGACTTGGATTTGAATTCAAATTTGAGGGAATATTCTCTATTATGCCATGTTAAGAGAAAATAGGAAATTTAATAAATCAAAGTAATTAATTAATTGTGCAAGTTGCATTCTCTAGAGGATGTGACATAGTTTAGGATTAGATTAATCATAGGTTAATTAATTTAATGAGAGATTAGGAGATGTGACAATTTTGAATTAAATTTATGAGTTGATTTAAATCAAAAATTGAGAGGAAAGGTTTAATTAAAAAAATGTTTTGATTTATTTAACTAAAGGGCATAATGTTAGATTAAATTAGATAAGGTTTGATTTATCTAATTTAATAAGAAGACTTTGGTGATTTAATTAATTAAATTGAATTATTTAATTAAAAGAGTAATGATAAAATTAATTAAACAAAATGATTTATTTAATTAATAGAGGAGAATGAATTAACCAAATAAAATTCATTTATTTAATTAAGAGATGAAATATGATGATAATAAAATAAAGATTATTCAATTAAATTAATTAGTAAAGGGGATGATTTAGGAAGAAACAATGTTAGTAATATCAGGATCAGGTATGTTCGTCAACTTGTATATTGTTTGTGTCTACATTTGGAAATGGTAAAGTCCATAGGTATTTCTAGAGATAAGTTTGATTCTTAAAAATAACCAACACATGGAATAAAGAGATAGTTATCTTCTCTGAGTACTCCTCAACAAAATGGAGTCACTGAAAGGAAAAATAGAACAGTTCAAGAGGCTGCTAGGTAATGATCACTGAAGTTAGATTACTCGATTTTTACTAGAAGCAAGCTTTTCATACTATTGTATATGTCTTCAATCAAGTTGAAGCAAGAGAGAACAGTACAAAGAATCCCTATGAGCTATGGCATAGAGGAATTCCTACAGTTAAATATTTCAAGTTATTAGGAAGCAAATGCTATATGAGAAGAGATAAAGAAACTTTGGGAAGGTTTGATGCAAGAAGTTATCAAGGAATATTTCTTGGATACTCTACCAAAAGCAAGGCATAAAAATGTTTCAATAAAAGACTCAGAAATATTGTAGAGAGCTTTAATGTGAAGGTTTATGAAACAATAAATAATTCTATTAATATTGATAGATATATGTCTAATGAACATGACTATAGAAGAATAGAACAAAATATGGAAGGATAGGATAAATATGAGTAGAAAATTCAGAATGAACATAAGGAAAGAGATGAAGATGCTTCGGTGATGTCCCCTAGGACACCGAAATATGTATAGAGGAATCATTCAAAAAATTAAATTATTGGAGACAAGACAAAAGGTGTGTTAACCGGAAGAAAAGTTTTCGGTGAAGTAAATTTGTGTTTATTCTCTAAGATTGATTCGAAGATGGTAAGTGAAGCCTATAAGAATGAACATTGGAAGGAAACAATAAAAGAAGAAATTTTCCATATTTAGAAGAATTAGACTTGGGAATTGGTCCCAAGATCGACAGACAAAAATATCATTGGATCAAAATGGGTATTCAAAAATAAGTTGAATGAGAATAGAGGAGTTGTTAAAAACAAATCAAGGCTTGTGTGTAAAGGCTACTCACAAGTAGAAGGCATAGATTTTTAGGATAAATTTTCCTCCATAGAAAGAATGGAAGTTGTAAGGATGTTCTTGGAATTAAATTCTTATAAAGATTTCAAATTCTATCAGATGGATGCCAAGTCAACATTTCTAAATGGTGAGCTAGAAGAAGAAGTCTACATGGAACAACTAGAGGGATTTCAGTTAACAAATCAACTGGATATGGTGTGTAGATTGAAGAAAGATTTATATGGATTGAAGCAAGCTCCTAGAGCCTAGTATGAAAGTTTAGAAAATTATTTGATTCAACAAAGATTTAACAAAGGTACAACAGACAATAATTTGTACTTTAAGATTGAAAATGACAAAATATTGATTTCTAGTTGTATATATTGATGACGTTATCTTTAGAGGAAACAAAAGGATGTGCAAGATGTTTTTGGAAAAGATATAGAAATAATTTGAAATGTCTATGTTTGGGGAGTTGAGTTTCTTTCTTGGTCTATAGATTAATCAAACAGGGAAAGGAATTTTTATTTCACAGTCTAAGTATGTGAGTCATATTTTGAATAAGTTTGGGATAGATGGTTCCAAAATAATAAGTAATCCTATGGTGACTAGTTGCAAGTTGGGTAAATATGATGATTCACCTAAGGTTCATCAGAAAAAGTATAGATCTATGATTGGTGGACTACTATATTTGACTGCTACTAGACCAAATATTATGCATGTGATCTTCCTTATAGCTAGATTTGAAGAAGATCGGAAGGAAACACATGTTGTAATAGTCAAAATAATATTAAGATATTTGAATGGAACTCTAGATTATGGATTATGGTATCTTAAAGATACTGACTTTATAATTAGTGCTTATACAAATGTTGATTGGGCTTGAAATATAGATGATAGAAAGAGTATAGGTGGTGGAGCATTATTTCTTGGATGTAGGTTGGTGGCATGGCTGAGTAAGAAAAAAGATTCAGTCTCTTTGTCTACTACTAAAGCTTAGTATATTTCTACTGCATCTTGTTGTACACAAGTTCTATGGATGAAACATACATTGAAAGATATCACAGTGCTATACGATGATCCTATTTTTATCTTCTATGATAAACAAGTGCTACTAAAATTTCAAAGAATCCTATGATGCACTCGAGAATGAAGGATATATCTATCAGATATCATTTCTTGAGAGATAATGTCATGGAGAATGAAGTCAAGCTTGAGTATGTTCTGACAAAGGATCAAATTGAAAATATATTTACAAAGGCTCTTCCTAAAGATAATTTTGAGTATCTTTGGGATAATTTATGGATTATTTCCCCTCCATTCATAAAATAATATACATTTGGAGATGCATTAGTTTGGTGGATTCATGGTTCTATATTTTTGGAATGATGTTTTGGTGGCTACTGCTTAGGGGGAGAAGGTAGTTTCAAGTGTTTCCATTATGACTATTCTATTTTCATGTCCAAGGAAGATTTAATGAACATATTTTTTGTCTTTTCCATTGATGTCAAAGGAGGAGAAAAAGCATGTGAAAATTAGAGAAAGATGATAAGAGAAATCGGGTAATGAGGAAGATGATGTTTTGAGGGGGAGAAGCAAAAAGAAAAATCTTGAGAACTATATTCAAAACTTGTATGGTGTCTTTAATGACAAAGGGGGATATTGTTGCAAGAATGGAAAATAGAAATTAAAGTATTGTCAATTATGTCAACTGGTCAACTGGTTATCTACTAGTTGTTGTTGGTTGAATATGTTGAGGATATTGAGAAAATTGTATTAAAGGAAGGTTATAGGTATTTATTTGTTGCTCAGGGTGATGATTTGGTACTTGTCCCTATGTTTGTGTAATTTAGATATGTTATTCATGATTGTTGAAGGTTTCTATATCTAGATTATTGGCTATTGGTTCTTTGTGAAGTTCGAGTTGTGTTCACCAGTTGTGAACTGTGTTTTTCTATGTTCTAGCTGAGGTCTGGGACAAATGTTCCTAGTTCAAAATTCTCTTTGATGAATTATTTTGACTTGCAGTTCTAGAGATAAGATGTTTTGATTGAATTGATGATTATTTTGGTTTCTAGAATTTTTGAGCTTAATTGTTTTATTTTTTACACAAGTTTGCCCAATAGTCTGTTAAGCACTATCTTCAAAGTGGATGAAGCATGTTGGATCTATTATGGGTCTCAGTGAAGAATGTGTTTGGGTCACCCTCACTTTAATTCCAACCTAGAATGTTTTGGCACTGGCTTAATTTGAATTTGAATTTGGATGGCTGACTTTGTATCTTTTCAAGGTTGGAGATAGTATAAATACATGATGAGATAGAAATGAAATATGTACAAAAGAAAATAAGGAAGATAAGGGCAAGAGAAAATGATACTTTTATGTTATTCAAATAGTGTGTGTGAGTTATGTGTGTGGTACATCAGTGAAAATTTTAATGTTGATTTTCAAGATGCAATGAGAAAAAGGCGAAGTCTATCATTCATGCAAGTTGAACAATGATTGTGGTGGAATCCTTTGTTGCATTGGGATTTTTTTATCTTTGTAACAAGTATTCTTTGTATTCTTTGTATCTCTATGGTAGTGATCCCTCCAATTTGTATCCCTATTGGACAATGAGTCCTTATTGTAAGTAGTGAGCCTTATCTGAGGCAGTGAACTTTATCTGAGGTAGTGAGCCTTATCTCAAGTAGTGAGCCTATTTATAATTAGTTTTGATATTCTCTATAGTGTGAGTTAATCATCACTGTGGTTTATCCCTGATTGGGTTTTCCATGTCAATCTGGTGTTATTGTGTTTGTACATTAGGTTTGAGTTTCTGCTTTGGAATTTGATGATTAATCATTTAAGCAGTTTATGTATTAATTCTGGTAATTAAATTGAAGGTTATAATTATGAAAGTTGATTCACCCCTCTCTTAGTTGTCTTGTTCAACAAAAATAAGATAAAGTTAATTATATTTTATTAATAAGGGGACCAAGATCAATGTGAATGTGTTCAACACATTACAACACTAAACCTTGGTTAAATTAGGTTAATTCAATGTGTTGTTTCTCCAAATCAACAAATCAAATGAGTATTAAAGAATAACCAATTTCTTATTCCCAGACTCAAAGATGGATTTGGCCAACTGAAAATAAATGAGATTTAAACACATTTCCCCTATGGTTGAGGCTCTGTAGGACCTAGGTGGTGAACTTTTACAAACACCTAAAGATTCAAACAAACACTTAATAGGGTATTTCTTAATAGATGATGCTCTCACAAGAATATGCTATGAAACATGAAAAACCACTCAACATTGGCTAAGATATTGGGAATTTTTCATTAAATAACATGGAGAACATGGTAGGTACAAATAACTCATATAACATAATTGAAAGGCTTGAATTGATTTTAATATTTGGGACCAAACTAAAAATAAAAGATGCACAAGGATTGACCAATACCAAGAGAAGGGCTATAGAGTCATATGACCAACATTTCAACCTACAATGTTCAACATGTTATAAAGATCTTTGAAAATGTTATCACATTATGACAACAAGACCATTGAAGCTTTATAAAATAACCATTCTTACAAATCCTTCTGTAAACACAATACTTTTGTTATATTTGTTAAATAAATTACACCATTCTTTGAACAAAAAGAAATAACATTTGCAACTCAAATGCAACAAATGTGCATGAAAAAACCCACATAATCTTTGATTAATGAATTGAAAAGAGTATTAAATTTCAGTCATGGAGACAACCATGAGATAAAAATATAGTCATGAATTTCAATTCAAAATATTCAACACTCCAAACTAATGACCTACAGTTATAAAATTCAACTAGATTTACAATTTTTACAAAAAAATTGTCTTCCTTGTAGAACTTTTTGAAAATGGAACCCTTCAAAATGAGAAAGAAAAATAATATAAAGAATAATGACCAAATAGAAGAACCCTTGGAATTAATATGTACAAGACACTTGGCAGCTTCCTTCTCCATCCATCAGCAATAGAAATTAGGGAAAAGACATTCTCATGTATCCTCATAACAAACCATTGCCTCTGCATTTGCTTGTCTTCACCTTAATTCTTCAACAGGAAATTCACCTACCCATGAAAAATATTCACCATTTATCTATTTTTCCCTAGAATGGAAATTTTTTTCTCTCTTTTAACCTTTGTTATTGTTTTTCTACACATTTTACACTTTACCTCCTAGCAGTGAATATTTTATTCACTTTACCAAGCAAAGTAAAATACTTGTCCATGCACTTCAATTTTATTTCCCAACAAAGAATATTTTCTTTGCTCTTTGTGAAAGCCTTTTATCTCCATTTACTTTGTTGTATAATTTTTTTCCCCTGAACCTTTGATTCTACTCACAACAATATTTGAAAGATTTACTTCAATATTGGATACCCCTTAAATTTTCATCGGGCATTAAAATATTTCTCGTGCTTTTCACATTTAACTTTACCCTATACCTAAAGCCTTTCACTTTTAAGAATTTCCCTCTAGCATAAAACATTGTTTGATTTTTACTAATGGACAAATATTTTTAATCAAATATTCCATCGAACATATTTTGTGTTTAAATTTTTTGCCATTAAAATCTTTTGTCCCGCAATATTTAATATTCATATTATTCCTTTAAAAATAAAGGACTTTGAAATATTTCCATCAAGCCCCCTTTTTTAAAACATGAAGAATTTCCAGGCCCACCTTGTCCACATAGTAAGATCGCACACACTATGCAGGTCTTCTTGTGATGTCATTAATATTCTCGTGTGACCCACACGATTACTCCACGTGGCTCCCATTTCTATCTACCATTGATCTTTTCTTGTTTTTCCCTAACTTTTCACTTTGTAGTCTTACTTCTGAATCATGGTGGCTCCATTCCAGTGAAAATTACCTCGCTGCATAAAATAGAAATTTCTCAAACAATTTTGATACGTACTTGCTGAAAGCTCAAGATTTCTTTATGTAGAGTGAGTGTAGGCACAACCTCTCTCTATATGTTAGATTTTAAACAAAAAAAATTCATGCACAACCCCTCTGTAGAATCAAATTTACCCATCTTAGCATGTGGTGGCGTCATCCAGCATAAACCACATTTATTCAGGGATTTTCTTTTCCATGTTGAATTAAAATGCCTTGTCCATGCTACTACTTTTAACACACCCTAATTGCACATAGATTTTTAATAGAGTCCCTCTATCCTATGTGCTTTGATGGATGCCCATACCCTACTCCAATTCTCCCATCGCTTTAGACACTACTTTTAGTCTCTATTGCAACACTTCATAATACACTAGCTTTCTAAGAAATTTAGCCACACCCCAAGGATCCTATCCTCCATTGCATAAGGTTGCACAATTATTCCAATCTCAAAATGAAATTTTGACACAAGAACAATCAACATCAGTACAACTTGAAAATTTTTCCTTGAAATCCTCATCACACTGTGAAAAGAAACAAAATGATTCCAGGCAAAAAATCAATACAAAGACTATTTGCATTCGATTCTCTCTTTACTTTGAGTTGCTTCTCTTTGACTTGGCTCTAAAAAGTGTCTCAAAATTACAAATGTTTCTCCATTTATTCATTTTTGGGTCATCAATTCCAATTGTATTTCTTAGTTCGATGCTTGATTTTCATTTAGGAGTTTTAGCAAACACCCAATCTGTTACTACAACTAAATGTGAGGATATGAATTTGCAAGTTATCAAGTGTGCCTACTGTAGAACTGGGCATCGTAATCCTCCAAAAATTTGTCAAAATAGTTATGTGATATTTGATCAAACATAACCATTGCTTGAAG
Source organism: Sequoiadendron giganteum (assembly GCA_007115665.2). Taxonomy (NCBI): domain Eukaryota; kingdom Viridiplantae; phylum Streptophyta; class Pinopsida; order Cupressales; family Cupressaceae; genus Sequoiadendron; species Sequoiadendron giganteum. Next base: position 327,311,997 of record CM021110.1, read on the forward strand.
AGCTACCACCATAAAAGGATAATATTCATAATTGACCTAGACTAAAATCCAAGGGGAGAAGATCAAACCGAACCCTTTTCAAGGATTTGAAAACAATTCTAATGTGTCATGGGAGTTTAATTCTAAACACAATTAATTGTTGGCCAACCAATTAGGAATATCTTCACATAGTTTTATTTCACTATCAATGGTCAATAAGGGATGAATTTGTCTTCTTATTAGTGATATAATAGATCAATTACCCTATCATGCTGCTCTCTTTTAGCATATCCCTGAACTGTAGCATTGTACAATCTCCATCTAATTCATTATGTTGAACCAGTGTCAACCAAAATCTTTCTCCACATTTTTTAGATTAGAGCAAACCTTCATAGCAAAACCAAAGGTGACATGGCTTGGCCTTATCCATTCTCTGAGCATTTCAGGGGAGAATTTCTAAGGCATCCATAATTTGGCCACAATGAATATATGCTACAAAAAATTCCATGATACAACACTTCTCTTACAAATGACTTCAAGAGCCTTTTGAGCACCATCAATGCTTTTGCATTTACCATACATGTCAATGAGAGCACTCCTAGAGTGATATTATGTTCAACCCTCAATCTTGCCATGTGGCAATGAGCATGTTTGCCTTCAAACCCTTGTGGGTAATTATGATTGTGCATTCCTCTATGTGTTGACCCATTCAAATAAATTAACTCGAAGTGATTTCCATAATACAACACTTACAACTTCAAAAATATGCAAAGCATGTCAGGTCCCCATGTGGGCCGAGCTAAAAAAAAACATTTTCAAACAAGTTTTAACTTGGATTGTCCTGACATTGCTTTTGAATGCGCCTGAGGTAAAAATATGAACTGGGTTGTCATTAAAATTTTCCCTCTCATACATTTGTATAATGGTAAAAAATGGCTAGGTAGCCTCTGGAATTGCCCTAGGAAACTAGTCAAACGACCTCTTGGAGCTATGAAAACTTTTAGGCATGTAGAGATTTGACCCGAGAATGGAGTTAAAAAGATAGTTTGGAAAAAGAGATCCTAAGATGCATGATATTAATTGTCAAAGTTTCTGAATCAAGAATTTTTGTAACTGTACCTATTCAGAACCAATCCAAGCTCACCAAATTGCCATCTAGAAAAAATATCAAATCAACTCCTGATGAGCTGCCACTAAAAAAAATTCTCATTTGGGATCATTGAGTATGCGTGCAAGAGGGATTTTTTTTAATCATTGTTCTTCATGAGATTTTAGGGGTAAAAGTTGACCACCTTGAAACACTATCACAAATGCAGATGTAAAAACTGAACAAACTGCATCTGCTTTTGATATTCAAAAAAATTGAAAATCAGATCATGAGGCTATAAAATCGAACAAGGGATCATATGAATGTGGGAGGAATGAAAGGAACTAATACATACATCTTGATAATTATCTAGTTATGAAATATCCACTCAAATAGGAAGCCACTTTGTAGAACTAAAAGTTCACAAACAACAAAGCAACACTAGAACCCTCTAGATTCGCTTTTCAAAACACTGTCAAAACTAATCATGGGGAGTTGAAAACTCATATAAATGTTCATGTATGTCACATGAGTGGGTCGACCAAGGGCTTTGGCTTGGAAATTAACTGGCTTCAAATTACAACCTTCCAATGTAGGTCACTTGGGCATATTTTTAAGTTGCGCTTCTGAGATTGCAGAGGATTTTTTTTTTAATATGGGCACTTGAAATTTGCAAAATTTGAAGGTGTCATTAGTGGCTTTGAATAGGGATGTATTCCCCCAATGGGCATAATAATAATCTTTATCTATGGGGCATAGACAAAATATTGAGTCCATTTGGGTGCTCCAAAACTACTCCTTTATTCAAGCTCTTTGTTTACTTCATTTGATGACCCTAGGCCACCAAATAAAAAGGGGAGTCAATTATTACTTCTTTTGTAGAAAAAATTATCTACTATGTATAGTAGGCCAAGTTTTAAAACACTGCCATGAACTGCCCACTAACTAGCTTGATCGTTGACATGTCCTAACATATCACTATTGTTTCCAATGTCCCCACCAATTCTTTCAATCTGCAACTTGCAATCAGACACTAATTAAAGTCCATAATCATTGTGAAATTTTACCTTGGACAACTCATTGTCATGTTCCACTAAATGCTCACTCAACTAAACTGAGAAATTGTAGCATTCATAGCCCATTTCATCATTGGAATCATAAATTTTGACATCAAAATCAATTTTCACATCAAATTGAAAACCCTCATAAACAACTTTTGGTGTCCCATGCAAACAATCCCCAGGTGCATCAAAAAGAAAAACTTTATATTCAAGAGATTCCTTAAATTGGGTGTCATGGCATAAGCACATTTCTTGGAATTCCATTTCAAGTATATCAGAACACACCTTGGTGTCATGGAGATGAAAATCATATGCATCATTAACATTCAAGAAATAAGTAAATGCACTCATATCATGATCAAATACATATTTTGATTCATTTTTCACATCATCATTTAGCTCAATGCAACACACCTCAAGGGCAGGTTTGAACAATCCAACATCAACATGGTCAGCACGAAAACACCCATGTGCATTGGAAACTTCATGTGCAATATGAGTTGATATGTGTGTTGACCTAAAAGTGAAAGACTCATTACTAGGTGAAAACTTCTCATTAGCAATAGAACTAGAATCTTCATTTTCTTTCACATATATGTTTCTCTTAGGGGATAAAAGTGTTTCAATGTTCACACTATGAAGATAAGGAACATCAAACAACAAGAAATTGTACTCAATTTCACACTCACTAACATGGGATCAATAATTATTTTCATTTCTTAGCTGCTCCACACATGTATCAAAAATTTCTGCAGTATCACTAAAATCTGAAACTTGATTGTCGTATGAATCAACAATCTCTTCAACATCATAAATGGGTAATAATGTTGACTCAAGATCCATATATTTGTCACAATGTACTACTTGATCATTCCAAAATGAACCCCCTATTTCATTATGATATGCATCATCATCCTCTTCATGTATCACAAATATTTCCATCTCTGCTTCATATAAACAATCATGAGGAGCAGGGGCATAAGCACATTCATCAACCTATTTATCATATTTAGCATTATCTTCAGGATCAACACACTGAGCATACATATCCTTATCTTCAAATTCCTCATCACTCACACAATTAACATGCTCTATTGATGACAAACCTAAACAACATTCTTGATATTCATCATGTGAAATATTTTCATTCTCTTGTGGACAAGTGACTTCATGAGAATTTGTATCATTGCATTCTTCGTGTGAAGATAATATCTCTAGATCATCATCATAAGAGTAGTCACAATCCTTAGAAAAGTAATCAAAAACCTCAATTTCACTGTGATCTTCATCACTACATAAATCATGTTCAAATTTTCCAAAATGAATGCTTAAGGATGCACTTTCAGGATCATGATCACTAGTTTGTACTTGAATATCATGAATATGTACATTCTTTTCATTGATAACAACATGACATGGAACAACACCTTTTATTTCTTTACTTTTCTATCACCTAAGATATCACAAAAAAAGCATTCATGCATATTCATTTTGTTATCATCCCATGCATCTTCTTCTTCATCACTGTTGTGTTTCTCTCTATATGTGTTTTTTGTGAGTTGATTAGAATTAGTATTCACATCTATACAACAATATGGATGTTCATCTTCTGACATAATCTTTTCACTTGATGGCATTGTTCTCTGATTCTTCTCAATAGGACAATTGTTGTATCCATTTTGGGAGACCATATTCTATGGATAACTACACTTGGCTAATTCTACAATCTTTATCCAATTAGGTACTTGGTCAAATCTATGGGGCTTCAATTCCTTAGGCAAAGTACATGGACCAGGAATCATAGAGTTCACAAAAGATATCAATGCACACTGGATCCTCAAGTCTGAAATTTTTGGTGACTTCAATCAAAGCATCTAGAAACCTCAAAAATAGTTCATATGGTGACTCTCCCTTATGTCTCTTCATTTCATACAATTCTTGCACAAAATAATTTTGATCAACATTCCTCAAATTTTTTTGATGCTCAACTTGGAGCTCACTATGATCTGCATATTGTGATGATGGAGAAATCATAGTAGTGGAAGCATTTTCATCTTGGCAAACATTTATATTATCTGATTCACTATTTCTATTTGTGTAAAATGTGTTGGGATAACAAACACCTATAGCCATGTATTCTTTCATCATTGAGTACTTCAAATTATTCTCAATATCCATGGAATTTTGATATGCTTGATGTAATGTTTCAAGATCTTTATCTCTCAATAGATAACTCATCTTACTATAAAATGAACCAAGATACACAACCAAACACTCAATATCATTTGGTCTTATACCTTCTGGAATATCCCTTATTGCTTTTTCAAATCTAAGATTGAAAGCAGGGACCAACTCATCTTCATTTCTACGGATTTTCATAAAAAAATTTCTCACCACACTTGGATTTACCCTTTCACCAAATTGTTCTACAAAGGCTATCATAAATTGATTCCATGATGCTTTAGAACATGTTGGTAAATATGAGAACCAATCTCTAGCATCATCCTTCAAAGACTAAAAAAAAAGCTTCATGACAACATCCTCATGATTTACCTCATAATCTCCCATCAAATCCATAAAATTTTACAAATTCTTAGAGGTTGATTCTAAACTCTGCCCTGTGAATTTGGGAAAACATTTCCTAAAGTTTGTAGGAATTAGGTTCAAGAAACCTTTAATAGCACTAAAAGCCAATGGAATATACCTTTCAATAGCAAAATCCCTTTGAGGGCATGGTAAAAATTGTTTTCCCTACATACTAAACATTACTTGATATTTTGTAGGGAAACCCTCTAAAAGGTGGAATTCAAAAGTATAACATAATTCTCAAATCATTACAGGTATTACACATTACACATTAGAAGTATGAAAAGAACTAATACTATTCCATTTCCTAATGCAATTTCATCTAATAGGGAGCCATTTATCATGTCAAGTCTTGGATATTTGTCATAAACTGCTCTCAAACAAAATAATGCTTTCTTTAGATTTTAGAGAATACCTAGAAACTTGTAGCAACTATCAACCTTTCAATTCAACAACAAATTTTACAGCTCTGGGAATTTTCTTCACTTCTTCAACAGGTTCTATAAACAGATTCACCACCTCTTTTCATGGAGGGTTGAACTTCAAACAATATGAAATTTCTTTCAAAGATAAATCTCATTCTTGATCTTCACCAACATCAGAGTCACTCATAAACTCTCTAAAATTTTAGTGCAACAAAACCTTTTACAGGTCCAAAAAATTTTCAGCATTTGAACCAAATGTTTCAATTCACCAAATGCTTGACTCTGTGATATTACAGTTTACAACTAGAGTAAAAAAATTCTCCCTAGCAGATTCGCCAATCTGTTGGTTCTCCAGATCAACAGATCAAATGAGTCCTAAATACTAACCAATTTCTTATGTTCAGACTCAAAGATGGATTTTTCCAACTAATAGGAAATGAGATTTAAAAACATTTCCCCTGCACTTTAGGCTCTATAGGACCTATGGGGTGACCCTTTAGCAACACCTAAAGATTCAGACATACACTTAATGGGGTATTGCTTAATAGATGGTTTTCCCAGAAGAATATGTTGCAGAACATGAAAGGTCACTTAGCATTGGCTAAGATATTGGGAAATTTTCATTAAACAACATGGAGAACATGGTAGGTACAAATATCTCATATAACAAAATTGAAAGGTTTAAAGAAGAAAGAACAAACATAAGAAGCCTTGGAGTTAATCTGTAGAAAACACTTGGCAACTTCCTTCTTCATCCATCAACAACAAAAATTGGGGAAAAACCTCTCTCATCTCTCCTAATAACAAACCACTACCTCTGCATTTTCTTGTGTTCACCTTAATTCTTCAATAGGAAATTCACCTACCTATGAAAAATATTCACTCTTTATCTATTTTTCCCTATAGTGGAAAAAATTGGCTCTTCATTTATCTTTGTTATTGTTTTTCTGCACATTTTACACTTTACCTCCTAGCAGTGAATATTTTATTCACTTTACCAGGAAAAGTAAAATCCATATCCATGTACTTCATTTTTATTTCCCAGCGAAGAATATTTTATTTTCTCTATGAAATCCTTTTGTCTCCATTTACTTTGTTGGATGATTTTTTTCCCGTGAACGTCTAATTTTACTCACAACTATATTTGAAAGCTTTACTTTAATATTGGAGGCCCCTTAAATTTTCACCGGACATTAAAATATTTCTCGTGCTTTTCAAATTTAACTTTACCCTATACTTAAAGCCTTTCACTTTTATAAACTTGTGGGTATGTAGACATTTGACCCGAGAATGGAGTATAAAATATGGTTCATCAAAATATATCTTGAGGTACATTATATTAACTGTCAAAGCTGCTCAATCAAGCATTTATGCAACTGCACCTATTCAGAACCAATCGGGTCTCGCCAAATTGCCATCTCGAAAAAATATCAAATCAACTCCTGGCGAGTTGTCACTCGAAACACAAGATCATTTGGGATCAGTTAGTATACATGCAAGAGGTATTTTCTTGAATCATCATTCTTCATGAGATATTAGGGGTCAAATTTGGCCACCTTTAAACACTGTTAAAAATGCAGCTGTAAAAACTGAACAAACTGCGTCTGCTTTTGATCTTGAGAAAAATAGAAAATCAGATTATGAGGCTCTAAAATTAGATACGAGAGCATATGAATGTGGGAGGAATGAAATGAACCAATCCATTTGTCTTGAAAATGATCCATTTGTGAAATATCCACTCGAATAGGAGGCCACTTTGCAAAACTGAAAGTTCTCAAACAACAAAACAACACTAGAACCCTCCAGCTTTGCTTACCAAAATGGTGTCAAAGCTCATTATGGAGAGATAAAAAATAACATACATATTCATGTATGTACATGAGTGGGTCCACCAAGGGGTTTGGCTTGAAAATTAACTGGCTTTGAATTATGACCATCCAAATTAGGTCACTTGGGCATATTTTTCAGGTGCACTTTTGAGAATGTAGAGGCAAAATTTTCAATATGGGCACTTCAAATTTGCAAAATTTGAAGGTGTCATCACAGTGACAATTATTTTTAAATAGAGTAAGGAAAAGGGATAATTTTTTCATTACTATAATTTTGATGCACACAGAGGCCATTTTCAAGCTTGAAATAAGTTGTAGATGTCAAGTTTGGTTAAATATTCATAGAGAATTTCATGAGTATTTATTGATTTAAATAGTTCATCAATTGAACTATTGGATCAAAATTTATGGCCTTCAAAGTTTGGGTCTGCCAAATTTGGAAATGTGAAATTTTATTGGACACAAAGAAAGAGTTGTAAGAGGGAATTACATGTGTTCGTATGTTTTTTGATGCATCATAGGGAATATTTGGTTGGAGATATATGTTTGGTGCCACTTTTTTGGTGGTTTTAGCTAAAGGTTTGTAAATACTATTTGATAGTTTCATGTATTGTATCTCCTATATATTAGGTGCCTAAGATGCATTTTCTATAAAAAAATGTTTATATATTTGGAGTTGCTTTTGGATCAATAGTTGGTGATACTATTGAGTAATTTATCTATATAAGTATATTGTAATATTTTTGATTTTTTAATATTATATTTGATAAATTTTGGTCTATGGGATTCTTTGCCAAAAATTATTTTCACCATGTAAATAATTTTGTTGTGGTATGAATGATATGAATATTTATTTATATTTAGTTTATGTAACTATTATAACTTGATCTTAAAATTTTTGCATTACCCTCCTCTCAAGTTAAGTGTGTGAATTCATTTTGTTACCTTAGCTTCCTTTAAATTCATTGGACTAAGATTATTAGTGATAATCTTCATGAGAATTTAATCAAGGTGGAGGAGACAAGAATATTATACATAGCATTATTTTATGTATCCACTCACTAGGAGAGCTCCATAACTAATGTTAGAAAAAATAGGTCACTTGGACTCATATCTAGGATAATTCTTTTGGTATGATTATTATCCATGATAGAAAAATAAATCAACGATCCATTATAGATAGGGATAAATTTAAGAAACCCCCCTAAGCGAAGTTGTCAATTCCTGGTGAATCTTTTATACTTCCCGATAAAAATATTAATTTTATTTTCAATTTTTTTTCATTTTTCGGGAAAAAAAAATATCAATTCGGAAATCTTTTCTGATTGCTAGAAGTCTATGGAAAATCCTGACAAATTGCAATTTTTTTTAAACCACTAAAATATTTTCGTTGGCGATTAAAACCTATTTTGAAACCAATAAAATATTTCCATTGGTGAACTAAACCTGTTTTTAAAACATAATTTTTTTTTGGTGATTATAACTTTTTTTCAAACCAAAAAATATTTTAATTCACGAACTAAACCTATTTTCAAATGAATAAGAATTTTTTTTGGTAAATTAAATATAATCTCAAACTAATAAAGAAATTTAGTGGTGAAATGTCAGTGCAAATTAATATAACCATGACCAATTATTTTTTGATGGATGGATGTAGTTGAATTTCAAAAATAAATCTCTGAAGTAATAGACTTGTGAATTTAAACCTTTAGAATAACACTAGAACCATTATATGTGGAAAGATGGTGAGATCAAGGCTCATCATCCATCGCGGTAATGAGCTCGATGGGTTGAAAGATTTTGGAAATGAGTGATATAAGAACTTAAGTGGTAGAAATATGCACATGCATAAAGTTTGTTTCAAAAGAGGGACCATCTAGGAAGAAGGTAGAACTAGGGATTAAAAACTTAAGAACATTTTACACAAATGATGTAAAGGCCAAACAAGGCTGAAATTTATTGTGACTTATAGTGGACATTGATAATAATTAGGGTAAAACAAGCCATGTAATTCTCTCTTTTCAATGCCTTGATGTACTACATTTCATTTAATTGAAATTCTTAATCTTTTTGAAGAAAGGGTGGTTGTGGTACTACTAGCAGTGATTAATTCCATATGTGGACACATGGCGAGATCAAGGCTCATCGCCCATCACGGTAATGAGCTTGATGGGTTGAAAGATTTTGGAAATGAGTGATATAAGAACTTAAGTGGTAGAAATATGCACATGCATAAAGTTTGTTTCAAAAGAGGGGCCATCTAGGAAGAAGGTAGAACTAGGGATTAAAAACTTAAGAACATTTTACACAAATGATGTAAAGGCCAAACAAGGCTGAAATTTATTGTGACTTATAGTGGACATTGATAATGATTAGGGTAAAACAAGCGATGTAATTCTCTCTTTTCAATGCCTTGATGTACTACATTTCATTTAATTGAAATTCTTAATCTTTTTGAAGAAAGGGTGGTTGTGGTACTACTAGCAGCAATTAATTCCATATGAACATCTGAAGTTATTGATTGGATATCTTTATATTGAAAGTTGCATGATGTACTATAGAATCATAGATGATGATGTCATTAATCCAGTGACCTAGTGAAACAAGATTTTTATGATTTCATATCATTTAAGTGGAACTAGAGATTTTGATAGCTTGTCAACTTGAGGTATAGTTTACATGTAGCCAAATTTCAATCAAATAAAACATTTTAATTATAAATGTAAGGCTTAAGTTACACAAATTGATTAAGTTGATCTTTTGGTTTGCACAAATCATGATTATCATTATACCCAACCTCACATGTGACATTAATCACGAGTATGACTCACAAGTAAATAGGGATTAGGCTAGTAGTGGCACTAGTGTACCATAAATAGGGATAGTGAGCACAAATGAAATTATTGATTGAAGGCTAAAGGATTTACTATTGAGTATAATGTTCTAAATTGTGATAAGGGTTTTCATTTTTTAGGATTAATAAGGATTCAGGAAGAAGATGATGTGGTATTATTGGGGATACTCTAAATTATCTTGCCTGTAGTTATGTACTTATAGAGTAAAAGACCAATTGGCAATTTCCTTCAAGTTCAGAATGGAAGGAATTAGAAAGAAGTTGATCTAGTTGAACTAAATTCTAAGATAGCTTTTGAACCAATATGAGGAGATCTAATGGAGATACATGCTAGGCTAGTGCATGGAGGATGCTTGCAAAATATGGGAGAAATTTTACTACCCCTCAACTTCTACATTGTTCACTAGGAAAGCCCTATGCATTTGTATTTCTAGAGGAACATTTATATTTTTAAAAGGGATAACTAAATTTTGTATTGCTTTCTATGCAAGTTCCATTCATTTATTTGGAGAGCCCATGGTTTCCCTGGAAAGTCTCATACATTTATGTACAGTGCCACTGGTTGACCAAGCAAGTTCCATGCATTTACTTTCAGAGTGCATGCTTGACAAGGCAAGTCCCATCACCATGAATTTATTTGGAGAGAGAAATTTGTATTATGTTATCACCAACAGTCTTGCAAAAGCTTGGTCCTTACATTTGTATTTGTATTATATAAAGTAACATATGTTATTTATACAAAACATGAGCTTGGTTCTTGCAAGTTGCATGCTCTACTCATCTTTAAAAAGATATGTAGTAATGTGATTGTATGACTCTTCTTATTGACCCAAATATCACTTCCAAATTATTGTGATCATATTAAAAGGATATTTAATTCTCTAAAAGAAACCAATAAATGAAACCACACGAGAATAAAAAATGTGTTTCAATAAATTGAGTTGTGACACATCAACTCAAATAATATGGAAGCAGTAAATTGGAGACAACTAAATAATCATGTAATTATAACAAACAATCGACACAAATGTTGGGACACAAATTATCTATCTTTCTCCATTTTATATTACTTCAGAATGATGGACATTATATATGAAAGTCTTCTTTATTGTCAACTAGTATGTTTATAATGCTACTGTTGTAATGATAATCCTATTTTGTATCTTCTTATCATGCATTGGTTTCCCATTTTATATGCGGGAAGCTACAAGCTTTAGGCCTTTTGCAAAAAATCATTATGCTTGATAACTAAAATGTTAAAAAATTGATTAAATATAAACATGAAATATTTAGAAGTTCATAGGTAGATACACCATGATCCGTTAATATTCAACAAGCACCTATGATCACTTAAGATCTGTTCAAGTTCCACACTTCGTGATAGTGCACCAGATGTTGTCAGACTTCATTACCCTATATTTTTATTTTGATCGTGCACCAAAACAAATGATCTTTAATAAATGTTCAACATATCCCACTCTTTCATAAGTGTTTACATTGTTGATGATGACTCCCATTACATACTCAAGATCAAAGATTCATCCCAATTGCACATGTTTTTTTCAAGAACCTTTTCATCATTAAGTTCATCAAGAGACATTGATAGATACTGAGAGATCTCATCTTTCTACACATCCTAATCCTTCAATTCTCCTTCATCGAAGAAATTTGGAAGAGGCATACTCAATGGCTGATTGAAATCAACTATTTCCTGTGTTAGTACATTGTGGAAATGATCATGTATTTTCATCAAATCTTGGTACTCCTGAAGAATATGTTCATCACCTTCCCCTTTGGATTTTATTTGTGTCTTCGCTTCATTCATTCTGTTGCTTAACCTTTCTTGCTCTTGGAAAGCTGTGAATGTCCTACTGTGGATAATCTAGACCTTGTCTACATTTTCAAAAATCTTCTCGAATATTTTGCAGACCAGCTATGATATTATCTCGAATGTATTAGTCTTTAATTCCTTTTTTAATTCCTCTTGTTTTTTCTAGATTATTTCATATTTGTACTTCCAATACATAGTTTTAAACATTGCTTAGAGAACTGTCCTTTCACATTCGATTAGTTGTGAGGAAATACTAGAAGATTAGGAGAATCTATCATAGTAATCGATTACATCTTATTTCAATCATTCATTCTCAACATCCAACCCCTTATTGTCTTTGATTAGTTTCTCAACCTGAGCTTTGGTTAAGTTAGCAACATTTACATTTAGTTCAATTGTCTTGAGAGGGTCTATATCCCCTACTCTTTGTACTAGAAGGTTGCCAAAGATTTTATCTGGATTATTAATAAGATAAGGGCTCTTTCCTGGTGGGTAAAGAGCCCAAATCTGCAAAGTTGTATTGTCAGGATTATACCCTAATCCGATGTAAATCTTGTCACTAGCATCATCTGTTAATTGCAAATTTTTATTTTCACTCTTCATAAAACTGTCAAAGACTATTACTAAAATAATATCCCACCCTGGAAGAAGCATGACCCTAGCTTCTTGTAGCAATGCCTGTCCTCTTTCAGGGGTGATTTTGTTCATTTCCTTATCAACTTCATCTTGAAGTTATTTTAGGGCATCTACCTCCTGCTTAGGGATAATATCTTTCATCCTTTGTCTTATCATTTTCCCCTTGTATTCATAAACGAAGGTTTTAAACTTAGGAGTTTGAAAAAATGCATCACTTGCAATGAACTCCTAGCAGGAACAATGTCTTACATTATCAAATAGCTTATCAGAGAATTCAAAGGTGATGACACTCCTTTCTGGTGGTATTTCATATAGGGGAATGGAAGGATAATTAATTTGTGTGACCTCATTCTCTTCTTTAATGCCATCTTCAATTATAATAGGAGTATTAGTTGAGAAGGTGACATATTGGGTGGGTTGTGCTGATGAGTGACTCTCAAGGGTTTTTATTCTTTCTACTTGTCTTCTCGAATAGGCTCCTCTCCTTTTCTCGAAAGCTACAAGTGGTACATGTTTGGTCAATTCTTCTTCATGCAAAAACAACTGCTCAATTCAGTCCATGGGATCCAATATTTCATGAAAGACATATGTGTATGATGGGTCATGGCCTTTCCTCCATGCTTCTTCTATAAATATCCTATTGTACACAGACTTTCTCATTGTTGCATGAGTCTCACTACAATTTATAATAACGTCATCTACGAAAAAATCATGTTCACATCTCTTTAATTTTTGTGCCATCTTGGAATTATGATTAAAATGTTGAGGGTCTAACTTTTCCCTCTTATTTCTTAATGGCATGCCATATTAATCTATTTTTTTACCAATTTCATCATACCCTTTCTCAGATATGATAGTGAAATCATTGAAACAAAAGGTAGAAGGCATCAAAGATTGTATTCCATAGCTCTTGAGATGCATATAGTCTAAAAGGGTCAATTTCCTTGTAATTTCCAAGTATGCAACCCTGTCAGGAACTATCCTTTGTAGAAGGAATGGGGCTACCTGAAATCCATATATTCTTATCATAGTGAAATCCTCATATGCATAAAATTCCTCCCAATTGTGATTCACCTTCCCTTCAGGGTTTTTCTCCTTAGGTCTAAGGAAATTCTTTATTTCTAGAGACAGGTTGAAGTCACAATTATGGCCGAACAATCTAATCAAGGGTTTCACAAAATAATCTTCAAAATACAAATAGTGGGGCCTCCCACATTTGTTGTCCCATATAGAGGTTCCCATTTGGAATGGTCTTATATTCCTTTTCCTTCATACAATATCATATGCATGAGCAGGGAGTATTTATTAAAATTAATAGCATTATTGTTGCTTTTGATAGAAGCAAGTGAGGTACATTAATATCCCTAGATAAGTACTCTATAGAATCGTATGACCTAGCATCTTGAATTTGGACATCTATTGCCAAAACCATGGGAGATATGGCCATCTCAATAGGAGTATCGACTCCTAAGACCTGACCAGTTGAGTAATAGGTATATTGATAGTACTCCTCAAATAAATCCATAGAAAACAAGGGTTTCTTATTACTAGAAAATATTTTAAGCTGGTTTCCCACATCCTTTGGTTTGTGCAAAGGTAATTTCCATCTCTTGTAGCTTGTTTCCATGGATTGATACTCTTCCAAAAGATCCCTTATCCTTAGTTGTGTTTTTGTGGATATATCTAGTTGAAGACCATGGAAATATAATCTCTTGTTATGAGGATAAACTATTAGAGGTGAGAATGAATTGACCTTGTCTTAGGGTTATTTTTTTTATCTAATGCCTTAATCAAATGCACATTGAAAAATAAATTGGGCATCACAAGCTTTGCTAAGTTCATGTTCCATGGGTTTGATACTAGTGTATGCCTGTATTTCTTCCTATAATGGTATATAAATAGGTCGTACCCTCCTTTTGGATTCCACACATCTCCCAGGTTCTTATGTTTATCTTCCAACTTCTCACATGAGTGGTCGATAGAAGATAAACATAAGTCTCTTTGATTGAAGGTTCTTATGTTTATCTTCCAAATTTTTCCTATAATGGTATATAAATAGGTCGCACCCTGATTGTGGAGTTCACACATCTCATAGGTTCTTATGTTTATCTTCAAAGAGACTTTTGTCCATATCCTATCAACATAATATTGTCTCGTCAACATTTCATTTTCAACCATTTTAGTGGTGTCAAAGGGACTTCTTCATTTCTTAGCCCGATAGGTTGAGGTCTCTTTGAAATTATATCATGTTTGTACTTTCCTTTCTTTGGAAATTATTCATCAGTTATTGGATATAATAATTTATGTCTGAGAGATGTTTTCATGTTTCATGAATTCCAAAACTGATTTAGCATCCTTAAAATTAAAAAAAAAATTGTACTTTAATCTGTCGAAGAAATAATATGAATTTTCACTCTGAAGTAGCTCGATTTCTTTGAAATATTACTTTTTGGGCCGTCGAGGAGTTATTTGAATATGTCACTTTGAAGCATGGTGGTCTTTATGATATTTTTTGTTTGGATTTATTGTTGATCTATCAGAGAGACTGCAATGTAATTCTCTTTAAAATGGCATTGTTTTGGTGAAATCAATTCCTAGTCAAGGCAATGGCTTTGTGAGGGTGATTTTCAATATTTTTTATTTGGATAGGTTAAGGGACTATAATTGTAATATTTTAAGCTTATTTATATAAAAAATGTTGGTTTTTAGGATGAATACATATGGTATAGAATAGAATAGTCTAACTGAGTTGGTAAAAAATGGTGAAACTTTGAGCTTAAATTTTGGTTCTAATAGAACATTTGATGTATGGTTCTAGTTGCATTCCATAATGAAATGCATAGAGTGCTAGGATTGCAAACTTAAACCTCTAGAATCACCCAATAACCGTTATATTTACAAAGATCAATGATTTATAATTTTTTGTCAATATAGGAAAACCATTTACTAATTTTGTAGTCTGGAAGCAACACGTTCACGTTTCAATGTTTCATTCACTTTAATGTTCAAAAAATAAATTAAGTATTATCTATTTATGAAATGATTGCATGAGGATTTAAAACATAAAGAAATATAAATGAAAAATAAATTTTCCAATTGTCATCAAATTGACACTACAAAAAACATTATAAAAACTAAAAGTTGAAACTCTTGTTAGGCTTTACCAAAATGTTATTGATTTCTAATTTTTGGTTGAACTTCTCCCCTTATTCTTGGTATCATTATTCATTTTATTAATTCATTTGCAACATTAAGTTACCGACCCCGTGTCCTTGATGTCAATCCTAGCGCACTAAAGTTTAAAAAAACATTAAAACACCTATTTATTGTTTATATCATAAATTCTAAATTTGATGTGTGGGTGTAGTTGTATTCTAGAATAAAATGTATAGAGAACTAGGCTTGCGAACTTAAACCTCTAAAATCACCCTATAACCATTAGATTTACAGAGATTAATGTTTTAACTTTAGAATTTGTTGTCAATGGAGGAAAACCATGTAATAATTATGTAGTTCGAAAGCAACACATTGACGTTTCAATGTTTCATTCAATTTAATGTTAAATTAAAAAGAAGAATTTCTACTACTACTTGTGCTAAGTTATTTTATTTTTAAGTGAGAGGATCAGCATATAGAGAGATTTCAGATTGTTCATAGTAGTGCACCACAAATATTTTGGTTTCCATGTCCAACAAATCCATTCCAATTTCCATGAATGTCATGATTAATATTTTCAAGAATAAAAAAATAGTTGAGTGAAATAATTATTGTGGCTTAATTTCATCGTTTGACATTTCTTAAAATCTTATTTTGTCAAAATTTAAAGTTTGGGTTTAGGGTTGAGAGACATAAGAGTTAAGAAAAATTAAGGAGGACTAATAGGGAATTTACAATTTAACATCATATAAGCATGTCTACCACCAACACCACTAGAGCAATGTTAGATTTCTTAAAATGCCAGGTTTCGTTGATGAATACCATGATATTTATTGTCCTGAAATCTATGGTAGGCATACCTCAAAACTTATATTTTCATCTCAGAATAAGGCTACAAAGAAAATGAAAATTAATATTATTTATGCACCATGGGTAACTAGATTAGGGTGCATGAAGTTACGTGAGGTTTTCCCTTGCCGAGAATTTATCATGGTCTATGCCAGAAATTATGATGATAACAAAACATCAATTGTTAATAAAGATAAGAAAGAAGAATTTGTATCCATTAATGTAGAGGAACTTGGAAAAGTGTTGGGGTTTAAAACTAAATAATTTTGAAATGTCCACATTGACCTAGAAAAGCTTGCTAGTGATTATGAATTAGTGGATGAAAGGGGGAAAAATTATTTCAAAAATAAAATAGTTCTGGATACCAAAGAAGCTAGAAACAAATTGAAAGGTAATCATAAGCCTTCTTATGATTTTGATATTTTTAGATCATGGGTTTAGAATACTATTTCCATGCAATTGGAAAGTGGGTGCAAGCCTCCTTGAAATAATATATAATATCCATTATGGTGTTCCACATATCAAATACAACTTTATTGAGGAAATTGTAGAATCCATGCATAAATATTTTTTATTGATTAGAGGAGATTCCACTAAGATATTTAGGTTCACAACCTACTTGTGCTATCTTTTTCTATTCAAATTTAGAGGAATGTTTTAGACCAACAAGTTTTAGATTTAGCCCTATAGTAATGATGAGGAAAATCAAATGGCTCTAGTATATGATTGGACCACTGAGATAGGGATGCATGATTCTTGAAGGAACTATAGTCATTTTGTAGACTAATTTTTGGCTCCATTACATCAAGCATTTATAAATACTCCAATGCCTAGATTTCCCGTGTCATGTAGAAATTGCATTCAACTAGGAAAATAAATACAATTGGCTGATTGGTACTTAATGGAAGAACATATTGTGCTAATATTTTATGGATCGACAATAGAGCCATATAAACTTCCAATAAATGTGACAAAAAATATTTTTGCATTGGAATATGTAAGGGACTTGAAGATTACTGATGAACTACACTTTGTTGGTAAATAGAAGAAGACCTTATTTCTTTCTTTACCTTTTTCATGTGGAGGGTTCACATTCGAGAGAAAAGCATTTAGTGTGGCACATGATCTTTTGAATTTTTTTAAATTTTGATGCTATTTTTCACTGATAGTATGATATATGTGACACCATTAAATCAATGATTATGGCCAGTAAGAATTTTTTATGTAGAATTCAACATCAAAGTAAACCCTTGCTTGAAAACTTGAGAAATGAGGATTCTTGGGATGCGGGCAAAATAGCAATGGAGAAAAGTGCTACTGAGAAAGGTATTTCTTTTGAATAATTGTTAGTAGAAATTATGGTATTACATCAAAAGAAAATAAGGAGGTAAAATATTTTTTATGAAAAAAATTATAAACCATCTAGTAGATTAAAAATACCAAATTCCCTAGATAAGGAAGTTACATATAAAAATTGGTCACAATAAAAAATTACTAGGTCTTTTTGTTTATGTGGAAGGATGTAGGTCATCCAAGAGCTCTTGTAGAGTATGGAGATAATGAAGAAGGTCGTGAATTTAGAAAATTATGGAATATGGAGGATCTTGATGAATATGAAGCTAAAGAAACCGATGATGAATGTAATGATGAGAGGGGAGAACAAAGCCATGTCAATTTTTAACTTGGTTTAAGTGAGGCCACAAAAGAAGCATATACTTTTGGAGCAGCCATAGCTGAAAAAATGGGCTATGAAGGTGCTACTTTGGGGTCCCAAAGACAAGGCCCTTGGATGGTAACAGATGTAGGACATAGAAAAAGAGTTGATAAATTTTTCCTTGGGATTGGAGGTGAAAAAGTAGAGGAAGGGCATACAAGCTAATTTTTTAGAGCTTCAAATCCTCATCCTCATGGTCAGATACAGTCACAATTAGGATATGCCCATGGTGGAGATCTTAGTACAACTAGAACTACCACTGGTAGTGATGGTATGGTAGTAGTACTAGTAGTGGTCAACATGCACTACAACAACAAATTACACACAAGAGGACAACAATACAAGATACCACACAAACACTAGGTGATCAACGCATACAGAGGAGGCCAAGGGTTTCGACAGGTCCAAGTCACACTATTAGGGGATCCACCACAAAGGATTTATTTCCAAGAACTCCCCCACTGCCAAGTAGTGTGGCTGTGACATCATTAGCAACTGCAATTACTCATATTCCTTCTCTATTCAAGTATTCCATTATTCTTGTGTCCCCAAGCTTTGATTATATTGAAGAGTTTAAAAATAAATCAAACTTGTATAGAAAAGAAAAGAAGAAACTGATGGAGAGTGCATCTACTATAACTTCAAATCCTACAACAGCCATGGTATAAGAAAAATTTGACACAAATAAAGAAATCATGGATTACACAATTGTTGTTCCCACAATTCAAAATAAACCAGTAAATCAGATGGATAGATCTGAATTCCAGTTGAGTAGTTTTCAATTGGATTTTTCTAGACTCAAAAATACTGAAAAAATTAATGTATCAAGGAAGAAAAATGATTTGGCGTAGAAATCATTTCTAAAGAAATATAGAGAGTAAAAAAGGTTACAAAATAAAATAGAAAATCTACAAGAGGACCTAGCAAATGAGAAAGAAAAGAGGAAAGCACTAGATAACAAGAGAAAAGAATTAAAAATAATAATAAAATAATCTGCCTCTACATCAACACAAAAAGAGGATAAAAAAAATGAGAGAGAAGTGAATGAACAGTGGGAACAAAAAATGGAGAAAGAGAGAAAAATAAATGAATGATTGGAGACAAAGTTGATTGAAGCAAAAAATGAAATTACCTCTTGTCAAAATAAGGTATTTTCATTTTGTATAGAAACAATGAGGCATATGAAACAAAATATTTGGGATGAAATAATGCAGAGGATTGATCATTTGTGTGACATGTTTCAATTGATTGATGCTATTGGAATACATTATAAGAAGCTCAAAAAATATTTAGTGGACAAAAAAAATGTGTTGGCATTAGAGAAATCTGCAAGTGAAGCTCAACAAATAGTCTACAAAGCCAGTGAAAATTATTTGAAATCAAAAGGGATTAATAATCAGCTTGCTAATTCAATTATCATTGAATAGTGTTTGAGAATGCATGAAATAAAGAAATATTTTCCTTTGGCTATAGACAAGATGAAGAAGGTGGATGAAAAGGTAAGGAGCTTCAAAGAGCTTTGTTTTCCAAAGGCTTTCGAAACAAATGAGTGATTCATTAGAAAGGATGATTTCAGAAAGAAGATGGAGGGTACAAGGAAGACTGATTTGGACCAGTTTCCTCATAACCTAGAGGTGGTGAACTATTTCGATTCCGTAAAACTACTGATAACCTTTGATATTGTTAATTTTGTGGCTGCTCTTGACTAGGGTTTAGGACCTAGGGCCACAATCTTCCATATTTCATTCAAGAACAAACCCTTGAGATTTCAATGCAAAGGAGATTGAAATCTTGAAAAGGGAATGTCCTAAGAGGGATTGAATGATGTAAAATGAGGGGTTCAACACCAATTTTAGACTTGGAAGGATAATGCAATGAAAAATGAAATGAAAAACCCTAGTTTAATGAATCACCTATAAATGCAAACAAACAACATAAAATTGTAAAACTAGAAATGTGCACTTGGAAAACTCAAAGGGGTTGGAAACAACTCTAAAATTCTAGAAATGATAAATTTTTGACAATCTGGGACTCATTTTGCAACCTGGGTGAATCAATCCTAGATTTGGATTTTTGTGTGGGAGCCTGATTTAGGAAAAAGGGTATCATATTCTGCAACTTGATCTAATAGATAGAACCAATCAGACTCATTCACCACTCTTGGTGAATTAGTTGACTTTAGATTTTTCGACACTTGAAAACTCTAATTTGCACCTTAACACCTGCCCTTCCCTTCCAGCTTGAGTTCTAGATCCAAACCTATAAAAATCACCTGCAAAACAAATTTTGGCTTGATTTGGTAATGGGGGGTTTTCCTTGGTAAAACCCATAGTTTGGTAATTTAACCTTGAAAAAGATAATAAAATGTTCATGAAAACTCGAGCCTTAAGTTTGTCTAAGACTAGGAAATCTGAAACATGATGCAATCCTATTCTAACATGAATGCAAGAATAGAAATGAAAAGATGAATGATTCCCTTGTAATGATCTTCAATCATCCAAAATGAACCCTAATGATGCTTATACCTTCCTTAGGATGAATTTTGAATGATAATGGAGGATGAAACCACCTAGGAAACAAGTCTTTAACATTGGCCTGATGGCTAGTTATATCACCCCAACCTAGAATCCATCATGATTCACCATAGGAATCCATCATGGCTAGTCCAACCCTTGAAAATCCTAGATCTTGATTTAAAGTGAGATTGAAGACCTGCAAAAACACTTTAATGCTGCTCCAAAGCTTCAACCTTAATTTATCTTGAAACTTGAATGCTCTTGTGAGAACTTGCTTCAAGACCCTTGATACTTGATTCTTGAAAATGCTTGCTCAAAGTGCTTAAATATTGATACAAATGAGTTAGAAGAGTTATTTTATGGGAATCAATACCTAATTGACCTTTATTAAGACCCCAAAGGCTGACATACACCAAAATTTTGAATTAAATTGATGAATTCCCACTCAAATTTGAAAAAGGCCCCAAAAGGGACTCATTCACCACCCTTGGCGAATGGGTCCCACCTAAGGCAACTCATCCACCACCCTTGGCCAATGGGTCCCACCTAAGGGGACTCATTTTTCCAAGGTGGCGAATGAGTGCCATCTTAAGTTTTTGAGGTGGGTTTTTGAATTTTACAAAATTTTAATAGATTTTAAATGATTTTTAAGTGGAATGGGCCTCAAAATTCCAAAATAATGGGTCTTAAGGGCCTATAAATGATGATTTTGAATGGTAATTAATGCAAGGGTGCAAAAATGGGTCCAAATTAAGTGTGAAATCAACTCTTTTTTGAGGAGTACATGATTTTCTACACTACATTTAGCCCCCACTTTAGCGCCCATATTACTTTACATTCATATGAAAGCTAAAGGAATATAAAAAGGATACACATATGAGTTCAATAATGACCTAAGAGAACAAAACCCCCATTGTAGTTAGCTGCAAAAACAAAAATTTTAGGAACAACATCCTAAAACACAAATCTATTAGTTTTCCAAAAAGAACCCTCTTATAAAACCTCTATCTAGAGATTGTATTCGAGGATAGATGTATGCCCCCTTAATTCTGCTTTCTTTTTTGAGGTGGAATCGAGGCAGTAGTCTAGCCACATCAAATAGGATAAGTCATATCATAGGGAATTTCCAAGTACCATGCCACATAATGATAGATGATTTTTGATGTCAAGAGTAGAATCATGATTCCAACACAACAAATGACATAAAAAAAGGAGCTATCTATCACTCGATATGTTGATTTTATTTAAACATGCTTTTCAACCCTAACCTATTGAAAACCTTAATTTTAACTTACATAAGAGTGAAAAGTGAAGTAAATCCTTTCTATTTTTCTATTTTACCTTTTGGAGCTTCATAGTGATTGAATAATAGTGAAATATGTTGATAAGATGGGATTACAGGCTTGTGAGACTAGATGTGTTACAAGACTAGGTGGCACACAAGGAACATCATCATGAGGTAAGTCAATATTTGACCTTTGCTTTGTCCTTGCGTAATGATTTGATGATTTTTTTATGTATATCTAGGTTAATTTAGGGCCTTGGAAAAACAAGTTTGTAAAGAATCCCCTTTTTTTTGTGAAGTGTCCCGCTTTTTCACAAACTGTCACTTTTGTTCATGAAGTGTCCCACTTTTTTGCAAAGTGTCTCATTTCTTAGCGAAGTGTCCCACTTTTTTGCAAAGTGTCTCATTTCTTAGCGAAGTGTCCAAAAAGGATTATAAAGTGTTTAGGGCCTTTAGGAAAGCACACTAGAGACAAATTAGTACACATTTATGATTGTTGATGTGAAAATTGAGGAGATTAGACTATTTATAGGATATATTGTTATAATTTTTTTAGGTGCCCACCTATTTGCATCAACATCTAGGAGGCACACAAATCAATCTACTAAGAGATTTATCCCCCACCCTTTTAGTGGAGGACACAGAGTTATTATAGATTGTTGGAGATTAATGGGTATACCTCATTCCCCCCATGAGGTACCATTATTCTATGTTGATGGTGCTAGTAGAGTATTGGGATGTCGATACATGCATGCTTCATCTATCGATTGGTGAGATGGTGATCACACTAGAAGATGTACAATGCATACTCTAAGTTCCCATCCAAGGTGAATGAGTACACTTCTGAGTGGATTAGACATTCCAAAAGATGAAATATGACACACAGTACTCCCTAAATAGACCAATACATGATGAGAGAGTGAAGGCATGGATAGACCTGGTGATGCTTCTATATTCATGAGCTCCATTGGTTAGATGGATTATGATACTGATAGTTGCACTAGTGCTCATCCTGGATGGGCGAGGAGCACACCTAGAGGGAGTACTAGTACATCTAATACAGGGCATGGTAGAGCACTAGATAGTATATGCTTGGGGGCGCTGTATCCTAGCTCATTTGTACTAGCTGATTTATTTTTAAAGAGGTGGATACTATGGTACATTGTACACTTGTACCAGACCTACCGACTTCACGTGTTTGAAATCCTTGGGGTTTCCTTAGGCCTTTATCTTTCCTCTATGATTCTTTTGGTAGTATGCTAATTTACACTTTTAGAGAGTATGATTTGACTGCCTGGAGGAGGATGAGATCCTTTAGAGAACTTATCAACTTGTGCCTCAATGGCCAGATCACACTCAGAAGATGAGGAGATTATAGCTTGATATATTTTTTTGTGGTGGGCATGAATATATAGTATGTCCTTTCTACTATGATCGAGTCATTCGATAGTTTGGGTAGTTATAGATAGCACCTAGGGCACAACCCATCTTCAAGAGATTAAAGTGAAGTTCTTAGAGACCTAGTGATACTATATGGTTTATCATAGATGATGTTATTCATAGTGAGTCTGGGTATTCAGATCATGACACACCTCCAATCTTTGGTGTGGATGATGTCAGTTCCACATATGACTATGAGGAGTGGTGGACAGTATCATGACTAGCCCCCATGTTTCTTATGGAGGAGTCGATAGGTGATGCAAGACTACTCCCCGATGAGGGAGATGATGTAGAGCACAAAGCTGAGGAGACATGCTATAGGGATATATACATATTTATAGATTTCATAGATGATGACTATGAAGGGGATGTTGATCCTGACTATGATAACCAAGAGTGAGGAGATGAGGAGGATGAGGACAAGGATGAGGAGCAGTCCATGAATGAGGGTGATGAGGCAAAAAATGAGGATCTAGTAGGGAACAAGTGGGGAGAGTCCTCTCCCATTCATATGATTAGATCATGAGAAATAGTTGTGGTAGGTACCAATACCTATAGTGATGGAGAGGCTAGCACATCCTCCATGCCCGCAACATGTGACAAGTCTAATTTTTGACAACCTACCAGAGATATAGGTGATAATATATTATTTATTGATATGTTTTCATGCTTGTTGTCATTATTTATATTTATCATGATGTGTACTAATATTTTATTGTTTCTATCTTACAAGACCTATGAGAGACTTCAAGGATATCTATTGATAGGAAGCTATAGAGATAGTGCCCTCATTGTTTGATGAGGAGGACACAGACTCAAACTATGCTCCACCACCCATCATGGATTAGGACCCAGAGTCATTTAGGTCATATGTCAAACTACAGGCAGCATATGGGAGTTTAAGGAGACATGTCCACCGATACCATGCTTCCCTAGAGGTACAATCATCCCATACCCCCATAGAGTTTGAGATACTAGAGGCATAGGTAGTGAGGCTACAAGTGGAGAGAGATTAGATAGCAGGAGCACAATGGGAGGCCCTTGGATAGATATGAGGTTTAGAGTTTTCTCTTGGCACACTCAGTGGATTGTGATCATGATTGCACACCATTGTCTCCAAACAAACTACTACCAAATAGATGCAACCACCAGGTCCCGAGGGATCTAGTAGCCATAGGCCTTAGTAGGATTGTATATTTGATGACATGTACACAATAATTTGATATATATACACAAGAACATGATGTTTTATTATCCTTTGTGTTGGAATGTTAAATTTCAATGTGATTAATTCAATAACCTTTGTAAGCTTATTTAATGAATTGTTCCATGATTTAACATGCTTTATGTAATCTAATCAAAACTTATTATAGTTTCTCTTCGATGGAACATTGTGATCAAGTATGCTATGTTAAATTAAATGAGCTTATGATTTAATTAGAGATCTTTAAATTCTTATAGGGATCTTATCTAAAATAACATATAGAATAAACTTGAATAGTATGAGACCTAAAGTAATTAAATAAAAGGAAATTAAATAATCACTTTAGAGTTCAAGATACACAAAGAGTTTCTTTTAAAAAATGAAGCAATGTAAAAGCTCACAGAATATAATCCATTAGCTCTAACAACACTGCTTACCATCCATACTATTCAAGGGGATTTAGATATAATACTGGCATAGATGCACAATATTGATAGGATCTTTAAGGTGTGTATTTTCCATGTCTATTAACGTATATGCATTGGACCCATAATATTTGTTCATTATATAAGGTCCTGACCAATTAGGACTAAATTTTCCTTTTCCAGGTGGATCGACATTAACGTTTCATTGATTTTCACACAAGACCAAATCACCTTTAATAAATACACAAGGGATGACATGATTACGGTTCTTTCATTGTAATTGCTTAGCATAAGCCTGGAGGTGCTTGAGAGTGTTAATGCATTGTTCATCAAGAATCTCAAGCTGGTGTAATCATTGTTGTTTGTAAGTGTCATCGTCGATGACCTCTTGAAGACCAATCCTTAATGTAGGGATTTATAACTCCAAGCGAATCACTACCTCAGTACCATAGAAAAGGTTATAGGGAGTTGTTCCTATTGATGATATAAAACTAGTATGCTAAGCCAATAATGCATATGTCAGTTGTGTATGCCAATCCTTATTATGTTTATTAACTATTTTTCTTAAAATTTTCTTGATAGTTTTATTAGTTTCTTTGGCTTGGCCATTGGATTATGGGTAGTAAGGTGTTAAAAAGCGATGTTGAATATTAAATGTGTCAAGGAATTTCTTCACATCATTTTTCTTGAATGGTGTTCCATTATCTGAAACTAATGTAGAAGGAAGTCCAAAGTGAGCAATATTTTTTTTCAATATGAAATGAAATATTATATTAGTAGTTTTGGATCGAAGAGGAATGGTTACTACCCATTTTTTAAACAATCCATGGTTGTGATTATAAATGTATGGACAGTAGATGAAGGTGGAATTTTTTTTCCAATTAGATACAATCTCCATACTGAGAATGGAAAAATAGAAATTTGGGCATGAAGGTCATCAACAGGAGCATGAATCAAATTTCTATTGTTCCTAAAATTTATGAAATTTATTAATGTACACAAAGAAATTGCTTTCCATATGTCTCCAGTAATATCCCATACGAATGTGTTTTTGCACTAAATATCTACCTCCAAAATGACCTCCATAGGAACCGACATGTGCCTCTTCAAGTGCTATGGGGATTTCAAAATTTTTATGGCATCTAAGGAAAAGTATAATTAAAGGAGCTTTTGTATAATATGTCAGTGAGAATAACATACTTGGCTGCTTTTTTTCACAAGCAACCTCGAGTTTTCATTTTTTTGGGCTTGGGAATAGTACCATCTTTCAACTAATTGAATATTGTATCGTAGCATTCACTCGAGTCTTTTTTGGTTGCCGCTAAATCTTCTTGAAGTTTCCCTTCAATGAATGGTTTTCTGATTGGTTGAACAATAAAAGTCACATCTTTTGAAGGATCTCGAGGTGATATAAGAGAGTCCACACTCGACATTACATCCGCATGCAAATTATCTTTTCATGGGATTATGTCAATGGTGAATGATTAAAACATCTCTAATAGGTTCATTATGAGATCCTTATATTTGGTTAATTTATCATGCTTTACTTGATATTTCCCATTTATTTGTTTGGTGACTAATTATGAATCACCAAATTCCTAATGTTTTTTGGACCCAAGATTAAAGAAGAATGTAACCCCATGAGCAACACTTCATACATAGTAGTGTTTTTTATACATAGGAAATTTAACTGACATGAAGAGGGAATATGATTTCTTGTAGGAGGAATTAATACAACCCCAAAACCAGAGCCTTTTCTACACTTAGATCCATGAAAGTATAATTTCCATGTAGCAATTTCGATTTTCAACACCTTATCTTTGGGGAAAGAGTCATTACTAGGTAACGCCAATGGGGAAGGAGCGTCAACTAACTATTCGGTCCAGGCTTAACCCTTAATTTCTTTTTGTGAAACAAACATTAGGTCAAACTCAATCAACAACATCACCCATTTAGCTAGACATCTAGATAAATATGTTTTATTAAAAAGACTCTTGAGAGGGTCAAATTTCATCATCAATTGTATTTCCGCATTCAGAAAATAGTGTCATAATTTACTTGTAGCGAATACAAGGGCCAAACATTTTTTTCTATTGTTGCACATCATTTCTCATAATCAATAAATGTTCGAATAATGTAATATACAAGATGCTCTATACCATTTTCATCTTGTTGAGCCACAATGATGCTAAAGCATGGGTTGAGGTGGTGATATAAAGTATAAAAAATTTGTTTGGCATAGTGGGTTGTAAAATAGGTGGAGTTGCGAGATATTCTTTTAAACTCTAGGTATGTGCAAGATCATCATGGAAAAAATAGGCCCTTAAGTGGCAATAAAATTCAGAAAATTAGAGTTAAGAAACTTGACATTAAATTTTCAATAAGTTATCTATATTATTTAAAAAATATGTAAGAATAGAATCTGTAGAAAATTGAATGTAGTTTATAAACTACTAGGTTTATTTTTAAAAAATATAACTATTTGGTGAAAATTTGAAATTTCAATGCAATAGTACTTAAATTTTAGGGAAAAAATAAGAAGTAGGTGTCCGTCTGACCACCCTAACCACGATAAAACAATAATATTTTTTTATAATATTATATATATAAGTAGGGGACTCATTTCCTGATGTGATGCATTATTTTTTGTAGTTTTTTTCCAAGTAAATAATTAATTATGATTTTTTTATTACAAATTTAAAAAAATATAAAAACTCAGATGTCTGACCACCTTAACTCGGTCAAAAATTCATGAAATTCATATATTTTTTTAATCCTATAGTATGTGAACCATAAAATGTGACACATGTTTCAAATTCAAAAATGTGATACCATTTGAAAGCTATATTTTTTTTCAATCAGCCTATCAATCGGGACTTTAGTTGTAACTCAAATAGAAAATTAATAATAATTATTTATTAAATTCAAAGTAAAGAATAATTTATAATGGTGGAAAGCTGAGAATCTCCTTTAAAAACCCTTTTCATTTCATCAATTTTGGGTAAAAAAGAATCGTTAGCCACATGGGCCATCATATCACTTAAATATCGCCACTTTTTGGCCCATCATGAAACTACACATACCCCTCTAAAAAGCATGTTGACAATCATCATTCCAGTTAAAGTGCACATCATTTTTGAGAAGATGTGTTAATGGTAATGTGCAATTGGCTAAACATGCGACAAAATGATGGATTGCTTGGATTGTGTGTAGCTGGGATTTTTTTTATGGGGGTGGAATATTGACTATAGCATCAATCTTCTTTGTATCCACCTCAATGCCTCAATGAGACACGATAAACCCTAAAAAATTTCCACTATCGACACCAAAGACACATTTCTTTGGATTCAACCTCATGTTGTATGTTCACATTTGTTCAAATATTTTTTGAAGGACATAATCCTCCAAGATCCTATGTATGTAATCATGGAATATTAGTGTCATAGCTCATTGATATATTGCACCCACATTCTTTAATCCAAAAGGAATCATAACCGAACAAAATTTACCCCAAAAATCCATCCACGAATGACAACAAAACATGTTTTGTAGTCAAGTCTACTATCATGTCAATATTAGGAAGGGGAAAGACATATTTTAAAGATTCTTTATTCAATTCCTGAAAATTCGTACACATCTTAATACAATTTTCAGGTTTTGTGATAGCGACAATATTTGAGATCCATGGAGAATAATCTATAGGTCTTATGAAGCCAACATCAAGGAGCTTTTCAAGTTTAGCTTTAACAAGCAAAGCTATCTTAGGATTCATCTTGCGTATCTTTTGTTGAATGAGCTTGGCATTCTCAACAAGGACAATGTTGTGTGTCACTATCTTTGGATCTATGCCAGTCATATCTGAATACTTCTAAGCAAAGAATTCTATAAAGTCATGAAGCAAGGTTGTAGTATCCTCTTGTTCTTCATCATCAAGGCATTTTTTGATTTTAATGACTTTATCATTATCTATCATAGCCATTGGAATGTCAATTGTGTCCCCTAAAGGGGTGCATTAGATTTTTGACATTCAATATTATATTGTTTTACATTTGTGTCATTTTCATGACTTTCACCTTCGACATCTCTCGGCTTGGTATTGATCATAGCACAGGTAACCTTTTCCTTGGGAGGAGCAGATGGTAACTCATAAACTCCTAAGATGCATTTTAAAGCTTCTTCATCTTCAAAGTACTCCCATGATGGGAATAACTCCATGCAAAGCAATTATAGATGTTTCATTGTGAGGTTGAATTTTGTCTTGCACGTGGTAGTATTGATGTTTAGCGATGGTCACTTTGTTGCTTGCATAATTTTAGAAGGACAATATCCCAAACAAGTCTTTGTCTCTTATATGTTAGGCTCTATAGGGACTCAAATATTTTGTTCTTTCCCTCCACAAGCTTCACCATTGTAACCCAATTGCTTCACATGTTCATAACCTCTCTCGTAAAGTTGTTCCATTTCTTTCAGGTTTGGTGGTTGTTGGTATTCTATCTCATCAAATTTTGTTGTATAACTTGTATCTTCTTCAAGAGTGGCCGAGTTAGATGTTTGTGATTGTTCCTCCAAGTTTCGAGTCTATATTACTGTTGGTTTCTTTTGCTTGTCATCTTCTTTTTTTGTGATTATGTATTCTCCCATGAATGAGGGTGTGAAATATAAGGAACCCCAATCATCATCCAATAATTTTGACACTATTTCCCTTTCTTTCTTACCTTCATTTACAGGTGCAATATTGGATGGGGGAATTAATGTGTTGAGAAGACTTGTAGTTCCTTTTTCCACTTATAGACAACTTTCAGGTTCGGGGTCCATTTCAAATTTGTATACCTTGTTTTCATGGACATAATTCATAATACAATGAAGATTCAAAGGCGCCACATGCATCT